>CM055271.1:67898883-67915465 GCA_029237695.1 Conchocele bisecta | reverse complement strand
CCCCGCAGGGGACGTATAATTATTTTTATTATTATTAATTCGTTCCCACGAAATAGCAATTTCGTTCTTCTTCCACGTTCACCCACGAATTAACAATTCCGTTCCCCTAAACGAATTGACAAATTTGTTATTCCCCTCAATTTAACAATTACGTTTCCCCGACGGGAACGAATTTGTTATTTCGTGGGAACGAATTGTTAATTCGTGGGAACGTGAGGGAAAGAATTGTTATTTAGCGGGTACGAACTAATAAAAAAAAGCATGTCCCTGCTGGTCTCCGCTATCTAGATCATGCACATGTACATGTGTGCGTAATCTATACAGTAGGGGCCGTTTCACTAAACTTCTTACGACTAAAATGTTCGTAAGTTCAAATTTAAGATCGTCTGTAAATGTCAATTTATGGATTTACATTTATTGAGCATAGGCTGCATATGCAGCCTATGCTCAATAAATGTAAATCCAATAATTGTTTACAAGAAAACAGTGTTAATGTGAAATTTACAGACTATCATAATTTTACACTTACGAAAATGTTAGTCGTAGGAAGTTTAGTGAAACGGGCCCCAGGAGTCCACAGTCTACTGGCTGCTTCCCGAAACCTGCATTATTACAAGTATACAAATTTGCAAAAATAATTTAAGAAAAACCTCACGAATTTTAATTTGGAGCAAAAATTATTTCTTGAAGTTTAGTCAAATATTCACTTTATGGTAAAAACAAACAAAATAACATGTTTTAACATGGATGAATGGTGCTGCTGTGGGATGACAACATTAGAAAGTAAAAAACACGCGCACATACACACACGCGCACACACACGCACGCGCACACGCACGCACGCACGCACGCACGCACGCACGCACGCACGCAAAACATTTACACAGGCTTATATTATTAATTCGTTCCCACGAAATAGCAATTCGTTCCATCACGTTCCCACGAATTAACAATTCGTTCACACGAATTGACAATTTGTTCCCTCAATTTAACAATTCGTTCCCACGAAATAACAATTAGTTCCCACTGGAACTAATTGTTATTTCGTGGGAAATAATTGTTAAATAGAGGGAACAAATTGTCATTTCTTAGGAACGAATTGTTAATTCGTGGGAACGTGAGGGAAAGAATTGTTAAATAGAGGGAACAAATTGTCATTTCTTAGGAACGAATTGTTAATTCGCGGGAACGTGAGGGAAAAAATTGTTATTTAGCGGGTACGAATTAATAAACAAAAGCATGTCCCTGCTGGCCTCCGCTATCTAGACCATGTACATGTACATGTGTGCGTAATCTATACAACAGGAGTCCACAGTCTACTGTCTGTTTCACGACATTTACATGTACACAGACAACAGGCTACATGGGCGGTTTCAGGGGGGATTCTTCATGATCAAAAAACGAAATTTCCCATGTTAAATTCCCATTGGAAAATCGTTTTTTCGCAATAAAATCAATATTTGATGGAATTTCATCAACACATTTTTTTGGGGAGGGTGACGTTTTTGTTATTGATGAAAAAGTACTTACATTTAAATATTTTTTAGATTTAATGTGTTTAATAGCCAAATGGTCGTCGGCAGCAAAACGTGGAACAGACAGTAGGAAAGTTTCCAAGACCAGAGCATAAAATGGATCATCTACAGTGATCACAACGATAACTTTGACCGTATTCAGTACCTAGTGTGCCACCTTGTATGATCATTGTAGGCGATCCGTTTTATGCTCAGGATATCAATATTGACTAGGAAAGTGTGTTCTCTTTAGTGCAGTTTTTGAAGGGTGTTGTTGTATTTTCACTGTTTGCTTTTTGCAGCTCAACTAATTAACTTTTTAATTTTATTACATTATTTTCACTACTCGATTTGAAAATCAATGCGTATTTTCACATTGCTGTGAGTATTTAGTACTCCCACTTTTGATAAGCAATGCGTAGTCTGTTAAATAAGTGCGTAAAATACTCCAATACGCAGCATATCTGGATCGAGCTATGATAAGATGTATGAAATGCGCTAGACGGGTCACCAGGGTTTCCGGCTTGGAGATGTTTCACTGTAAATCAGGTAGTTTATCATTCTGGGCCATAATGCTATGCGATCATGAACATACATTATCACATGAGATAAATGACCAAGAAACTCATGAAAAATTAGATAACAGGCGTTTTCTTTGTATCCGGTTTAGAGAGGTTCCACTGTACCTGTTTTATCCATGATAACATCTGGTTCCCCTCATCGGCCGCGGAGAAAATCCCGTGCATGAAAATCACCGCTTTGTATCCCCGCACATATTTTCCGGCGAACAACAGGAGCGACAGACAGACGTACAGACGCACACGCAAGTCCATGTTTGACTGTAACCGCCGAGGTCTGTCGCTAATCGTTAAGACATCAAACAATGGGCATTTATCTTGTGCATCTCGGCGTTCGGTAACAAAACCTACATTACTACCACACTTGTCCTGTAGTGCAGATTTCACCAAAATTGCAGAGTATACTCATCTTGCTAAGTACACTTTGTGGGAGAAATTTTCAATTTAAGAATAATTTTATTATTCTGAATGTATTACATTATCACAGCCATTTCGGCTGTGATAATGTAATACATTCAGTATAATAATTCTGCATACTTTTAATCATCAAATATATATGAAGTCGTGTTCTATATGAAATAATGCATTTCGGGAAAAATAAATGATTACTCCCTCAAATTATATTTAGCAAGATAAGTATGCTTAGCAATGTTGGTGAAATCTGCTACAGTAATGCAGATTAGAGTTTAAAGGCTGAGCTGGGTCTACACCGGTCGTAAAACCCATCAGACAAATTACTCCAGTCACAGCCACAAATTGACATAATGCACAACAAGGTATTCCATTGTTTCACATAACTTCCTGTTTGTGTCGCTCCTCTAGTATTAGCGACGTAACATTGTAGAGGTTCGAGTCGTATTCACTTGACTATCCATAACTATCAGAACAGTATCCGATTTCATAAAAATTGGAAAGTATACTTATCTAACAAAGTATACTTTGAGGGAGTAATCATAATTTTTCCCGAAATGCATTATGTCATATAGAACTAAAGACTTCATATATTTGATGATTACAAGTTTGCATAATTATTATACTGTGTTGCAATGTCAATTTCCTCATCCGTGGGGCCAATTATTTTATATATACTTAAAGGATAAAGAAACGCAGGGTAACACTATACGCAATCATTATTTAAATGCTTGGCCTAAAATTAGGAAAACCGGTCAGGCGACTAACTTCGTCACTGTGCACCCAAACCGGTGCCTAAAGTTACTCAACCGTGTAATGCACCGTACCACATAGAGAAAGTGATAAAAAGCCAAAAAACACGTGCAGCATGATGATGATAAGTTCGTCAAAACATTTTGTCATACAACTTGATACGCTTGAGGTACACACATCGTTTTCCACTATTGACATTGAAGTTATAACTCTCACAATCATGGTACGTCTGACGGAAGTTCAGAGGGGTCAGGCTATTGCATTGCTAATGCAAGGTCAAACGCAACAGCAGGTTGCTATGCAGTTCGGTGTGAATGTTTCCACCATAGAACGTCTTGTCCGTCGTCTGAGAGAGACAGGAAGGGTTGCCGACTGACCGAGATCGGGACGTCCGCGCGTAACGTCGCGACTTCAAGACAGGGCTATTCGTCTCGCCCACCTACGTAATCGCCACGTTACTGCCACTGAAACCGCTATTAACACGGTAGGCAATCATAATCGCCACATTCACCCCAAAACTGTAAGAAATCGATTGCGCGAGGTTGGTCTGCGAGCACGTCGTCCCTACGTTGGTCTGCCTCTCACTCGTGCACGTCGCGCGCGTCGTATGGCTTGGTTGGCGGCACATGCTCCCAGACGATTTCCAATGAGGCAATGGAGACAAGTCTTTTTCACAGATGAGTCCCGGTTCACACTTTTTCGTCCGGACGGTCGACGTCGTGTATACCGACGTCGTGGGGAACGCTTCGCCGACGCTTCGCCGACGCTTGCGTTCTTGAGAGGGATAGGTATGGGGGTGGCTCGGTTATGGTCTGGGGAGGGATATCTCACGGGGTAAAGTCACCGTTGATTATGGTAGCCGGGAATTTAACCGCCGTAAGATATAGGGATGAAATCCTCCGCCCGGTTGTTGTTCCATTTGTGCAACAGCGTCAACTAATTTTCCAGCATGACAATGCCCGGCCCCATGTAGCCAGAGTGTGTCAAGACTTTCTCGCTGACCATAACATTAACCCACTCGACTGGCCAGCGTATCTACGAGATACTGACAAAACAGTGGATTTCACTGTGCGATATTGGCGGGTACCGTCAATTGTGATTCAATTACTAATGAACTATCGGTCCAAACCTAATGCAATTTTGATAATGTGTTGACTAAAGATGTATTTTTAATACTCATATAAAATATTGTATATAACCGCAAACCCATCACTTTAAATCACCTAAAATGTCTACCCTGCGTTTCTTTATCCTTTCAGTAGAGCCAGCATTAATTATTTGAGTGTATGTAGATTTGGCGTTCCTCAGGAATTATTAATTATTTATAGCTAGCTCCAACTAATTTAGAGAGCTCTTCAAATGATTTGGAGCTAGCTCTAAAATATTGAATGCTAGCTCTAAGTATTTAGATTTGTGACCAGTATAGTTTCTAGTCAAAATATGAATCTGGCAAATAATGAAGTTCAGACTGTGCAGATATGTAGGATAACCTGGATCTGCACTAGTCGAAAACACTTTACACAAACAATCGTGCGACTGTCGCCATTTTTAGAAGCAATAAGACCCTAACATATAATTTGGACCGGATTTCTATAAATAAATACAAAGGGAAATAACTAGCTAAGATTCCTCATGGAATCAAGTGACCACAACAACATTACAGCAATATCTATATTATTATAAATGTACATTCACTACCTGGTATCAATAAGCGTAGCTTAAACTCAACTCATATGTCCGTAAAAGATCGGTGTGAAGTTAGCAGTGAGCAGTAAGTAGCAGTGAGATGTGAGGTGTGTTTCGCTGCTAGCAGTAAGTAGCAGTGGGCAGTGAAGTGCGATGTGTCTCACTGCTAGCAGTATGCGGCAGTGAGCAGTTATATGCGTAAGGCAATAATGTAAACTAAGTAGACCGGACATCACTGCAAACTAATTATGTGTGCGGAACCTCTCTAAACCGGACAGCACTGTAAACTACGTGTATGTGCGGAACCTCTATAAACTGGACAGCGCTGTCAACTATGTATGTATTACGAGGTTGAAGTCTCGTCGTCTGTTTATTTGGATTTCGTAAGTGTTCTTCATTGTCTTTATTTGTGTATATTGGGAATTAGCTCATTCTGTCCAAATACTGAATTTAACAAATAACCACTTTTAACAGTTCCCTAAATATATTTCAAATTTTCATCGAAAATTGCAAACATACTGGATACACTAGATTAATCAATGAAATTGTTTATTATGCACCATGTGATATCAAAATGTATTACCTCATTTACATATTGGCCCTATGACGTTGGTTTAGGGTCCTGGGGCTCACCGTGGACAAAGAGTCAAACTTTCTTTTTTGCAATCTCTGGAATGAGATTACTTATCAAACTTATGTGTACTTATCGGCTCTCAGCTTGGACGGTTTATGGCTTAATCTTGACAGCGTTACATAACATACAGACGAATTAATATGCAGATTTTCGAATTTAATATCTGTGAAAAATAAAATAATTTTCGCAATTCTTTGAATAAAAGTTAAATATTATCCCTGACTTGGAAATAAATACAATATTTAAAATCCATGTAAAATAACAAACATTCTGATATGAATATTGACCGAAATCGACCAATAATTATAAAGCTGACATCTTGATTGTGTATTAAATAACACAACTGTTTTGAGACCTGTGAAGACCCAGGGTTCCGCGCAGTCTCATCATGACCTACACCGCTCGCTACTGTATGGGTCGGACCAAATTCCAGTTCATAACAATATCCCCCGTCGTCTTTTAAATGCGACCCCGCATGTATCTAAATACACATCCAATTGACGGATATTGTTAAATGTACATACATTGAGGTTAAATCCGCCATCTATTGGGCTTGTAACATTATGATTCAGACAATGTTATTTGGTTTGATGGGTCATGTGCCATTTTGTAATTTTTGTGATTGTTTGTTATCTCTGTATTTATTATACATGTAATAATTCACATAGTTATCCGCATGAATAGTGATTATTACCGATTTATTTGATTTATCTCACCCATAGTTCAGACGCAGTGACATTATCAGTAACCAGATAGCATTTTGCCTAAGATTGATGACAATGGCAATATATGTTGTTTAGCTGATTGAATACAGAGATAACGCTCAACAGACATATAATCTTGTGAATTTTGGATACCGTATTTTCCCAGATATATGCAGACAGCAATTACAGGATGATTATGTGGCCTATGCAAGTACCTATATTGGCATGAATCCTATACTGGCATTGACAAAGCTATGCTCTCTTTATTGAATGGTTATTTCTCTGCCAAGGACGAAATAATTGACCTCTGCAAAATGTAATGGGAAATATTTTGTGAACACATGACTTGTTTGCAAATATACAAATACGATAAATGCATGATATACACAGTGTGAGAATCGTGTTCATGGTGGCATTGAAAATGTATAAAATATAAACGTATTGCAAAATTTTAAATACATGCAAATTTATTCTTTTTACGTTTAATTCGTAGGTTTTTATTAAAAATGCACTAGAGCAGACTGTAAAGATGCAATGTATCGGGATTAAATTGGACACAATTTGTATTTATTTCCACCTATCTTAGTTTGATCAGTTTTTAGCTGGGTAAATATGCTTTGATCATGTACGTCGCAAAACCGGTATTACACGAAATAGTGGGGGTATTGCAGTGTTTATAAAAGATGCCTTAGTAAAGCAATTGCATATTACTCGTGTACATGAACAATTTGATAACTGCGTGTTATTGCATTGTAACACGTCCATCTAAGAAGGTCTCCGAGATACAATTATGTGTTTTGTGTACGTATCGCCAGAAGGGTCCCCAATATATCGTGGAAATACAGAGAAAGATGGAATTGTGTTACTTGAAAGCTACTTATTAAGAATCAGGTCTGACTACCCCGGGTCTGCACTGTTTATTGACGGCGATAGGAATGCTAGATGTAAAGACTTCCGTTATTATATCCCAGATGATTCCCTTGACTCGATGTTTGGTGACGTATCATATGATGGGGACCCATTCAATATTCCCAGGAACACGAAAGACATTTATCGGCATAACTCATTTGGTGTATCACTGGTAGAGTTGTGTTGCCTACTAGATGTTCATATTTTCAATGGGCGAATTACTGGCGACATATCCGGGGAGTATACATGCACTGCCAACGAAGGTGCAAGTATTGTAGACTATAATATTGGGTCCACTGATCTGTTCAATCATGTAACACATTTCTCAGTCCAGGACCGTGACGAGTCCGTACATTTCCCCATTGCATGTACATTTCGATATCGGCTGGCAATTCCCGATTCACCTGATCATACTGCTGTTCACTATGAGCTGCCCGTTTCAAAATACGTCCGTTATAAATGGTCTGACGATAAGGCGGGTACGTTTATCTCGAACTTCACATCAGAACTGCGCCGGTTGCACGACGAAATTCTTCAGTTCGTGCGCATAGATTCCGGAAGAGCTGTTGATACTTTGATGAGCATATACAAAACAGCTGCAGACTGTATGAAGCTACATCCTCGTAAGGTCACGCCAAATTCGGATTGGTGGGACGAAGAATGTGAACAATCCAAAACATACAAATATGCACTTCTAAGACGGTTTCGTTTAACCAATAACCGAAACGATTTAAATACATATGTTAACGCCCGCAATCAATTTAAATGTCTATGCAGAGCAAAACGGCGAATATATGAGGCAAGCCAGCGAAAACGGCTGATAAGTGCTAGAAATAACCCCGCACAATTTTGGCGAACAATTAAAAGAAACACGGCAATTTGCACTAAATCAGACCATATCTGCACATCAATGGTTCACGTATTTTCAAGATTTGTTTTCTGACATTGACGTTCCAGCTTCACCACAAAATGTTGAAAAGATGCTGTTCGTGAATATATGGACACAGCACGCTCGGTAAATGACCCATTTACTGAACAGGAAGTTATGGCTAATATACTGAAGCTGACATAACCTCAGAATTCTTTAAACGCACATATCAGGCAATAAGACCGATTTTGACTAATATGTTTAACTCTATTGATGACACTGGTAAATTCACCACTACTTGGAGTCAAAGCCTCATATGCCCCATACATAAAAAGGGATCATACGATGATCCCAATAATTATACAGCAATCTTTGTGATTAACATTTTTATTAAAATATTCACATCAGTCCTAACCTCCAGACTCACAAAATGGTCACAGGAATACAATGTCATCGATGAGGCTCAGGCAGGATTCAGAGCCGGATATTCAACCATTGACAAGTTATTTACACTTCAAGCAATATGCCAAAAATACCTCACGAAACCAGGCGGTCGCTTTTATTGCTTGTTTGTTGATTTTTCCAAAGCGTTTGACAGAATTAAACATGATAAATTGTGGACAAGCTTAACTCTGAAAGGTATTCACGGAAAGTTTTTGCGCATCTTGCAGTCCATGTATGGGAGACTATCCGCGTGTGTTCGAACAAACAATGGTGTCACGAGTTATTTCCCTTGCCAAATCGGAACGCGCCAAGGTTGTGTAAGCAGCCCGCTGTTATTTTCTCTCTTTATAAACGACTTGGCGACATTTATGCGTGATCATTGCGGCTCTGGCATTTTTGTATCAAATAAAATACCCGATATAATAAGTTTAATGTTCGCAGACGATGTAGCCAAACTGTGCGGAAACAGCTATCAAACTTAAACAGCAAATAGACACCGTTGATTTATTCTGTAGAGAAACCGGAATGCAGCTAAATATAGACAAAACGAAAATAATCGTATTTCGAAAAGGTGGCCGACTACGAGGCTATGAAAAATGGTTTTACCACGGAACACCTATTTAAACTGTATAATTCTATAAATACATGGGGCTGTTCTTTACCCCGAAACTAAAATCGGACGAATTGGGCGAGTCACGTCAGGATGCTGCTTTACCGTTTCTGTTTTGGCTACGTATGGATTGCGCAAGATGTAGGCTACGTTGGCACCTGTATATCACAATTTCAACAAAGAATCACTGATTGTTTAAAACAAGATTGGAGCAGTGAGCTAGACTCATCAGGAAGGTGCTACCTGTATAAAAACTTCAAAACTTTTCTTAATGTTGAACGATACCTAACCTTTAATGTACCTTATGTTTTACGTAAAGCAATGCCAACTTTTAGATGCTCGAACCATAGTTTAAATATTGAGATTGGAAGACATTTAGGAATAGAACGTCAACTTCGTTTTTGCCCATTTTGCCTGACAAATCAAAGAATAGAAGTAATTGAAGATGAAGTGACGCCTTTTTTGACTGCAAGTTATATTCAGAGTTACGTGTACTGTATTTAGATCCAAATTTATATTCGTCTAAGACGCAACACTAATATTTTAGACTCATTTCAACAGAAAATATACAGACAAACAGAAAAATTGCAAATTTTATTTATCACATTATGAAAAAACGAAATTCATTTACCGCTTGAAATTTACCATATATGACTCCAACCGACAGGGGACCACATGTCACTTGCGACCAGCGTAGACCTAGATCAGCTGCGAATCTGCAGCATGAATGTTTAGTTTTACGCTGTACGCAAATCCAAAACTCTTCTCGAAATGCTGAGCTGACAAATTTGGCACACGGCCTACAGGATTTATACGTATTTATGTCCCTTCTCGGTCCAGTTACATACTCATAACGATACATGTAGTAGTTTGGCGCTTGTTTAAAATTGTATTATACTTGTTATGTGTTATTCACTGAATAAAACGTATTGTGTATTGTGTATCAAAGTAATTCTAAGTATGGATTTTCCATATTAACAGCTAAATAAACTATATTAACGGCATTTCCGCTTTGTCCTTGTTATTCCAGATAGCAATATAATTGTATTATATGTCGTTGAAAAATAAATAAATACAATTATTTACGATTGCAGAGTTTAAAATGGTCGCAATAATTTATCAAATTCTCGATATACACACGGATATCAAGCGTGAATATGATAACAACAAAATATTGTTTGTTAGACATTGTGAAACATAATTACTACAGTTAATTGTACACGTATTTGTCATTCTGACGTGTTATTTTATAGCATAATTGGCCGTGTTGTATTCTATAACGATGTGTTGCCTGTTACTGTTTGTTATTCATCTCTATTTTAGGTCTAACATTTCGTGATGCTCATGCATATTACATTTTTTTAATCATTTTACACAGTAACGGATATCTTTCTGCATGTGTCGACTCCATTTTGTCTTGAAATAATTTGGACATATTTATCGAGGAATGTATAGCAATATTATGTAGACACTGACAGTTTTCCCGTGCACATATTAAATAAAGTCAAGTATTTGTAGTCTGGCCTTACATTCAGCACATGCATACATCAACATTCACATGGGCCCACCCCTTTCATTCATCATCATTCGTTTAACAGATATATACACTGACACTCAAATATGGACCACAGCACACGCATTCATCAGCATCCAGACTCAAACACCGACCAACTTAGCATGAGCATTGGCATCCGACATGTATGTGTATAACTTTACGCATACGACGTATATATATTTAAAGATTTATACCTCATTATGCCATATTTAAGACAAGAATGCGTCGACAATAATTCGTGTATCTGCATAAGTATAAGCACGGCCCCTTGGCTAATGTGCTGCATGTCCCTTTGGCTAACATGCTAGGCAGAAAGATACCTGTTTCACCATATTAGTTCAGGCGCTATATTATTATCCTATGAAAATATAGTCGTTCTGTGTTAACAACAATCTGAAGTCTGCTACATATCTGGTTTCCGATTTCTGACAAAACTACATATTTGTGATGTCCATATGATCGACAACGGAAATGCATGCTATTCAGAAGGCGTATTATATGAAACGTGTAAATACACTATTCTATATGACATGAGCGAAAATACAATTAATGTAGTTTTACATGCGACAAAAAGGTGACGGTTTACATAGTTTCATCTGAGTAATTGTACTTGTACTTAAACTTATGTATATTGAAAAATAGTATTTAATTTAAGTGCAGTTATATAGATATAAAACAGGATTTGAATTTTAGACATGCCACATGAAATGAGTTATCACCTGGTTTGTTTCCACAGAACAACCAGCATGGGTAATGTTTAGACACAATAGTGGTAACTACATGTATTCCAATTATCGTGCAAGTTCATCAATGCTAATTTTCGTCGTCTTCTGTTGGGTTTCGAAAGTTTATAATATTGTTCCGTCCGGCGTCGTCATCGGGAATGTACCGACCGTTCGGCAGCGCCCGTAATTCGCCGAAACATATGCGGTATTCCCGTCTTCTGGATATGTTTGTAATTGTAGTGTGGCGTCGTTAATCGTGAAAGTTCCATCTTCAATAACGTACAATTGTAATTAATTCGTTTAAAATTTCGTCGAACAGGCAGGAACAAGGTGTCCATCAATCCGTGGTAAGCTGTATATCCGTATAATTCGGTATATTCGCAGGTCCGTGCATTTTCGTAGAGCCTACTCGCTTCCGTCTTCTTCGACGAGAGGTACCGTTGTTAAATTTTACCCGGATTGTGTTCCACCAACTATTACGAGGTTGAAGTATTGTAGTCTGTTTATTTGGATTTCATAAGTGTTCTTCATTGTTTTGTCTTTTTTTTGGATATTGGGAATTAGCTCATTCTGTCCAAATAATGAATTTAACAAATAACCACGTTTAACAGTTTTATTTTGTATGTTTCTTGTTTGTTGTCATGCCAATAAATTACCAAATACAAATGTAACATGTTAATTGAAGATGTATCTCCACCAGACCCACTGCCAGCGCGTCAAACGGCGTCTGTACGTCCGTTTATTACTGCTGCATGATGTTTAATTGTGAACAACTATTTTGCAACTCCCTAAATATATTTCCATTTTCATCAACAATTGCAAACATACTGGATACACTAGATTAACCAATGAAATTGTTTATTATGCACCATGTGATATCATAATGTATTACCTCATTTACATATTGGCCCTATGACGTTGGTTTAGGGTCCTGGGGCTCACCGTGGACAAAGAGTCAAACTTTCTTTGTTGCAATCTCTGGAATGAGATTACTTATCACATTTATGTGTACTTATCGGCTGTCAGCTTGGACAGTTTATGGCTTAATCTTGAGAGCTTTGCATAACATACAGACGAATTAATATGCAGATTTTCGACTTTAATATCCGTGAAAAATAAAACGATTTTCGCAATTCTTTAAATAAAAGTTCAATATTATCCCTGACTTGGAAATAAATACAATATTTAAAATCCATGTAAAATAACAAACATTCTGATATGAATATTGACCGAAATCGACCAATAAATATAAAGTTGACATCTTTGTTAAATTATTGTCTCTTAACTGACACAACTGTTTTGAGACCTATGAAGACCCAGATCAGCCTGCACATCCGCGCAGTCTCATCATGACCTACACCGCTCGCTACTGTATTGGTCGGACCAAATTCCAGTTCATAACATATGTGTACGGAAGCTGTCTAAACCGAACACCACTATAAATGAGGTATATGTGCGGAGCCTCTCTAGACCGGACACACTATAAACTGGATATGTGCGCGGAACCTAATACACGATGTGGGCCCAGTCCCCCCCCCCCCGTAAGCGCTCTAGCACGCCTCCTTCCCGACTAGTGCTCTCAACTGTGCTTAGCGGCCAGCAGGGAGACAACGTACCTCACCGTTACTGTTATTTGGGCTTGATGTTATTCAAACGAGTTAGTAATCGTTCCAGCATGTCTCCATGCCGGTTAGTGCTCTAAACTGTGCTTAGCGGCCAGCACGGACATAAGGAACATCACTGTCACTGTTATTTCAGCTTGATATTATTCAAACGAGTTAGGCTGGAAACAGAAGGATGGAACAGCGCCGCCACCTGGTGTACGATGTAGGCCGAGTGCCCTGCAGGCGTTCCAGCACATCTCGCTTCCGGCTAGTGCTCTCATCTGTGGATAACGGCCACCCCGGATACAACGAACGTCATTATTTGCTGCTTTTAAGGCGTGGGTGGGGGTATTCAAATGAGTTAGATTGGGAACTGAAGCCTGGAATTGCGCGGCCACCGAGTACAGAAGCCTCAGTTCCACATCATGTACCTGGTGGCCGCGCTGTTCCAGGCCTCAGTTTCAAGTCTAGCTCATTTGAATACCCCCACCCACGTATTAATAGCAGCAAATAGTGACGTTCGTTGTATCTGGGGTAGCCGTTAATCACTGGTGAGAGCACTAGCCGGAAGCGAGATGTGCTTAAACACATACAGGGGCACTCGGCCTACAGCGTACACCAGCTGGCCGCGCTGTTCCAGGCTTCTGTTTCCAGCATAACTCGTTTCGATACCAGCAAGCTAAAATAACAGTAACAGTGAGGTTCGCTATGTCCGGGCTGGCCGCTAAGCACCGTTGAGAGCACTAGCCGGCATGGAGACATGCTGGAACGATTACGGGGGTACTACACCCACATTGTGTACTAGGTGGCCGCGCTGTTCCATGCCTCAGTTTCAAGTCTAACTCGTTTGATACCCCCATCCACGCCATAATAGCAGCAAATAGTGACGTTCGTTATATCTGGGGTGGCCGTTAATCACGGGTGAGAGCACTAGCCGAAAGCGATTGTGCTGGAACGCATACAGGGGCACTCGACCTACATCGTACACCAGGTGGCCGCGCTGTTCCAGGCTTCTGTTTCCAGCCTAACTCGTTTCGATACCAGCAAGCTGAAATAACAGTAAACAGGCTCCAGTTTTGTTTGAGCAAATCCAGTTGCTCAAAATATGTACCCCATAGCCAAAAGGAGGGTTATGAAAAATTTGGACTGCACTTGATTATGAAAATTACTCAGCAATCATCAATGCAACTCACATATTGAAGTCACTATGAGAATTTTCATAACATTCCGTTCTGAGACAAACAATATTCATTACGAACATTTTCATAAACCGTACTATCACTATGAAAATTATCATAAGCCGTACAATCGATCTCACCATAAACCGTAGTATCCCTCTCGCTATGAAAATTTTCTTAAGCCGTACAATCGCTCTCACTATGAACATGTTAATAAACCGTAACATCCCTCTCACTATTAAAATTTTCATAAACCGTAATATTCCCTCTCACTATGAAAATTTGCATAAGCCGTACTATCCATCTCACTATCAAAATTTTCTTCAGCCGTACAGTCGCTCTCACTTTGAAAAATTTCATAAAAACCGTAACATGCCTCTCACTATGAAAATGTTCATAAATCGTAATATTCCCTGTCACTATGAAAATTTTCATATGCCGTACTATCCTTCTCACTATGAAAATTTTCTTAAGCCGTACAATCGCTCTCACTATGAAAAGTTAATAAAATGTACGATCGCTCTCGCTATGAAAATTTTCATAAAACGTACCATCGCTCCCACATATTGTAGCCGCTATGAAAATGTTCCTAACATTCCCGTTCTCAGACAAACATTAGTCGCTATGAAAATTTGCATAATATTTCCGTTCTCTAACAATCATTAGTAGCTATGAAAATGTTCATAAAAGTCACTATGAAAGCAAAAAACACATACAAGCATTTGTCACTATGAACATGGTCATAAAATGCAGTTAGGTTTAATAATTGTTCCTATTGACGGTTAATTGTCACAATGTTAATGTTCCAAAAATATGTCAAGTTAACGGACTCCCTGAATTATACCATAACTGCGGCACGTGTAATAAACATGAACTGACATGACTCTTACAACAAGGAATCATGTTTAGACACACATTCTTGTTAAATAGTAGTTAGTTGGTTATAGTGATTGAAACAACTATTGCAAGCAGAAATAGGAACACAAATGTGACTGTGACTGGCTACATTTGGTTTATGCGATTTATGTGTACTTTCTGATCAAATATGACACATGTTTTGGCTAATAACGATATGAAATGTATGTTGCTTCCGAAACATGACGGGCGTTTCATTCATGGAATTGCGAACGATATGGACCCTGATCAGACAACACGGGTGTGCATACTATGCTGGTGGTCCGTTTTTCCAGTCTCATCCACAAATACAGTTGTTATACGCCAACAATGAATAAGTACTAAACCTGTTATTTTCAGACAGTCTAGGCATACACGCAAGCGGTGCCAAGTAACAAAACAGGTCAGTGAACTCGAAACAGTCGGACATGGTGTTTTAATTCACATGTATACACACGTGTCGTTACCAAATATTATTTGTCTTCCTTACGCATCAGGAATCATAAAAAAACGTTCGTTCCATCAAATAGATTAACGTATTCCTGTAGTGTCATATCCTCTGAAAATATAAACAAACGAGTTAAAACGTGACCATACTATATATATACTATATATATAGGGTTACCTTTTAACCTTTTAACCTTTTAGCACCATATATATATATATATATATATACAAACATTTCGTCACAAGTCATGATCGGAAACAGTGAAAACTAGAAAGAAAGTCCCAAATAACAAAGGAATTGCCCCTTAAATACAGAACCCATATGGAATTCATCACGCGCAAATGACGTCCACCTTACAGTATGTATACATGTAGGTACGATTATCATTATACTTGTATGTAGGGTTGGTAAGCACAACTAAATAACGTATACATGCCTGAGTAAAGTCCAGTGTTCCGCAGTCAAAACGGAAAGCGAGATATACCGCCGAAATTATAGGCATGGTCTAGTCTGACCAAAGTGCCAGTCAGGGTCGGTTATCTAATTAATGGGTTCATACGTTCAGTCAGCCAATCAGATGTTCCATAATATTCGCGGCAGAAACGATGGGGGCGGGATTAAATGCTGCGCGGGTATTCATGTCTGGATGCATGACTAACCCTTACAATGTTGAATTCCTCTTTGTCGTCTGCCTTTTAATTGTATATGTATGTAGTTTACAGTATGGATACATGTAGGTACGATTATCATAATACTTGTATGTAGGGTTGGCCCTAAGCAAAACTAAACGAGTAAAATCTAATGTTCCGCATTCAAAACGGAAAGCGAGACATACCGCCGAAATTATAAGCATGGTCAGTCCAGTCTGACCCAAGTGCCAGTCAGGGTCGGTTATCTAATTAATGGGTTCATACGTTCAGTCAGGCAATCAGATGTTCCATAATATTCGCGATGGGGCGGGATTAAATGCTGCGCGGGTCTGACTGTTAATGTTAGTTTTACACCGGTCTCGGTAGAGCCTGTGGCATATCATGCTTGGACTGTGTGTTCGTGTGTCAGTCCGTCAC
>CM055271.1:67628883-67893883 GCA_029237695.1 Conchocele bisecta | reverse complement strand
ATCCTGTTGTGTTTTAGTCCGTCTTGTTTTGTATCTAAAACTATACATATACTATTCTCTAAGACTTTAGTTTTCACAGTTTTAGGCTCAGTTTATCAGTTAAATTTTGGAAAATACGAACCAAGACAGTTCGTGCGTATGAATACAGCAGCTATTATCTTTAGATCTCACGGGACAGTACGTACGGAGCTAGCTACACAAATTCGCCTCCGATATGTTATCTACGGTTACAATTTGTCAAACATGTCAACATTTAGTTAACTGTAAATGTTATACCTTTAAGCAAATAATCTTTGATATAGAGCTAGTTAATTACCCAAAGTAATAGAACAGGGTAATCATTTTCCCATGGAATCCATCTTTTCTCTAGTTGCTGTTCAACATTCAACATAACGAAATGAAGCTTTCAAATTTATAAGATGTACATGTAAATGTCAGATAAACACCTTGAGACGGTAAAATAACCAATTTTTGCATGTGAATTTTCTTTATTAATACTTTATTGATACAGCTTTGACAGTTTTATATTGCTAACATATCAAACACGCAAGATAACCGATTGAAAAAATCACTCTTCCATACGCTACATTAAACAGATGGGGTTAAACGGCCGCACCCGTTGTTACACATATGGACATGTATATCTGTTGGTGGTCGCCAGACAGGATAAGTTTGTTTTCTTTGAGCAGTCCGGTTTCAACACAAATTATGAAACATGCAGACGCCTCCATCTACGCCGACTACAAATGTTCTCACGTTTGTTTGTAATTGTTATATAAATACAGTTTAAAATAAATATTAGCATTATGATTACATCATCTAAAATTACTGGTCATATGGTTATTTATTTTCAAATGTCATTTATAAGTCGTCCATATAATATTATACAAATCATTTGCAATATGCTCATTTGTATAAAATGATAATCAACAAAATCACTACGTGCTTCCTTGAAGGAAACGAAAAAACAGACAACTGAACCACTATGAAAACAACTGTAAAATTCTGTCACGCATATCCAACATTAAAATATGTGTGAGCCACAATTAGTAATGCGTACTGCTATACATAAGACAAGCTATATTGCAATGACGCAACGATTTCAAGTGTCAAAATCCGACGTGACGTTGGTAAATTTAAGCGTAACTTTGCGACATTTTCAGGCTGTCATGACGTTGTCATTAAGGCTGGTTTTCACAGAGCGCGGCCCATATGTTATCGATGAAGAGAGGTTCAGATACATTAGGTATTGCTTGATAACAACTATGTATACAATGTAAGGTCAAACCTAGTACGCCCATTCCGGCTATTCAAGGTGCTAAACTGCGAACATGAAATTTGCATCGCTACGCGCTCTCGTCCGTTTAACATTCGAGCCAATCAGCTCATGTACTGTTAAGCGAATCCTGAATCATTTCACGTTGAAGAACTTATATAATTCAGAGTCTCGGTTACATTATATTCTAACATTTTACAAAACGGTTTATAACCATACACTAACCGTTTCTGGCATTACCACAGTGACAAGTATGTACATGTATTTATCATTCAACAAACAGGACGCAATATTGAAAACAATACTCCTGGTGCATTTGGTGGACATAGGTCATGTGCAGTCAATAAAGTGATAAAACCAACATATATTGAACATTTGAAACATCATCTGATAATTTGTTTTCTCTGGTAACTGTCTGATGGAGTCAAACGTTTGCATTACGATTAACCTGTATTTTTCTGACTGTCTCAAACAACGTACCGCATATTCGATATGTGTTTATGTGTTTATTCGCTTTTTCGGTTTCCAATCAAAGTCAATACTACAATATCTGTTGTATATACTTTGTGGTAAATAAATGAGAACACAACTATTTAATTGATGAAAGAAATGAAGTCTCGGAAATATACCAGTCCTGTAACGTATGCCCAACAAAACATTATGTTTGTCGAGTTCAGTAGGCATTCTATAAAATCATAGGATAATACAGTGAAACATCTCTAAGCAGGACACCAACAAGTACAAAGGACGTAATCCAAACGCACTGTGATATATTAGTACATTGCATTATTCTGCTACACATGTACATGTATATGATTGGCAGCCTGTTGATAAAAGCTACCTTTCTGTATTCTAATCATAATATACATGTACACTGATAGCGATTCAGTCAATGAATAATAGTGATTTTACTGCAGCCTATGAGAATATTGCAGAGTGGTCGGGAATCCCGATCATTAGTTGCAATTGTCATAATGTTAAGGTTCTTTTTGTCAACCAGCTGCCAAGTGGCCATTATTTTGCTCGTGTAGGATAAACGTTATAATGCGGCGTATGGGGCTCACTGTAGATCAAGATCAGCCTGTGCATCCGTACAGTCTGATCAAGATCTGCACTGATCTGCATTACATTAATGAAACACCCATCATGCTGCTATCAAGCATTATGTATATTTTAATGCTATATGTCTGTGCTATTTGATCAAGATCTACACTAGTCACAAATGCCAGAGGCCCAATTTCTCCAGTCACATCCAAATATTTATTATCGTAATTATAAAACTGACAGCATTTATGTTGCAATATGTGTTAATTCAAAATGAAAACATATATGTATTATAAATAAATGTTCCTTAAATAATTTATAGGTTCCGTGAAATACGAATATTGTTGTTTGTTCATTAACACAGCATAAATCAGTTTACTGAATTCCAATTTGAGTACAATGGTGTGGCCCACAGGGGCGTATAAAGTCGTTAATTACCAAACTACAGTGTACATATTTTGTTATTTTACTACATGTTGATTCGTTGCACATATTAAATCCGATGAGTCTGGGTTCGCACCTACTTACTAAAACCACCTACAGCGACCGGAACAATAACTCATCAGGAAAGTCCCGGGTAGTACCGGCCTTTTCCGGGAAGTACCGGCTTTTAGAGATCGCCTGTGTCACAGGTGAAAGACTCGGACCTTGGACCGAATACTTGGCTCATTTAGAAAACGTTACCCCGCCCACCCATTTCCATACATTATATCGTACAGCCTTTAAAAGCTGTACAATGATGTATAGTGCATGGAAATGGGTGGGTGGGGTAACTTTTTCCAAATGAACCAAGTATCGAGTTCTAGGTCCGTGTCTTGCACCTGTGGCCTGTGTGTGAATGAATTTATTCTCATAAGTTTGTCAAAGCTGGAAATCGTTGTTGATCAGTGTGCATACTTCTAACGAACGATATGTACATGTATTACCGACAACGACCTAAGCAACATCCATCTCTAAGCAGTGGAGCATTCAATACCCCAGAGACGTAATTATACCCCGGTATGATATCCATACAGCAATTCAAAATGGTCAGCTGGTCAGTAATATTGTAAATGATGGACTCACAATCCATTGGTTGAAAACCGACCTGACAGAGCTTACAGCGATCAGTCTTATTACGAACTACACTGTTTGCTAACCAGACACTTAATAACATTTTCTGCCGTCCGTGAAAACCTATATGTCTGAACTGAGTTTGTCCTTCCTATGTTCATAGTGAGACTGCGCGGGGTGTACGCTGATCAGGATCTACGCTGGACACAAGGGCAAATAATTCATAGGTGTCATATTACGTCACGAATGTACGGCTGTGTAAACTATATTTAATGGGATCACTGTCTTTGAACCTATTCCCTGTCTTATTTAGAACGTCATGGTGCAAAGACACATCACAAACCGTTTTATTGTTTTAGGGAATTAAGAGATCTCATATTAATATCGATCAATAGCATGTTTCAACCGTGCCAACCCCACATACAACCCAACCCACCCCACACATGTACACCCGTACTCCTACCAAAAATCTACATACTCTTCTTTTCAATTAGCCACCACACATAATTCTCACCAAATGTCTAAAACAATCACATGTTATGGTATTAAACATATCTACACATCAAAATACTAGCAATACATAAACTATTCATTTCGTGAACACTGTTCAAAGCATATGCCTTATTTTTTCACAAAGTAATCACAAACGAAATGTTCCTCGCCAGTACCCTTTAATTAACTCACTGTTCCGTACTTTACATGTATATATCAACCTAGAAAGTGTTACACCTGCATACATGTACAAGGTATATGACTATATTATCACTACTTGATTATCATATACATGTAATAAACCGCCCGCTCCAATGAATGGAATCTGTGCGTCCTCGGTTGTCAGATCATTTCGTTTGTGAAACACAGTCACTTTTTATGTACGTAAGTCATGTATTTATGCTTGCACATGTTTGTGTATACGAGTGGATATTATGTGTATGTTTGTATGCGATTGGCTTTGTTTAAGGATATATGCCACTCGTTCCGCCGGGCTACATTTGTATATCCATATACAAATCAAATCGTTTCCACGCCGCGTAGTAACGTATTATTATGGATGTGATTGGAGAAATGGGGCTCATTGGTTTTGTGACTAGTGCTGACCCAGATCATTCCGTGCACCCGCACAGTCTGGTCATGATATGATATATTCGCCATTACAGCAATGAAACACCCGCACTGCTTCTGGCAAGCAATATAAATCGTGAACAGGCTACTGGAGTGTGGTATTGATCAAGAGCTGTACTGGTCAAAACTCCCATAAACCTCATTTATCCAGTCGCAGCCACATATTAAGACCTCACCATTGCATACGTCATGTAGAGAGGAAACTATGTTTCTTAATTTCGTAGAAACGACGTAGAAACGAAACGTTTATTGTTTGTCCCAAACAAAATACTTTTTAGTGCTTTCTTCTTGATATTTTACCCATCCCTTCCTCTAATGTTTCTCTAGCATGTCCTTCAACAGCCATCACACTCAGACCACCTCTAACCCCAAGGTCAAGGTAACAATTTACCTTAACAGTCGGGAAAATTCCTTTTATTTTGTGTTTCCTTTCACACAGCTTATTGATATTCGTTAAATAAAAACACCACTAGGCGCGCTTTGTTGTCTTCTGACAAACTCTTGTTACCAAATATATTTATACGCGTTTATTTATGATGCGCCAGAGACGATGCATGTATCGAGAATAATGAAATAATAAACAAGTTGTTGCGGCTTAACGGGAGTAAACTTTCCTTTTCATTTTTCCTTCTCAGTATAGTTTACATATATACAGTCTTTTCGGTAACATCTGGGAATAATATTTTTATTCTGCATATTAACAAACTGAAATTACCCTGCGAGTTTTGGAACCGGTTCGACGGTTCTGATGGCCATTACATCAACCACTTACATGTATCCACCGCAGCTGCACAATCGAGGTAGCCAGACATGATAAACTGGCATCAACACGTAGTTCCGCGAAACGCGGCATGTTTATACCATCCTGTAAGAACTTGCATAATAGTGTCACATAAATCGTGCCAACGCGTAGCATGGTTCCCGAATTGCGCGATGGCTTATCCGCGCGAGTAATTGACACAGGTCAATATGACTTAACCTGCACCTGCGATCAGAGAACATTCAAAAGTGTTATTCAGCGGCATTATGTTTATAACATAGCGACCAGCGCATTCACTGATCGGATCAGCGTACAATGTAATATCTCTCCTTTCAGGTTACCCATTTATTGAATTGAGCCATGTTCAGCTGTTTTATGCAGTCTTATGAAAATATGGTAAATACAATTTTTCTAAATAATTTTACTGTGTGCTGTATCAGAATATTTTATTATTTCAATCTCCATTTGGAGTTTGTTCGCACCGTAATGACCACCATAAACATCCATCGATTTCAAAGGAAATGGCATATACATGCACGGTGTTCCGTTAATGCCATCGTAATATCACTATCGTACTATCGTATCCAGCAGAACAAATAATCTGCAATATTTTCATGCAATCGGATACTCTGGGTTCTTTAGACTGGTTCCCGGCAGTATTGCTATGCTCTATTGTACGATACTATGATGACGATAGTACCATAATGCGATGACAATAGTTCGAAGCTACGATGACATAGTATTATACACGACGACAATAGTATGATGCTACGAATACTATGGCATGATACTACGATACGACGATGACGATATCATGGATATTAAGATATAATATCGTAGTATCGTCATCGTGCTATCGTGATATCGCGTCATCGTCATCGCAGTGTCGACTTTCCGTAGTATCGACCCGATAGCGATATTACGATGGCCTAAACGGAACACCATGTATGCATACTAATGCTGAAACTGCCATATAACGGATTCCCATAGGAGAGTCAGATAATAATCACCATTATTCTACACTTAAACCCATATATTCTGATAATGTTCGCTAAATATTTCGGGCAGTGTTGTTTATTCCATGAATAATGATTCCCCAAGATATGTGTCGAGTATTTTCAGCCGCGGCCTTTGGTATTAGTTGACATGCAGTATTATGAACTTTCAGCAACAAACTGTAGTAGCACCAGAGAAAGCATGTTTGAAAGATGAATTGCTGATCTATTAATATATTTACGTAAATGCACATAACCTGTGAACTATATGTGACAATATGAGTATCATGAGTGAAATGCATGTGAACTGTGAAAACGTTCAGTGGAAGGAACCATAGTTGATAAGAAACATACAGTATTACATTATGATATTTTAATATATGTGTCATGCGTAGTACTGCGTGTATGCTTGCATATTGGTTTCCGTTTAACGTGCTGGTGTATATGTTACTCGCAATACATTACAATATGCGTTTTATCAATCCGATAACCATTCGATGCCAGACAAAATCATACTTCGGCTGCCGGCTGATGAAAATGTCATTACGGCACGTGTGATCAAAGTATGCTATTATCATGAGCTGTACTTTTAATCACAAACTACTCAACATAGTTATTTCCATAACTCATGTCAATAAATGTTGTTCTGAGACATATATACTGAGCAAAACTAGAAACGTCCCTCCATGTTTAAGGAAAGATTCATCAAAAACCAAAAGGGTTACTTTTAAAAATCAAAATGGAAAAACAAGTTCATTCATTTCTGTATCAAAGCCAATAAATTGCATTTGGATATCTTGTTAAATATTCGAGAGATAACCGGCCAAGGGCGGTAGGGGTCAAAATCAAAAATCACAAAAACTCAGAAATGTGTTACTTAATGTTTAGAGATGGAATTTCAATAAGTAATGTGGCAAATTCAGTAAATCTCGTTAGTACCGAGTGTGGCCACCATTTGCATGAATGCATGCAATGATCCTACGCCGCATCGACGTGACGTAACGCAATACCAGTGCGTTGGGCAAATTCCTCCATTCCCGTTGTAACGCCCGTGTAAGATCGCGAACATTGTCAATCTGATGGTTAGCTCGTGCTTTGCGGCCCAGCTCATCCCATATGTGCTCAATGGGATTGAGATCCGGGGAGACCGCGGGCCATGGCATGACGTCGACGTTGTTTTGCTGTAAGTATTGAGTGGTGACCCTGGCTACGTGAGGGCGGGCATTGTCGTGCATCTGCCCTGAGACACCGTATTGTGTCGTTAAATTGTGTCGTTAATATTTTACCTCCATTTGATATCATCAAAACATGCTTTGACAACATGCACAAATAGTCACGTGCATTCTTTTTTTTTAACTTGACATAGCGTCAAAATATAAATATGGCGAACAGCAGAACGTAGTTGAAAACAAGTCAATTGTCAACTTATATCTGTTCCACGTTTTGCTGCCGACCAACATTTGGCCATTAATGTAACGATCGGCTCTAGCAGTCGTTACACGAGGCCTACCAGGTCGCTGCCGGTCGTGAACAGCCCCAGTCTGCTGGTACCGGGCTGCAAGACGATCAATCGTCTTCCGACAGCAACCAAACCGAGGCGCGACCGCCCTGGCGGCCATCCCACCCGCAAGCATCCCAATTGCCTGATTTCGCTCGTTTTCGGAAAGCCGTGGCATATCGAAAACAGTGAAAAATTAAAAAAAGTTTTTTAATTTTCCGAATAGCCCCTATCGCATGAATGGTACGACATGAACTGAATCACCTTATCGATGACAAGTATAGCGTGCACGTGCAAAAAGTGGAAATCAACGTTCCGGTCACTGGCCGCTATGTAAACCGTGTGTATCTGCTAAACTCTACACGATCGTATTCTGAACATCGCCACGGTTTAAAATACATGTACTTTGAACATGTGGTACATACATAGACAGAGCTACACCGGCTATAAAACAGGGACGTTTCTAGTTTTGTTGAGTATACTTACTGAATTGTGACTTACGTAGGCCATGATGATACTGTGTGAATGTGCAGGCTAATACTGATACATGTAAGATCAAGTTTTTGATAATCTTACCTTAATGCTACCTTATTTTACACATCATCCATTTTACCCTGTTGTATCATTATCCGTACATAACGGTCGCAATACATGTGTATGTAATTGCATTGACGTTGGTACGTGACCGCGACATGGGGTTATATACACGCACCATGTTATCGTTCACCACGCATTACATATACACCGACACTGTACTGCAGTGGTAACAGATGGTACATATCCCGGTTCAGGCGCATTGGGTTTGTCGGGTAATTTAATATGCAGGATGTTCCCACCATACTGCTTCAGTTATTACCAATTAAAAGCAGTGAAAGCCAGCATAGTCTATATCCAAAGGCATTAATGTGTATAAATCATAAAATTGACTAGCTAAATGCTGACCGTGTTTTGACCTGTCAATTAATCTGTCTTAGCTAAGAAAATGTGAACAGATGAACACATTTTTTTTTCATTTTTCAAATTCGTTTATTCACGCAGGTCATATACATATGACAACATGAGGAACATATCTATGATACATGTACAATGACTATGCATGGGACAAGTAATATGCTAAATACACGTAAATATAATTATATCGACATGTTCAAATATGTTACTCCAGTTTGGTAAATTGTTTAGATATGTATAAGTATACTATTAAACTAGAGAAAGTGAGCAGGGGCTCATGTATACCCCCGGCCGCCGCCTTGACCGACAAATAAAAACGTCAAAAAAATTATTTATGAAAACAAACTTTAACGCAAGTTTCTAAGTACATGTAATTTGATCTTGACCTTGGGTGTGGTACGGAATGAAAATATGGATGATGATAAGGAAGTATATAAAGTTTGAAGTAAATCGGACTTACCGTTGCAGAGATAATGAGTCCCCGAAAACTTTAAGGCACATTACCGACGCCACTTTCTAAGTAATTTGACCTTGACATTTGATATGAAGGCCGCATGAGTGCGGTATGGAATGAAAATATGGATAAGGAAGTATATGGAGTTTGGGGTCAATCCGACTTACCGTTATAGAGATAATGGGTACCCAAAACGTTAACGTGGACGGACGGACGAGCAAACGGACAAACGAACGGACGGAAGGACGGACGGAATAACGAAAACTATATACCCCTCAACATACTCCGTATGCCGGGGGTATAATGAGGTAAATACATGTACATGTATATTTTATGTGAAAGGTCTAGCGTCAAACATTCAGTAAACCTCTATAAACCGGATATCATGTGATGGCCCCAGGATTTCCTGCTGCCGAATTATGATTTAGCCCGGCATCTAACATGTGTCTAATGTGCATCGGATTGATAAAACGCAGAATTAAGTAAGTAAGCAAGCAAGCAAGCAAGCAAGCAAGCAAGCAATTATAGTGACATGTGTAAACAATATATATATATATATATATCGCAATGTTCAAGAGTCTGTATTCAGGTACACCCGGCCCTATGGGCCTATATGTCACTTTTACCACAATTCATGAATATGTTTGTGATCAAATTTGTTTCCTTCCACTGAACTTCTTCATATTTCACATGCATTTCTCTCATGATACTCGTATTGTCACAGAGTTCACAATTCTGTGCATTGACTTAGCATTTACGTAAATATAGTAATGTGTCAGCAAATCATCTTTCAAACAGCCCTTTCTCTGGTGGTCCTATAGTTTGTTGCTGAAATTTCACAATAATGCGTCTCTACTAATACCAAAGGCCGCGGCTGAAAATACTAGACAAATATCTTGGGTAATCATTATTCATGGAATAAACAACACTGCCCAAAATATTTAGCGAACGTTATCAGAATATATGGGTTTAAATGTAGGGAAATGGTGATTACTATTACTATGTGACTCTCCTATGGTAATCCGTTATATGGCAGTTTTAACATTAGTATGAATACATGGTGTTCCGTTCAGGCCATCGTAATATCGCTATCGGGTCGATACTACTATAACCCGACACTATGATGACGATGACGCGACATCTTGATAGCACGATGACGATACTACGATATATAGGACAATGGTGGTGATTACTATCCGACATTCGTATAGTAAACCGTTATATGGCAGTTTAACAGTATGAGTGTACGGTGTTCCGCTTAGGCCATCGTAATATCGATATCGGGTCGATACAACGATAACACGATAACGATGATGCGATATCACGATATCACGATGACGATATTACGATATTATATCGTTATCGTAGAAGCATACTATTGTCATAAAATTATATCGTACTATGTCATCGTAGCATCCCTGATTGTACATGTACATTTTGATCAGGAACTAAGTACATTGCTTCCAAATGTAACTAGCATACAACATCCGATCATACATAAGACAATACATTTCTATTTAATCGTAATTTAATCGCTGTGAAGTAGATCCAGTGAACGGGATCAAGTTAGTTTTCTACGAATTCTTATCTCCTTGCCGATCATCACCCGATTTCCAAATATCACTCGCAGGCTGGTGCACATCGACCTGTGTTAATTACTCACGCATATTTCCATCGCGCAATTCGGGCACCCTGCTACGTGTTGGCACAATTTATGTGACACTCTTATGTAAATTATTACTGGATAGTGTAAACATGCCGCATGTTGCGGAAATAATGCTGATGCCAGTTTAGCAAGTCTGGCTACTGTTATAGTGTATCAATTGATGGACTGAATGGCAGACAGTATAAACCCTGACTGAACCATTCAGATGCATTGTCCAATCTGGGACTAGACTGGTTGCACCATTCTTTGGAGGTCATGAACTCTGAGTAACTCCAGTGTGCAGACCAGACATGACCCGGTCAAATAGCTTGGGTCACACACAATGAATGCAGGATCACTGTTGCAATGATTAATTGCTGTCTGCAAATGATTGTGCAATTTCATACATCATGTAATAACTCTTTTGAGAATGTACATTGATAACTAGTATTTGAACTACACTGAGTCAAAACGTAATACTATAACATGTAGTTGTTTAGTCATTTGCATGTTACAGATGGTTCCAAATATGATTCAGACGGCATAAGAACCGTCATACCGGTTCCAAACCTCGCCAGAACCACTAGTAATTGTATCCCCCAGACTACCGTCGGGGATACTATGGATTTGACAGCGCGCCGCGTCCGCGTCCGCGTCCGCGTCCGCGTCCGCGTCCGCGTCCGCGTCCGCGTCCGCGTCCGCGATCCGCGTCCGCCGTAGACACTTCTTGTCCGGAGCATAACTCGAACACCCTTTGGAATATTTTCATGAAACTTCACACATGCATAGACCACGACCCGAAGGTGTGTCGCGCACAAGAATGACAACTCTTGCATAGCTAATTTTTGAGTTATCTCCCTTTTTTGTTTCTCGCACTGATTTCGTGTCCGGAGCATAACTCCACCACCCTTTCGAATATTTTCATGAAACTTCACACATGCATAGACCACGACCCGAAGGTGTGTCGCGCACAAGAATGACAACTCTTGCATAGCTAATTTTTGAGTTATCTCCCTTTTTTGTTTCGCGCACTGATTGACCATAACTCGACCACCCTTTGGAATATTTTTATGAAACTTAACACATTCAATTAGACCACAGAACCGAAGGTGTGTCGTGCACAAGAATGACAACTCTTGCATAGCTAATTTTTGAGTTATCTCCCTTTTTTGTTTTCGCTCATTGATTTCCTGTCCGGAGCATAACTCGACCACCCTTTGGAATATTTTCATGAAAACTTCACACATGCATAGACCACGACCCGGAGGTGTATCGCGCACAAGAATGACAACTCTTGCGTAGCTAATTTTTCAGTTATCTCCCTTTTTTGTTTTGCGCACTCTACAAACTGGACAATAATGCATGAAGACCTGTTTTCTCGTCTGCTCTGTATACCTTTTCTCGTGTGCACTGTACACCTTACCTGTAGAGAGAACAATAGAAACTGGGAGAACCATGTGCTAAGCATGGGCTAGCATGTGCAGATGTCAGGTAACTGCTGACCAGGTAATTTATACAGGTAAATCACTACATTGGGTACTGTGTTGAAAATATTGTGGCATTATGTGGACCTCTGCAGATATATGTAGATAAATATAGGACTATTAAAAAAAAATCTGGTCTCCAATAGCAAGCATTATTATTTTTAAACTTTTTTTTGTCATTTCTTTTTCTTTTTTTTTCCTTATTTTTTTTCATTTTTTTTTCAAATTATTTTTCAATTTGACTGGAAAAAAAATCTGGGCTCCAGTAGCAAGCATTATTATTTTTAAACTTTTTTTTTCCATTTTTTTTTTTTTCTTTTTTTTTCATTTTTTTTTTCAAATTATTTTTCAATTTTTGTCCAGTAGCATAAGGTCGTAAGTGCTATATACAGACTATTCACCTGTGCATGTGCTAGCATGTGCAACTGACCACTGGCCACTTACAGGTAATTTATACAGGTAAATGATGATATTACATTTCCGTAAACTGTGTTGAAAATATTGTGGCATTATGTGGACCTGTGCAGATATATGTAGATAAATATAGGACTATTAAAAAAAATTCTGGGCTCCAGTAGCGAGCATTATTATTTTTAATTTTTAAACTTTTTTTCCATTTTTTTTTTTCATTTTTTTTTTCAAATTCTTTTTCAATTTTTGTCTAGTAGCATAAGGTCGTAAGTGCTATATACAGACTATTATCATATAATAAATCAATTATTGACTAGTGAGCCATAGAATATAATCTGATATTCTATGGTTCACTAGTCAATAATTGTATAATATGTTCGGGCCAGTGAAAATTGCTTTCGGGCCCAGGCTCGAGGTCAAGGCGGGACAAGGCGAGGCATCTGATTCCGCGAAATTCTTGTTTACTTATCTCCCTTTGTTGTTTCGTGCACTGATTTTGTATCCAGAGCATAACTCGAACACGCATATACGCATTGCTCTAATGGTCCTCTACCGCCCTGTGCCAAATCCACGTTCGTTCTGCCCCCGTCAAGCACAGGGTCAAGGTCACATACTTAGTGCTTCAAAAACATTAACGCTTGGGTAAATATCTTATACTTTCTGTTTTCTTTCATGGATCATGGATCATCTTCATATTTCATATACGCATTGCTCTAATGGTCCTCTACCGCCCTGTGTCAAATCCACGTTCGTCCTGCCCCACCAATCCCAGGGTCAAGGTCACATACTTGGTGCTTCAAAAACTTTAACGCTCAGGTAAATATCTTATAATTTTTATTTCCATTCACGGATCAACTTCATATTTCATATACGCGTTGCTCTAATGGTCGTCTACCGCCCTGTGCCAAATCCACGTTCGTCCTGCCCCCGCCAAGCCCAGGGTCAAGGTCACATACTTAGTGCTTCAAAACTTTAACGCTCGGGTAAATATCTTATAATTTCTGTTTTCTTTCATGGATCATCTTCATATTTCATATACGCATTGCTCTAATGGTCCTCTACCGCCCTGTGCCAAATCCACGTTCGTCCTGCCCCCGCCAATCCCAGGGTCAAGGTCACATACTTGGTGCATTCAAAAACTTTAATGCTCAGGTAAATATCTTATAATTTTTCTTTCCATTCACGGATCAACTTCATATTTCATATATGCGTTGCTCTAATGGTCCTCTACCGCCCTGTGCCAAATCCACGTTCGTCCCGCCCCCGCCAAGCCCAGGGTTAACATCATATACTTAGTGCTTCAAAAACTTTAACGCTCAGGTAAATATCTTATAATTTCTGTTTTCTTTCACGGATCAGCTTCATATTTCATATATGCATTGCTCTAATGGTCCTCTACCGCCCTGTGCCAAATCCACGTTTGTCCTGCCCCCGCCAAGCCCAGGGTCAAGGTCACATACTTGGTGCTTCAAAAACTTTAACGCTCAGGTAAAAGAAAAGAAAATTTTGACTTGCAATTTGGCCTCATTTATTATCAAAGCGATATGTGGGACATCCGTGTTCTATGAACACATTTTCTAGTTTATTAAACTTCACACATGCATAGAAGACGACCCAAAGGTGTGTCGCACGTAAGAATGACAACTCTTGCGTCGTTAATTTCTTAGTTATCTCCCTTTGTTGTTTCGTGCACTGATTTCGTGTCTGGAGCATAACTCGAACACCCTTTGGAATATTTTCATGAAACTTCACACATGCATAGACCACGACCCCAAAGGTGTGTCCCGCAAGAATGACAACTCTTGCATCACTAATTATTTAGTTATCTCCCTTTGTTTTTCGTCACTGATTTTGTCTCCGGAGCATAACTCGAACACCCTTTTTTCAAACTACTTGTGTATCTGGGGAGGGGGATACACATGCGCTTGTCGACAAGCGTCCATTTCTAGTTTCAGTGTGTTATTATACGAAATAGAAATAGTATTCAAAAGTTTACTCCGAGACCCGTTAAGTTGCAATAACCTTCATTATTTGATGTTTAATATCGATACACATGTCAGAATGTGTCTAGAGTACAGTTACCTGCATAGTCTCTGGATCATCATCTTTGTATCAATGGATCAATGGATTTGGTAACAATAATTGTCAGAAGACAACGAAGCGCGCCTGGTGGTGCTTTAGTTTAGCGAATATCAAGAAGCTATGTGAAGGGAAGCAGGAATTAAAATACATTTGCCCCATTGTTAAGTTCGCGAAAGCGCTAACATTTAATCATGTTTTATCGGCTAAGTGAATGCACCGATTTTTAATAAATTTAGTCATAGAGTATTGTACATGAGAATCGCCTCCATATGGTTATCTGGTGCACTGCATTTATTATAATCATCTCATGAGAATTATAACACATGTGGTACTATTGTAATTCAATTTACTAGTGATACTATAATTATCCGCATTGTATAATTGCCGGTGCAGTGTGACTGCGCCATGACGATCCGTTGATTACTTGTGTAAACGTTTTGCGACCATATCCCGGTAGGGTATCGTCCCATTTTGTATTAGCTGCACAGGATGCACTATATGGCTACACCACGGGCAACAATTGCACAATTTTATTTGCGTTTCGCTCACTAAAATATAGGGAAAACCTGCTGGGCGTTGACGTTCATAATTCGCTATATTATTATTGAGAAACAATTCTACAATATAACACAAAACTATTACCATAAACTTACCAAAGAAAGTGTGTATTAGCAAGATTGTTATGTCACTTTCCACGAAGTAGAAATGAAACAAAAGCAAATTTGGAAGGACTACTCCGTAATAACGCTTATGTAATGCAGTGTAATTAAATTCAATTAGAATTATGTACTCAGAACTAATATTGAATGCGTGTTACCCCATTACACGTGTCTACATACACGTGTCTTATAGGGAAAAAAGCTAAACTTATAATTAACTCTTTTCAAATGCCAAAACCGGAGATTATCGTCTGCTTTTTTATTTTTCAGATATGTTTTAACAATGCACATGTTGGACAGCACATGATTATTGTCTACATTTGAGACAATTATCAGGTGCTTACAAACCAGGTTTTCATTACGTACAAGAAAATGTGACCTGTCGGCACATGAATTACACAGGGTGGCAGATATAGTTTCGAAACTCCAGCGAACGTGTGAAGGACGGACACAAGGATACACAGTCCAAACACATATGCCACCGGCTCTACCGAGACCGGTGTAAAACTAAAATTAAAAGGCAGACGACAAAGAGGATATTATGGAACATCTGATTGGCTGACTGAACGTATGAACCCATCAATTAGATAACCGACCCTGACTGGCACTTTGGTCAGACTGGACCATGCCTATGCTTTTGGCGGTATATCTCGCTTTCCGTTTTGACTGCGGAACACTGGATTTTACTCAGGCATGTATATGTTATTTAGTTTTGCTTAGGGCCAACCCTACATACAAGTATTATGATAATCGTACCTACAGGTATACATACTGTAAGGTGGACGTCACTTTTGCGTGATGAATTCCATATGGGTTCTGTATTTAAGGGGAAATTCCTTTGTTATTTGGGACTTTCTTTCTAGTTTTCACTGTTTCCGATCATGACTTGTGACGTAATGTTTGTCATGCATGTATATAGTATGGTCACCTTTTAACTCGTTTGTTTATATTTTCAGAGGATATGACACTACAGGAATACGTTAATCTATTTGATGGAACGAACGTTTTTTTCTGATTCCTGATGCGTAAGGAAGACAAAACCATCATTTTTATACAAAGTAGGAAAAATATATTTATGCTTCCTGAAGCTGAAACCACTAGATTTAGGAGAGGCACAACTTGCCTCTATGTAGTAAACATCTTGCCGTACTCTAAACTTGTAATAATTAGCATCTCTAAAAATAGCGGGACTGGTTTCTAGGCACCCCACTCTGATGCCACATATGACCAGTCCAACACAAAACCACAACATGGGTTCTGTTTCGAGATCCCCAATTTGTCTTGCATAAATTAATTCTTGGAGAGAAAACAACTTTTGTCTACAAATTTAACATCGTTTTTCCCTATCCACCCCACCTCCCACCTGTTAAAGTTTTGGTTCTTAAACTGTTTATCTGTTTTAATCCTGTTGGTGGGTTACACTGGCCAACCTTGTGTCTTCAACTTTCGTTATGTATAACAGCAATGCCGATATATTGCTATATTGGTAATTTATAGTATGTATGGTATAATGTTCTCATAGTACAATAGCCACATTGTTTGTGATACCAACATTGGTGCACTAGTATCTATAGTACTATAATACATACAGATTTTAATCAAAAATAAAGTTCGTCTGACAGAATCCTGTCAGACATGTACAACATACTACCGTGCATTGTGTTTAAAGTGATTTTCAAGCCACAAAATGAACTCGGACACCTGGTATTTACCACTTCATGTTCCCAGCACAAGTTCCGGTGCCCACCGGTACTAGTGCTGGCTGGCAATATATTACTCAGGGCTCATGCACCATCACAGACTCCCACATATCTGGGTTGGTACAGGAATCATATTATCCCAGAAAACCACCTCGTGTTCACTGTTGTTCCCAGCACAAGTTCCGGTGCCCACCGGTACTAGTGCTGGCAATATATTACTCAGGGCTCCTGCACCAACACGGACTCCTACATATCCGGGCTGGTGCAGGAATCATATTATCCCAGAATCAGGTAGCATAATTGATAGTTGTTAAAGACACGTGTGCATACATGTGAATTAGAATACCATGTCCGACTGTTTAAGGTCAATTTCACTGAACTGTTTTGCATGTATGTCTAGACAGTCTGCTTTATTGTGCATGCCCCACATGAAAATACAAGGTTTAGTACTTATTCATTGTTTGCGTATAACCACTATATTTGTGGATGCGACTGGAAAAACGGGGCTTATGGGGTATGCCACCAGCGTAGTATGCACATCCGTGTCGGGGTCTACACCATTCGCTATTCCATGAATGAAGCGCCCGTCATGTTTCTAAAGCAACATACATTGTATATCGTTTTAGCCAACATATGTGTCATATTTGATCAGGAACTACACATAAATCGCATAAACCCAATGTTGCCTGTCAGTCACATTTATGTTCCTATTTCTGCTTACAATAACTGTTTCAATCACTAACCAACTAACTAATATTTGACAAGAATGTTTAATACACGTGCCGCAGTTATGGTATAATTCAGAGTGTGTGTTAACTTGACATATATTTGGAACATTAACATTGTGACAATTAACCGTCAATAGGAACAATTAGTAAACCTAACTGCATTTTATGACCAAGTTCTTTGTAACAAATGCTTGTTTCAGAACGATAATATTATGAACCTTTTCATATTGACCTCATTACATGTATGTGCTTTTTGCTTTCCGATGATAGTGACTTTTATGAACATTTTGATAGCTACTAATGATTGTCAGTATACGGAATCTTATGCAAATTTTCATAGCGACTAATGTTTGTCTGAGAAACGGGAATGTTAGGAACATTTTCATAGCGGCTACAATATGTGGGAGCGATAGTACGTTTTATGAACATTTTCATAGCGACTAAAATTTGTCTGAAAGCAGTAATTTTCATAGCGACTTCAATATGTGAGAGTGATAGAACGGTTTATGAGCATTTTCATAGTGAGAGGTGTGTTATATTCTATGAATTTTTTCATAGTGAGAGTGATATTACGCTGTATGAAAACTTTCATAGCGAGAGGTATATTATATTTTATGAAAAATTTAATGTTCATAGTGAGGGAATATTACGGTTTATGAAAATTTGCATAGTGAGCGGGATGTTACGGTTGATGAAAATCTTCATAGTGAGAGGGATTGTACGGTTTATGAAAATTTTCATAGCGAGAGCGATCGTACATTTTATGAACTTTTCATAGTGAGAGCCAAGGGATGTTACGGTTTATGAACACTTTCATAGTGAGAGCGATTGTACGGCTTAAGAAAATTTTCATAACGAGATGGATATTACAGTTTATGAAAATTTTCATAGTGAGAGGGAATATGACGGTTTATTAAAATTTTCATAGTGAGAGCGATAGTACGGCTTAAGAAAATTTTCGTAGTGAGAGGGATAGTACAGCTTATGCAAATTTTCATAGTGAGAGGGCATATTACGGTTAAGGAAAATTTTAATAGTGAGAGGGATGTTACGGCTTATGAAAATGTTCAGAGTGAGAGCGGTTGTACGGCTTAAGAAAATTTTCATAGCGAGAGGGATATTACGGTTTATGAAAATTTTCATAGTGATAGGGATAGTAAATTCTATGAATTTTTCATAGTGATATCGATTGTACGGCTTATGCTAATTTTAATAGTGATAGTACGGTTTATGAAAATTTTCATAATGACTATTGTTTGTCTCAAAACGGAATGTTATGAACATTTTCATAGTGACTTCAATCTGTGAGTTAGTTTAAACAATATTTTATTGGCAAATGTACAATATACATGTTACATAACAAAATACAAGGATTTGAAAACAAGCTAGAAGCTTATATGAATTCATCTCCCTACAAGATATAAGACAGTGTAACATACAAATCATATGTAGTGCGCATTGCAATATACAAATTTGACTAATTATATTGTTTATAAACGTAGTGTTAGAGAAGGAACAAAGATAATATAATGAAATAAAAAAGAGGAAAGGAGTGGTGATTTTGATGGTGAGAGCTGATCGGATAACCTCTGTTAACTGACTGTACCATGCGTCTTACTACTCGGGGCTGCCGGCGCGACTTATGATGAAGACGATGCGTAGTATTCCCCCCCTCCCAGCAATACATTTTGGTCTGACATATAATGATGAATATACTTAATACGATTAGAACCGCATAGTTGCTGTAATATATTTGTGAACTTGTAGGAACACGTGTTTGTTTTTCTCTAATGAAAGGTGCTCATTTCCGTTTAAAAGATTATCGGCAATGACTGGACAATCCAGCCCAGCTAAATATTGTTGACGCTGTAGTTCATAGTTTGTGCATGCTGTTAGGTAGTGGTCTACAGTCTCTTGTGATCCACAAGAACATAAAGGGGAATCTACTATTGATTTTCGGTATAGGTCGTAGTTGAGCGAGCTACAAGCTAGTCGTAGGCGAGCGTGCAATATTTGGTCTCTCCTGTTGCTATGTTAAAAAGTTGTGTTGATTTAGATGTATTTTTGTTCATTCGATACTTAAAGATGGATAGGCTAGGTGAGTTTCTAATTTCTGCAGGTAATGTGTTCCATTCACGTATAGCAGACGGTAGAAATGAGTTATTGTACATTTGAGTGCGGCAAGGAATATGTGGAATATCATCCGCGTTGCGAAGGGCGTAGCGATTTTGTACTTGAGTCGGTATAAGAGTATGTAGATAATTAGGTGTAAGATTATTTTTCATTTTAAAGAGTTGTATTAGTTTATGTTTTCTTCTTCTGGTACTTAGCGTTTCCCATTTTAAGTCGCGATATAAATTTTCTATACTGCATAGTTTTGTGGCTCCTGTTACTATTCGCGCGGCTTCATTTTGAATTGCGTCCAAATCATTTTTCAGTTCACAAGTGCAATTGTCCCAAATGACATCGCCGTATTCTATGAGAGGTCGAATGGATGAGAAGTATAAACGTTCAAGACCCGATCTATTTAGGAGGAATTTCAATGAACGTAGGATGCCAATTCGTTGCCATGCTTTATTTATGCAGCGGGAAATGTGTGTTTTCCATTTACCATCTTCTGATAATGTTAAACCTAGGTGTGTATGTTCACTAATGGGGTTTAGTGTTACATTGTTCATGATAAGATCTGGGTGTTGCTGTTTGTTTTGTTTTCGAGAAAATATCATTGTTTCCGTTTTTAATGGATTAAACGTGACCAACCAGTCTCACGACCACTGATTAATTGTTTTGAGGTCATCGTTAAGAGAAATGGCGGAGGTGTTCGGGTCGTCGACTATGATGTATAAGCTCGTGTCATCGGCAAAAAGTCTAATATTCGATTTGATTTCCGTGACTATATCATTTATATAAAGTAAAAAGAGGAGTGGGCCTAGGATAGACCCTTGAGGAACGCCGGCATTAATAGTGGACCAGTGGGATGAAGAGTTTGCGTAAACTACTCTCTGTTGCCTGGAAGATAGATAAGATGTAAACTGTGAGTTGCATTGATGATTGCTGAGTAATGTGCTGATGTGAGATGTGCTGGAACGCATACAGGGGCATTCGGCCTACATCGTACACCATGTGGCCGCGCTGTTCCAGGCTTCTGTTTCCAACCTAACTCGTTTCGATACCAGCAAGCTGAAATAACAGTAACAGTGTGGTTCGCTGTGTCCGGGCTGGCCGCAAGCACAGTTGAGAGAATTAGCCGGCATGGAGACATGCTGGAACGATTGCGGGGGGGGGGGGGGGGGGGGTGGGGGGGGGGGGGATATTTTACACATCGTGTACTAGGTGTCCGCGCTGTTCCAGGCATCAGTTTCCAGCCTAACTCGTTTGAATACCTCCACCCACGCCATAATAGTAGCAAATAGTGATATTCGTTGCATCTGGTATCCGAAGGTACAAAATCACATGGTGTGTCTCATATGTGAGCCATGCTCACATGCTCCAGTTCTGTTAAATATGTGGGGCGACACCCGCGAGATGGAGAGATATGTCAGCGCGTACAGGAAGGAGGACCAGGTGACAGATGATACAAACCCACGACCCGGCAACTTTGTACATCCCGGCAAGGTGCCATGCCGACCGGTTTTCCAGGAGGAGGTGAAAGTCAGAGTGGCCAAGTCTGTAGGCATCATAAAAGGGTTTGGTGCGACCGGTACAGGCTTTAGAGTCGGGCCCAACTACATAATGACCGCCTGGCATGTCAAGGATAAAATACTGATTGCAGGAAGACGTAAGTCTTTTACACTATCAGAGTTCCAGATAAGGTGAATATTTGCGTATTTTACGCATTTACTTTTGCAGAATATGCATTGATTATCAATAGTGGGAGCACAAAATACTTACAGCAATGTGAAAATACACATTGATTTTCCAATTGCGTACTGAAACTACTGTAATAAAGTTGAAAATTTACTTAATCGAGCTGCAAAAAACAAGCACTTTGCAGCTCAAATAAGTGATATGTTAATGTTTTGTCTCGCCCGCGAAAGCGGAAAGCGAGACATAGGTTTTGCATTTCCGGAGTCGTCGTCGATGGGTCAAGGTCAAGGTCCCAGGGTCAAGGTCAAGGCGGAACAAGGCGAGACATTTGATTCCGCAGAATTCTTGTTTTATTTGTCTTTATCATTTGTTCCCTATTTAATAAGGTAGAAAATGTGTTACAAGCATGACTGGAGTTGCATTGATAGAATGGCGAACAGTGCAGATCCTGGTCAGACTGTGCGGATGCACAGGCTGATCTGGACCTACACTGGTCGTCAAACCGATAAGCCCCATTTCTACCGTCACAGCTGCATATGCCTTACGATATGTGCAATAACCGTGGCCCTGTATCAGAGGTGTATCCATACAGTCTGATCAGTGCCCACATTTGTCGCCTTTCAATCAATGTAATGTAATTTATGTTCCGAATAACAGTTTTTGGCCAGTACAGACCAGAGGCCTGTTTCACTAAACTTTGTACGACTAAAATATTTGTAAGTGCAAATTTAGGATCGTCTGGAAATTTCAATTGATGAATTTACATTTATTGAGCATAGACTGCATATGCAGCCTATGCTCAATAAATGTAAATCCAATAATAGTTCACAAAAAATAGTTCTAAAGGTACATGCCCACTCAGTAGGCACAAACTGTTCTTTATAGGAATTAAATAAGTGTATAATTGTGTCACTATTCCACCAGTTCTAAAAATTACGAGTCCCAATATACACCATACCCGACATATTAATTGGCATTATTATGCATTTTATTTCAGACGTAAATTTCCGTACTGATATCAGGGGAAATAACCGTGTTTTCTGCAAATGTTAACAGACATTACTATTTATTCTCTGTATTTATTTTTAGCTCACCTGAGCTCATGTGAGCTATTGTTACCGCAATGTGTTCCGTCGTCCGTCCGTCGTCCGTCCGTGAACATTTTCAAACGTCTTCTCCTCGGTAACCATTGGGCATATAGTCACAAAAATGCATGGTCCTTAGGTAGGGGGATTACAAAATTGTTAAAATGAAGTCATTACATAATCCAAGATGGCCACCGTCTAAAAACAGCACAACATCTTCAAAAATCTTCTTCTCAAGAACCGCCAACCGGATTTCGACGAAACTTGGTAGGAATGATCGATGTACTTTCAAAGTTGTTAAAATTGTGAACCCGGAGTCAAAAACAGTGGGGTCAAAATGGGGTCAAATTTTATTTTTGACCGAATATGATCATGTCTATATCAAATTGAAGGTATCAAAGAGGCGATCGCTCTGGTACATTATTTGTCGAAATTGGAAGGTCATGTCATCCAAGATGGCCGCCGAAAGGTGAAAATGTTGTTCTTTTATTAGAGATTTCAAAATTCTTCTTCACACGAACCGCTTGGCCCATGGTGGCCAAACTTCACAGTTATGGTCCATGGGTGAAGCCTTTTCAGATTTGTTAAAACGGAGGTCGTCGCTGATCCAAGATGACCGCCGCCGCACAAATTCTTAAAAAATCTTCTTCTCATGAACCGCCAGCCGGATTTCGACGAAACTTGGTAGGAATGATCGACGTAGAATGCTCTTTCAAAGGTGTTAAAATGGTAACCCCGGGGTCAAAAATGGGCGTGGCCCGTGGGGTCAAATTTTATTTTTGACCAAATATGCTCATGTCATATACCAAATTGAAGATATCGATTGCTCTGGTGCAATATTTGTCGGAATCGGATGATTATGTCATCCATGATGGCCTCCAAAATGTCCATTTATTCGAGATTTTGAACGTCTTTCTTTCAGGAATCACATGGCCGATGCTTGCCAAACTTCATAGTAAGTTAAGATCCTTGGGTGAAACATTTTCAGATTTGTTAAAATGAGTCATCGCTTAATCCAAGATGACCGCCATCTAAAAATAGCACTTTTTTTTTTAAAAACACACATGAACTCAATGTCACATTCTCCTCTGATATTCATGGAGTCAGGTGAGCGAATTAGGGCCATCATGGCCCTCTTGTTTCATTTGAAATGATCATTCTTTATAATCTGTCGAAAATATTATTTTTGCAGGTGACACATTTAATTAGTGTAAATAGTTAAAATATATCATGCCTCATTTGCATATGAAAATAGCCTGATACCACCGTGAGTCACTATCAGTAAAATAAATATTGCTAAATGATTATCTCTGTATAGCGAGCACTCATAATTATTAGAACTGGTGGAATAGTGACACAATTATACCGGTACACTTACATGTATTTAATTCCTATAAAGAACAGTTTTTGCCCATTGATTGGACATGTACATTTAATGTGAAATGTACAAACATAATATTGCACTTACGAACATTTTAGTCATACTAAGTTTAGTGAAAATGGGCCCGAGTCATATAAATCAGTTACTGAACTTGGACAATCATGAGGAACATCTCGTAGAAGCCCCCCAGTCCAAAAATGCACAGGCAGACAAAAGCCCCCCAGGCCTGTGGAATTACAAGGTAGGACAAAAGCCCCCCCAGTGAAAATTCAAGGTAGAACAAAATCCCCCAGATGAAATGTATAGTAGGACAAAGGCCCGCCATAAATAAAAAGGAACTTTGCTAACAACCACTTTATTAAAGCATACATACATTCAAAATATATGTTCCCACTTTAATTAGTCATCTAAGCAAGATAATCTTTGAAATTAATTGTTTGTTTGCAAAGTAATATGTAGTAACATTTTGTTCATTATATATTGAAACTAATGACGTCACTACTTTTGGCATATGACATCATAATGCGGAATGTATGATATCACCGACTTCTCAAAATAAAGTTTCTGAAAATTGGTTCCAAATTGTAATATGAATGTTGAAGTGTGTCCAATACCATATATAATTGATAAATGTTCTGCGAGTAGTGAATATTTAAATCATTAGTAGTATGTCTACAATACAGAGCTAGAGTGAACTGCCTGTCAATGCATTTAGTAACCCATCATTTAGGGGTGTCATGATTAATATGATATATTATGATGCACTTCACAAGCAGATTGTCGATATGTTCGCTTGACAGATTTTATGAAACAGACACAGTTTTGTTTCAAATGTTCAGATGAGAAACTGTACGTTATTCTATAAGTTATCAATAGGTTTTCACAGTCATTAAATGAATTGCACAGAATGTCCCACTGCCCCAAGGAAGTCAAGTACATTCGTCTCACCAGCAGCAAACTCCTGACAAACTTCTCTTGCAGTTGTCTTGTCTCGCGGCGGACACGTTTCCTGGTTGGTACATCCTGTCGTAGTCGCTTCACTTCAGTGATAACATTTAGTTGGTCTTTCTGGATGCACTGCGGATTGTATGGCAGAGTCCTGGGTTTTTGTGTCCCACAAGATGGCCGAACGAGTTGTTCAACGCCTCACATTTGTTGTTTGTTCTGGCACCGTCGTCAAGAGTCTCATCGTGCACATTCCACTTTATCTATGGGGGGCTTTTGTCCTACCTTGTTATTTCACTGGGGGGCTTTTGTCCTACCTTGTTTGTTTTACTGAGGTGATTTTGTCCTGCCTTGATTTTTCACTGGGGGATTTTGTCCTACCTTGTATTTATGCTGAGGGTATTGTGTCCGCCTGTGCATTTTTGGACTCGGCGGGGGGGGGGGGGGGGGGCGCTTATGTCTGTATCCCCAATGAAACACATGTCCTGGTTCTAACTTATATAATCTAACAATTAAAAATTATGTTCACCATCAATCCATTATACATGTATTCAAATAAATAAGATATATTAACTAAACATTAATGAAGACACCCACACTGTTGATGTCTGACATGTAGCTACATCAACATATTCAATTTACTATTCAAACGTGTCACCGTGTATGAAAAAACAACACATATTATTGACCAAACAAACATACCATCGCACAGACGATAAGAAACCAACATTACTATCCTACACAGCGGCTGAATCTAATCAGCAGTTGCTCCCTCAATACACAGCATCGGTGTATCAGATGTGGTGTGTGTCCGGCCACAGGTTGAAGTGACAGACCATGCTCCATAAATATATTAAATATACAAAAAAAGCATCAATAAGTGAAAACAAAATAAGCTAAACATATATTTACTCCTTCCTATACACATTAATCTGTTATAAACAAATGTTAGCTTATTTTTGTTCTCTCACTTCTTATTGATGTTTTTAGGTATATTTAATGCATGAATATACATATACCTTGGTTCGTTACTTCAGCCAGTGTGTCCGGCGGCTCTGTTCAGAGATCATTACGCAATATAAAATGAATGTACTCTATATAATCCCCACCTGCTCCTAAACAGTAATGCCAGATTATTTTGTATTCAAATATAGTTGAAGGTAAAAAGCTACCGGTGATTATTGCTTGTTAACACTATTTACAACTTTTAATAAAATGAAAATAATAAGACACACACACCGCCCTATTTTCCCCAAAAAGCTATATAATGGAAATATATCAGTTTTGGGGAGTGTGTTACTCTCCTTTAAGAAAACACGGTAATCGCCCCTGATATCAAATATACTATATATCGTGGGAACGAATTGTTAATTTGTGGCAACGAATTATCAATTATTTCTCAATAAAAACATGGTTTGACTGCACTTCAGAATCATTTCCAATGGAAATGATTCTGAAGTGCTGTCAAAGCATGTTGTAAATTATTCTAAAGTGCTGTCAAAGCATGTTTTTGATGATACAAAATGGACAATAGAAAATAAACAGCAGACGACAACAAATTAAGATAGCTGTGTAAGGGTTAATGGTTAATTCAGGGTGTATCGATCGAGCTCGTCACCATTCAAAATAGGATTAAACCGTGAAGCCTACATCTTGTTTTTTTTGTTTGTTTCCATGATTCATGAACGATAAAAAGAATAAAACAAATAATTATAAAGTTAAAAGATTATTTTGTAAACATTTCAATAAGTAAAGTACCTACTGTCTGTTCCACGTTTTGCTGCTGACAAACTTTTGCCTATTAAACTCATTAATTGTAACTCATCAGTAACAAAAAAGTCACCCTCCCCAATTTGTTTTATTTGATGAAAATCCATTGCGAAAAAACAACTTTCCTATGGAAATTTAACATGAGGCAAAAAGGAGCTGGAGCTGGACCAGGTGGGTGGAAAAACAAAAAATGGAAATCGTCTCCGAAACCTTGCTAGATATCATGGAAATGATGTAACTAAGTTAGATTTTGAAAATTCCAAAATTATTTATAAGCTCTATTTTTATTTTTTTCACCCCCATTTTAAATTCCCATAGGAAAATCTTTTTTTCGCGATAAAATCAATGTTTTACATAATTTCATAAAATAAAAGAGAAATGGGGATGGTGACTTTTTTTAACTAAGTTAAGTTGATTTCAATGCTGTTTTAAAGCATTGACAGGATCAATGGAATAGTAGTTCAAGCCTCGCCCATCCAGTTTCCTAGGCCTCGCCAGATGCTTTTTCCTTCATGGCATTTACCTACTATTCTTCCCCCACCCCCTCTGGCGTGTTCTGATGTGACATCAGTGTAAGATTTGGCTGGGTTGACGTCACATGTTGCGTAGTTAACTTGGAGATATATATGGATCTTGTGACTGTGTAATTTGTATTGTTTCAGAAATGGAGTACCCATCCGTGGCTGAACAACATACTCCTGTGTCCCAGTTTGCAGTTCTGGGCAATTCGAGTGTCTACATTGACTTCGGCTTCTTGACAAACGACGAGGTTTATTTAACCCAGCGATATATTTTCCAACCTCTTGTACTTTCGGGGGATGACGGAGACTGTGATTTTGCTGTTCTGGAGCTGAAGGAGAGCAGTTGCGGTGGAACAATGCGGGATCCATTGAAAACGTTCTCGGATCCAAAACCAAATGGTATGTTCTATTTGATCGAGCACTCCAAAAGTAAGATGAAACATTTTTCAGAAGTGAAGGGAATTATTGACTTGAATCGTGACGAAAATCAGAAGGATTTGTCTGATGACCGTAAGTGGAGCAAGGACTTGATTAAAGACACAAATGGTGCTGGAATAGATGGCTACATGGTGCAGAAAATGGCCACCGCATGATCTTCCAGTGTGATTTTGAGAAGGTGTGCGTCCGGCAGCCCGGGTGTAGTAGTGTTGGAGGACCGTCGGGCGGTGGTGGTCACGATGTTGGTACACGGCTATCCAGAGTGGTGCTACGACTCCAACGTCGGTGTCTTCTTCAAGAACAAGTGCACAGCTAACCGTCGCATTGAGCAGGGCATCACAATGAGCTCTATTTATAACTTCATGTATCGGGAGCAGAATCTTTCAGACGTGAAGCATGAAATTGTTGGTAACAGAGACGGTACAATCCCAGCGTGAATGCAACTCAAATAAAACATAGTCTTCAATGAAATTACATGTACATGTATATGTTGTGACCACTCATTTGAACCGTTCCGACGAAACGGTTCAAATGAGTGATCACAACATTATCTCTCAGGTGAAATAAATAAATTATGTGTATCCTCGGTATCCTAATGGTTAGGTTAATTCTTGTATTGAGATGTATGTGATGCACCAGTAGCCTATTTCACAAACATTGCCAACGAGTAATCATTTATTTTCCCGAAATGCATTATTTCATATAGAACCAACGACTGCATATATTTGATGAATAAAAGTATGCAGAATTATTATACTGAATTTATTACAGTATCACAGCCAAAATGGCTGTGATAATGTCATAAATTCAGTATAATAAAAATTAATAAATTTATCTTTAAATTGAAAATTTCTCCCTCAATGTGTACTTAGCAAGAAAAGTATACTTTGCAAGTTTGGTGAAATAGTCTACAGACCTTATTGAGTTCGCAGCCAGTGTAGCAAGGGTCCATTGTGTTCTCAGTTTAGTCGTCCAAATATTCCTGATACTTATTCTAAACAAGGTGTATATACATTGTTACATTTCTTTCTAATTGAGACAATCAGGAGTTACACTGTCTGCATAATCTCACATTTATATTGATTTAATAAATACCATTAAATCAACACCAATGTTAGATTATATTTATTGTTTAAACACAGCACAATACGTTGAAGCTGTAATGACCACTTAGCTTCTTTTCTGTACCGGCCTCATTTTAATATTTATTACACTAGTGTATAACAATTTTTATTACACCGTGTTATTGCACTGTGAAAGTCTATTTTGTGCAATCATGCAAATTATTTATGACATAAACAAATGCTGACATGGCCTTCAGACAGACTAGGATCTACAGGGTGTCCCAAAAAAAATACGGTGACCTAATTCAAAATCGAAAACTTTTTTTATTCTAAGACATTGAAATTGAATGGGTTTAACGTCCCAGTAACAGCTAAGGTCATATAGAGGCGGGACCACGGTTTAATGTCTCATCCGACAGACCAGTGAGATTGAAATACTATGAAATAATTGTTGATGCCCACGGCAAGGTTTGAACCCACAAGCTCCGGAGGTGTTCTAACCCCTAGGCAACAACCAATCCCTCCCAAGACATTGAACCGTTTCCTTTTCAGAGAATATCAGCTGTGGAATGTCTTTCTTATTCTATGTTTCCAGTCCAATTTTTAAAGCAAGGATGACTACAAAGTGTCTGAAAATATAAATATAATTATAAATGATTGAAATGTTTTATAAATGGATACAAATAATGGACACTTGCACTTTACATCAGACCAATCACGTCGGAACACAATCAGATATCACTCCATATGCTGAAAGTCTTGAATGAACCAACGTAGAAGAGAGGTGTATCAAATTTAAACTCAAATAAATGTCCTCATGAGACCGGTTATGATGTGTGTGTGCCATGTGTGCATATTGTCGTAAGACCTGCTCAGTCTGAATGCATTTAACTATAATATATATTTATTTTTTTTGGAATACCAATAGCACAAAGATCTATCAGCATTGTGGAGCCTGACATTTCCAAACGTCATTAAAGTTGAAAACAGTGTGGTATTCGACACATAGTCCAAACATATTTAAATACATTCAGCAAAGTAGATGATAAACTATACTGCAGTGAAACTTCTCTAAACCGGACACCCTGGGAGGTCCCCAGGGTGTCCAGTCTAGAGAGGTTTCACTGTAAATCAGGCATTTGATCATTCTGCGCTATAGTACTGTGCTATCCCATTACGAACAGACATTATGACCTAAGATAAATGAGCAAGAAACTCACCAAAATTAAGATCACAGATGTTTTCTTGGTGTCCGGTTTAGAGAGGTTCCACTGTAATATGAAAAATCAATAATTATGTACCAATCCAGAAGGTATGTGATGCCTGTGTGACCATCGTTCACACAGAACACTCTCTAACCTCTTGTGGATAAAATGTCAAAATGGCGAAAATGTGTAAAATTCAACTTTGGATAATTTTGAACATTTGTAATATATCCTTATTTTCCTTTTAATATTTGAAACTTTGTTCCAGGGTGAAAACACAGCAAAATTAGTGAACATGCATTCATTCAATTAAACAGCCCATGATTTTATTACTTATATTTACATTGTATGTTCTGATAATTTCAAAAATTTCAAAAATTTCAAAAATATAAATAGTCAAAATTATAGCGTTAACATTACTAATCCGCTTGTATTGGTATCATGTACGATTTGCCTGGTTTGGCCCTCAGGTACGTTTTTATCTTTGACTTTGTTGTTACCTGGGAGTTGAATTGGGTTATTGCCCATTATAAAAGTAGTAAGACTATTACTGATCCTACTGCTTTTGGGAGGGGGCCAAGTGATTCTGGTGTGGCGAGGACCTGGCATCAGATCAAGATTATTCTGATTTCAGGGCTGAATATATAGTTTTTGTTGATCCTGCTTGCGGAAAGCGAGACATAGTGATCATAATGACGTCTGGGTGTCCGTCCGTCCGTCCGAGCAACCAAGTGTGTACAAGGGGCCATGGGGCGGAGTCAACACAAAATAATCCTTTGATTTATTCCGTATGACCCCTTATTCTATTCATTACAAGGGGCCATCTCTTTGATCTAGAACAATGGAAATGGCCCCTTCTTCACTATTTTGGTGGGCCGTCCGTGCGTGCGTGCGTGCGTACGTGCGTGCGTGCGTGCGTGCGTCCGTCCATCCGTCCGAAACCTGCGTTAAAGTGTTTGAATACCTTATATCGCTGCAGTCCTATGTCACATTGACTTACAACTGCATATGCTTATTAGTCATGATCCATATATTCATGCTGTATCCCACTCATGCGGCCCCTGTGCCCAAGATCAAGGTCAAATGACTTAGAACTTTGCGTTCCGAAATCTGCGTTAAAGTTTTTAAATACCTTATATCTCTGCAGTCCTAGGTCACATTGACTTGAAACTTCACATACTTATTATTCATCATCCATATATTCATGCTGTATCCCACTCATGCGGCCCCTGTTCCCAAGGTCAAGGTCAAATGACTTAGAAGTTTGCGTTCCGAAATCTGCGTTAAAGTTTTTAAATACCTTATATCTCTGCAGTCCTAAGTCACATTGACTTGAAACGTCATATGCTTATTAGTCATCATCCATATATTCATTCTGTGTCCCACTCATGCGGCCCCTGTGCCCCTATGTCAAGGTCAAATGACTTAGAATTTGCGTTAAAGTTTCTGTCAAAATGTTCGTTAAAGTTTTCACATACCTACTATCTCTGTAACCGTAAGTCAGATTTGCTTGAAACTTTGTATGCTTATTGGGCATCAAACTTCAAATAAATACACTCTGAGACCATCAAATGCCTCGGCGGGCTCGACATGCGGGCCGCGGCCATCTGGTTGTATTGTAAATACATATATTCAGTTATGATTTTGGGATTTTCTCCCCATTTGTACATGTAGTTGAACATGTACTTGTACAGGTAATATATGGGATTTAGTACTAAACCCATTGACCCGGCCTTAAATGACCTCGGCTGTTGATAGGCCGTTACACCATAACAAACAAACAAACAAACAAATAAACAAACGCCATCTTATAATAGTTTGTAGTATGGCAGTATTATATGTTTGCTTTGGTGCCAGTTGGCCCAATACAATAGACTTGTTCTTCATATTGTAATCTCATATTATTGACTGCAAACTATTATTGATACACAATATTGATTTATTATCCCCCCCCCCCCTTCCCCATTCAATAGCATGGAGCGGTGGGGGGCATATTGCATTGTTCTTAGGGTTTTATACGTCCGTACGTCCGTCCATGTACACTTACGTCAAAAAGTCAAAAATTTGTAAGAGTTTCTCTTTAATATTTGAACTGTTCATTCATCTAAACATGTGTGACGTACTCGCACCACCAATGACATGACCTTGACCCGTGTCACCTTCGAATTGTCCCTGAAACACTTAGCCATTTTCTTATGTCGAACGTGCAACACATCCTACTGGACTGTATCGACTTTGCCGATATTCGACCCTTCGATGTTACATCACTTGCGGAGCTATTCCAGGTGGAGAACATTAAAGGTTTGCTTCGCTTTCTCCATGAAACTAACTTGTATCGGAAAATTTAATTTTATCATTGTATACATGTTTCTCATTTCTATAATTTTATAATTCGATACACGTTGTTCATTTATATTGTTCATCATATTAATATTTGTTTACCCTAATCATCTGATTGACTACCACATCTAACGTACTATGTTATTATTATTTTTTATTTTTCATCTACATTGGTTGGCCCTAAATGATACTGTTTTGTGTTGATGGGCCGTTAAGCACCATTCCATTCCATTCCACTCTACTCTTATGTCGAAAGGTGGGTGGTTGGTCGGGCGAACTCCTTATAGGAATCATGATTTGCCTGGTTTGGCCCTCAGGTACGTTTTTATATTTGGCTCTTTTGGTACCTGGGAGTTGAATTGGGTTATTGCCCATTATAAAAGTAGCAATATTATTACTGATCCTACTGCTTTTGGTAGGGGCCATGTGATTCTGGTGTGACGAGGACCTGGCATTAGATCAGGATTATTCTGATTTCAGGGCTGAATATATACATGTAGTTATTTATTGTAAAAATTTTATACCAGCCACCATCACCAACGAATCATATAGGAGACACGCCATGTGATTTTGTACCGAAGAACGCGATTTTTCATGAAATATTTACAGAAACTGTAATATTTTCTGTAAATTATGTCGAAAGATGACGAAATCTTCATGGCAAATGCGGAATTGAATTGAGCATGCGATGGATAATTCAACGACGGGTTCATCCTTACCAGAATCCCGACTGGTGACCTGGTTTGGCCCTCGCATACGTCTTTGGCATTTTGTATATGACAGTTGAATCTGGTTATACACCTTATGTGAGTATTACGATTATTCGTAATCCTATTTTAGGGGAAGGGGCCAAGTGACTTAGGTGTGGTATGGACCCTGACACCAGGTCAGGTTATTCTAATTTCAGGGCGGAAGATATATTTTCTGGATGTAAAATATTCTGTTCTGATTTTGGGATTCCCCCAATATAGCAGGTTAAAATGAAATCGAAGCCGTTTCCCAGCTACATGACCTTAGCTGTTGATATGCCGTTAAACACCAATACACAAACAAACTGACTGTTGATAGGCCGTTAAACACCAAATCCTGAGGCTTAAATTGTTTCACGTTAAAAAATGCACTGGTTTCCTGATGAGATGCCACTCTAATCCTCTCACATAAACTCATTTATCATCTAGAAACCGGCACAAATTTATGCGCCAGTTACTAGACGAAAATGTGTTTATGCAGTATTTTCTGCATGTGGTTGAATGGTAATTCAATTGTGGTTGAATGGTAATTCAACAGGAAACCGGCTCCTATTTCGACATGAAATTGGAAATACTACTCCGTCATAATGCTTATGTAATGTAATGTAATGTAATTATAGCTATGTATTCAGAACTAATATGCAACTAAGCTTCCATATTTTATTTGTCAACGTGTTCAATCATACACATTTTTGGCAGCATATTTTACAAACAATTTTGCACAATTAACTCAGGACAGTAAGTGACTGGATAAATGTGTCTTATGGGATTTGTGACCAGTGTAGCTCCTGATGAAATAGCACACTCCTGCATCCTGATAGTGATCTATATTGCTTGTTAGAAGCATGACGGGTGTTTCATTGATGGAATGGCGAACAGTGAAGATTCAGATCAGACTGCGGATGCACAGGCTGATCTGGATCTACACTGGTCGCAAGACCCATTAGCCACATTTCTTCAGTCACAGCCACATATATCAGGTGAAGAAATATTATGACCACACCTTTCAAATTCACATATCTCACATTTTTGGTGGGGGCGAAGTGATTCTGGTGTGGCGAGGACCTGGCATCAGATCAGGATTATTCTGATTTCAGGGCTGAATATTTAGCTTTTTTATTTTAAATATTCTGTTCTGATTTTGGGATCCCCCACCCCCATTTGTACATGTACTTGAACATGTACATGTACATGTACTTGTACATATAATATATGAGATTTATTACTAACCCATTGACCCAGCCTTAAATGACATATTACATGTACTTGTACATATAATATATGAGATTTATTACTAACCCATTGACCCAGCCTTAAATGACATTAGCTGTTGATAGGCCGTTAGACCCCAACAAACAAACAAACAAACACATATCTCACATACTGTATACATGTAGTATGAGTATGTCATGGTATCAATTCGTGTAATTATCCCCGATAACTAAATGTTAAAACTCTATACTTGCAACTTTTGTGGCGCTGAAATAAAAAATTGCGATCCAAAAATGAAAATACAGGAATTCATTGAATACTGAAAAATAGGTTCATCCTTACCGGAATTCCGACTGGAGACCTGGTTTGGCCCTCACATTCGTCTTTGGCATTCTGTATGCGACAGTTGAATCTGGTTATACCCCTTATGTGAGTATTACGATTACTCGTAATCTTATTTTAAGTTTAAACATTGAAATAGTAGTAGTTTGCTGGCATAATATTTATGGCACGCTGTTGTCATATTAGTTTGTATACGACCGTTTTAAAAAAAACGGTTTTGTATACGACCGTTTTTAAAAAAACGGTACGTATTATGTTTTACCGCGGCGCGGGCGGGCGGCGGACAGAAAAAGTGCATGGTTTGTGTACACAACTCCTCTGAAACCGTTCGGTCGATCGATCTGAAACTATACACACGTCTTCTACTCATATTGAAGATGTGCACCTTGGTGTTTTATGACGAAAAAATATTTTTTAACAAAACTATCACTTTTTAAACTTCGCCATTTTTTATACATTTTTCTGTACAATTCTATATAGGGTACAGAGTTTGTGTACACAACTCCTCTGAAACCGCTCAGTCGATCGATCTGAAACTATACACACGTCTTCTACACATATTGAAGATGTGCACCTTGGTGTTTTTATGCCGGAAAAAATATGTTTTAACAAAAATATCACCTTTTTAACTTAGCCATTTTTTCTACATTTGACTATACAATTCTATATAGGGTACAGAGTCTGTGTACACAACTCCTCTGAAAGCTTTTAGTCGATCGATCTGAAACTATACACACGTCTTCTACTCATATTGAAGATGTGCACCTTGTTGTTTTTATGCCGAAAAAATATTTTTTAACAAAACTATCACTTTTTAAACTTAGCCATTTTTTATACATTTTTATGTACAATTCTATATATGGTACAGAGTCTGTGTACACAACTCCTCTGAAACCGCTCAGTCGATCGATCTGAAACTATACACACGTCTTCTACACATATTGAAGATGTGCACTTTGGTGTTTTTATGCCGAAAAAAATATGTTTTAACAAAAATATCACCTTTTTAACTTAGCCATTTTTTCTACATTTGACTATACAATTCTATATAGGGTACAGAGTCTGTGTACACAACTCCTCTGAAAGCTTTCAGTCGATCGATCTGAAACTATACACAGGTCTTCTACTCATATTAAAGATGTGCACATTGGTGTTTTTATGCCGAAAAAATATATTTTAACAAAAATATCACCTGTTTAACTTAGCCATTTTTTATACATTTTTCTGTACAATTCTATATAGGGTACAGAGTTTGTGTACACACCTCCTCCGAAACCGTTCAGTCGATTGAGCTGAAACTATACACACGTCTTCTACACATATTGAAGATGTGCACCTTGGTTTTTCTATGCCGAATAAATATGGGCCGCGCTCTGTGAAAACCGGCCTTAATGACAGAATTTTCGATTTGCTCTTTTTTACAATTTTGGATGCGGACACCTTTCACAAACAATATGCTGAAAAGAAAATGCAAATATGTTTCATAGTTTTTGTTTTATCTCACTTGTTGTAGCACCATGTCAATCACGCAAGGAAAAAAAAGTAACGTCATTGAGAAAATGACGTTATTGAAACGCTGACGTTTATACAATGCAACACAACAGCCTATAGTAGAAATGCATGTTCATAGACTCATTGACTGTGTTTGCTGTAAACTGTATTTGCTGATAAGTTTCACTAAACATGCTAAATGTATCTACAACTGTTGCTATGAATACTATCAAACATCGAACTGAATAAAACTATGATATGTACATGTAGTGAACAAACCAAACGCACCATGGCTGCACATATCAATGACTTCAGCACCCGATGGTGCATATAGTGTAGTCAGACACCCCCGGGGAGTTTTAAACAAATTAAAAATCGACTTGTCCATACCGACTCTCGGAATTAAATTTACATCTCAGAAAGCGGGAGGAACGTTTTCCTGTGTAGCCAATATGACTGTCAGACGGTCTTGTGTACATGTACCTCGTACTAGCAGGTAGGAGGTCTATGGGAAAATCCTGCGTTGATCCCCACTCCATCGGCTGCCCACCGCCGCGCCACTGCCCCCACACCGAGAGGGCAGATATTTTTATATTAAGGGTGTCCGCTTAAAACAGTTATTGTGTGGACTACCCGTCTCGATCCTGTCTATGAATTTACTGCCGGTACTGATTTTTTATGTAAATTTCTTAAAATGTTAAAAATGTACGCATTTATCAACCGTACTTTGCAGATTCCTTCATATGTTTGTATTTGCGTGACTGATGTCCGCGCGACAGCATGCGTATTTATTTACCAAGTGGAATGTATAGTTGTTAAAATAAAAAATGGCCAACAGAACATTCAGGGCAAAATTATCCATTACTGTGTATTTTTAAATGTGTGTCAGTTTGAATTGTTGATAATGGGTTTACCATTTGAAAACAAATATATATACATATACATAAACCTGTCAATGTCGGGAAAATGTGTCGATGTGACATACATGATTGTATAATTGTTATAAAATGTTCTGATAAAAATACCGGCAGTAAGTATAATAGTACTGGTGCATGTATATGTATATGTTCTATAAAAAAATACCGGGTAAGTATAATAGTACTGGTGCATGTATATGTATACACTGTATCCTCTCGTCTGGAATAATTAATTTGAAAACGAAATTTGCAATTTAATTGTGTTGCGTTTCAGAAAAAGTACATTCAACGCCTTAAGCTTTGTAAACAAAGAAATGAGTGACCAACCAAGCCATGCTAAAAAGCTCCGTGGCGTATGTATATGTATTTTGAAGTCGTGCCTGCACACTATATACTTAGTCAAGTCAGTTATTTACACACTAAATTTGTACCGATTACATAATTGTGACATTTGTTTGAAGCGTCTCGTTTGAATTTAGACGCGTTGAATCTGCAAATATAGAAGTTGTATATTCCAGGGTGAATTCACGTAGGGGAAAATCCGGCGCGCGTCCCCCTAAATGTTTGCGAGTAAATATATGTAAATATAAATATATGCGTGAAAACGCAGCAAAATGGGGTGTAGATATCAAAAATATTCAGGAGGGCATACCGCCGGACCCACCTGGCAGTCTCCCGAGCTCCGCTTGGTCGACGAACAAACGGTGCTAGTTCTAAAATATAGTTAACTGTTTCAATTAAGAAGTCCCGACTCGCCAGCCCCCCCACCTCCCCTAACCTGAAATCCTGGATCAGCTCCTGGTATTTGCTTTATATTATTTACATGCCTCAGACTAGAACGTCCCTTTGATAAAAAAAACAACAATAAAGCACGCATACATCCAGTGTTTAGTAGTAAGTAAATTAACAACGATCTAAAGTAGGACTTCTTAAATTTGTAAATGTTGGAGACCTGTGCATCTGCGCAGCCTGATCAGGGTCTGCACTGATTGCAAAAATACTAGTGAAATATATGACATACATTCTATATATATAACCATATTTACAAGTGGTCAATTAAAATAATATTTAACAGTCATCAAACGGCAATCGTACGGCTGATGTAATGTGATATTTTTGAAAGTCGCTAAAAATTACGTGACATTAGAAGGTACATGCAGGTGGTTGCAGATACAGATACAAAGCAGTAGGCTACGTCCCTGGGGCCCGTTTCACTAAACTTCGTAATACTAAAATGTTCGTAAGTACACAATTAAGATAGTCTGTAAATGCCACATTAACAACATTTTCCTGTAAACAATTATTGGATTTACATTTATTGATCAGCCTATGCTCAATAAATGTAAATCAATCAATTGAAATTTCCAGACGATCCTAGATTTGCACTTACGAACATTTTAGTCGTACGAAGTTTTGTGAAACGGGCCCCCGGTGGCTACACTTATGTTTGCACTAAATATGCATGTGACACAATACCAACACACGAAATACTAAATAATAAAACATGTTTGGCCCGGTGTCAACATTATGAGATATGTCAGGAGCCGCGTAATTAGCACTACCATATTTTTTATCTGTGCTACAGACTATTTTTTTGACAATTTCCCAATTTTATTTTATGTTGATTTTCGAAACATTCGACGGTGAACCAGTAAATCAAATGAATTAAGACCTAGGCCCAGTTATATCCGTGGCAAATTTTATCCAGAATACGTGTCACAGTTAATGAGTCAACTGTTTACATTTTCTTTAATAAAAGTAACGGTTGCGGGCAGACTTTCACGTAGAGCGGGGCCGGGTCCGACCTCCCGTCGGCACTAACCGCCCCCATCAGTAAACACGTTTAAACCTAGGTTGATATATTATATTGCGCATGTTCATTTCCCCGTGAGTTTTAAAGTTGCGACAAACAGTGCAGAAAGTATTGCCATTACGAATTAAATCGTTTTCCATAGAACGACATCTGTAAACCAAGACCTTTTCATAAATATGATCATGCAATATGTAGATCTACGTAGACACATAATTAAGTCATGAATACATGAATGCAGTGTTACCCGAGTGTGTCTACATATTTCGAAAATCGGTTGTCACGTTCAAATTATGAAGGTTAGCGTTACTCATCAAAATGTTTAATGCAGTGTAATCTATAAATAAATCCCAAAATCGGAACTGGGTTTGTACCGCGTGTACGGTTTCGTCTTAGACGGCCGAAAATACCGACCACGCTCTAATCTGAACGGGACCGTATAGCATATAGCACACATGCACCCCGGGGTCGATCTTAAAGTTGTAAGTACATGTATAGCTGATGGTGGTCGCCAGACAGGATAAGTTTGTTTTCTGTGAGTATTCCGATTTCAATCCAAATTAAGAAACATGCAGACGCCTCCATCTACGCCGACTACAATTGTTCTCGCGTTTGTTTGTAATTGTTATATACATATATAAATAAAGTTTAAAATAAATATTAGCATTATGATTACATACTACTGATATTGTTATGTGCTATCTAAAAAATAACGGTCGTATGGTTATTTAGTTTCAAATGTCATTTCACAAATCGTCCATATAATATATTATAAAAATCATAAATGCAATATGCTCATTTGTATAAAAATAATCGACAACATTACTACGTATTTCCTTGAAGGAAACCGAAGAAAAAAAGGACAACTATCTGAACCCCTATGAAAACAACTGTACAATTCTGCCACGCATATCCAACATTAAAATAGTTGTGAGCCGTAAAGCATACGATTGCAATGACACAACAATTCCAAGTGTCAATATCCGACTTGACGTTGTAAATTTATGCGTAACTTTGCGACGTCATTTTCAGCCTTTCATGACGTTGTCATTAAGGCTGGTTTTGACAGAGCACGGCCATATGTTTGTACATAAATATCACCTTTTTAACTTAGCAATTGTTTCTACATTTTTGTATCCAATTCTATATCATTTCTACTTCACACATCTCTGCCTAAATTAGTATACATGCTTAGCAGAATGAGATGAAGAAATAATGCTATAGAGTTTAAAATTATCATTAATGTGTATTGCCTTGGTGACAGCTTCACATTTCTGCATCTTCGCTATATTTTTCTTCGACGGGCGTATTTTGTGACTTGTGGCCCTCTTGTTCTGTTATGTTCTTGCTGTATGTGTCTAACGCTCAAAGTGGTAAAACTGTACTATGGCTTGTACATACATAGATGGCGGAGATGGCAACTCATTGTACCATATAGTGTACAATAACAAGAGATTGTTCACATATGTTATATTCAGTTACATCATTCTTGCGAAGCAATTATCATTGAAGCCACATCCATCTTTATATGAAATAAGTCCTTGGGTTAAACATATTTTATTTGTATACCAGTTACAAGCATGGCATCAATAATAATATAATCAGTACTATACAAATGGGATTGGATTGAAAGCAAGCTTATATAAATCCTCTCCTTTAAGTCGTTAAACTATTCTACATAATCGTCCCACAGTAAAAGAAACTAAATCAGACAGTATATCAATTATGGTACATTATAAGCGTCACAACAAAACTGGGCTCACTTCAGCCTGCAACCAGTGTATCCCAAGGTCATACACTGATCGCTCTGGAGACGGGGACACTTTCATGGTGACACTCACAAAGCATGTAGTTCGTAACTAGTCGTCTTATCAAGATCTATAGTGTTTGTCAGTATTTTTCAGGTGAGATTTTAAATAATAATAATAATAATAATAAATTGCCAAGGGCATATGACGTCACGGGGCCAGCGGACTATATCTATTTTAGCTTGGTAGGGATGTAGCCGTTTTCCAGTCATTTTAGCTGGGCGAATCAACATTATCTGGAGCAATTTAGAACTTGAAAATATATGCTCCTGATAGATTGGGAAATAGTTTTAAATACGTTACAACAAAAGTTAAAAATGGATTCAGAATATGCATGAACGTTGTTTGAATATATTTCTGTCACGTAAATCATCATGCTAGTGTCGGTTTTGCATTTTTTACATACCTACTTTACTTATTATGGTTCAATATGAAATCTCCTGTGACCTTTGCCCTCGACACTTTATCGGAAATCAATAAATATTAATAATAATAATAATAATACTTGTATTGCTTTGTTGTCTGAGTGGTAAACAGGCCCTGCATGGCCCACCCTGCCTGGCCCACCCTGCCGCTACTATGGCACTGGACATGGTGCTACACTGGCCATTATCGTTTGTTGCGTTCATACCAGCTGAGACTGTATGCACCAGCAAATATAGAGGATCTTTCATGAGTGATGATGTGATATGATATTTATTAAACTCGTTGACTGATTTCACAAGAAAGTCGGCTATTCGAGGCTATGCCGAGTTTCTTATGAAATTAGTCAACGAGTTTAATAAATACCATATTAAATAATCACAAATGTTAGATTATATTTATTGCATATATACATCGTCATACCTTGAAGCTGTACTGGTCAACAAATCTGTTTTCTGTAACAAGCTAATTTGTATATTTATTAAACTAGTGCAATATGATTGTTATTACACCATGTTAATACACTGCGAGTGCCAATTTTATGGAATAAAATAATGTTATTCGTACCATCTCTACGCATCAGAACATTATGTTATGCCCCTGCTACCGAATGGTGAGAGGGTGGGGTATATAATATTACCGGTGTCCGTACGTCCCGTACATTCATACGTACGTCACAAACATAACACACTTATACGTCCTATTTTCTGTTGTGTAGCTTCTAGCACATTTAACGTTTAGAATATGTAGATCTGAACAGCTTAAGACCAGACTTAGTGTTTGATACCTACACTGATAACATGGGTTTGCCAATTTATGTATATGTTTAGCACAATTCCGCTAGAATGGCGGCCATTTTGGATTTACACAAACTATTCAGTCGTAAGTTGATTGTTATATGTTCAGTGATGTGCTAATTATTAAATGCACCAACATGCGCAGAATTCCCCCTATACAATTGGTCATATACTGAAATATATACCCTGCGGCAGTCGATATATAGTTCACTGGCGGCCATCTTGTTTATGTACATACGTCAAGTACGACAGGATGCTGGGTCCGTATCAGCTGGGACGAGTGTAGGCTGGAGTAGAGCTTACGTCAACGATCGTGGTTCATCCTTACCGGAATCCCGACTGGAGACCTGGGTTGTCCCTCACATACGTCTTTGGCATTTCGTATGTGCCATTTGAATCTGGTTATACCCCTTATATTATGTGAGAATTACGATTATTCGTAATCCTATTTTAGGGGAAGGGGCCAAGTGACTGGTGTGGTATGGACCTAGCACCAGGGCAGGTTATTCCACTTTAAGGGTTGAATTATTTTTTTGTCGATGTAAATATTCCGTTCTGAATTTGGGACCCCCTCCCCCAATGCAGCAGATTAAAACAGGATCGAACTCGTTTGCCCGGCCTTACATGACCTTAGCTGTTGATAGGCCGTTAAACACCAATACAAAAAGAAACACAGGTCAAGTACGGCAGGATACTGGGTCAGTATCAGCTGGGACGGACGTAGGCGGCAGTAGTCGTTATGTCAAGTACGGCAGGATGCTGGGTCCGTATCAATTGAGACGGGTGTAGGCGGGAGAATACATTACGTCAAATACGACAGGATGTTGGGTCCGTATCAGCTGGGACGGGCGTAGGCGGGATTAGTCGTTACGTCACGTACGACAGGATGCTGGGTCCGTATCAGCTGGGACCGGCGTAGGCGGGAGTAGAGGTTACGTCAAGTACGGCAGGATACTTGTTCCGTATCAGTTGAGACGGGTGTAGGCGGGATAATACATTACGTCAAGTACGACATGATGCTGTGTCCGTATCAGCTGGGACCGGGGTAGGCGAGAGTAGACGTTACGTTAAGTACGGCAGGACGCTGGATCCGTGTCGGCTGGGACGGGTGTCGGCGGGAGTAGACGTTATGTCAAGTATGGCAGGATGCTGGGTCCGTATCAGCTGGGACGGGTGTAGGCGGGAGTAGAGGTTATGTCAATTAAGGCAGGATGTTTGGTCCGTATCAGCTGGGACGGGCGTAGGCGGGAGTAGACATTACGTCAAGTACGACAGGATGCTGGGTCCGTATCAGTTGGGACGGGCGTATGCGGGAGTAGACGTTACGTCAAGTACGGAAGGATGCTGGGTCCGTATCGGATGGGTTGGGCGTAGGCGGGAGTAGACGTTACGTCAAGTACGGCAGGATGAGCTGCTGGAAGACGGTGTAGTTGGCATACCAGTGCGTGTGCTGTACGCCCGCCATCACATGTGTCGCCAGCCCGCCGCGCCGATCCAGTGTCTGCAAACCAAACGTATCATCCTGGTACCACTGAAAGCAAACACAACACATCGTATACACATAATGTTTCATGCATGATTGATGGCAGTTTTACATGTATGATTGACATCAGTTGTCCTTGCATGATTGACAGTAGTTGTCCTTGTATGATTGACAGCCGTTGTCTTTCCATGATTGACAACAGTTGTATGATTGACAGCAGTTGTCCTTGTTTGATTGACAGCAGTTGTCCTTGTATGATTGACAAGCATTGTCCTTGTATGATTGACAACTGTTGTCCTTGTATGTTTGCCACTATGATTAACAGCAGTTGTCCTTATTTGATTGACAGCAATTGTACTTGTATGATTGACAACCGTTCTCCTTGTATGATTGACAGCAGTTGTCCTTGTATGATTGACAGCAATTGTCATTATATGCTTGACAGCAGTTGTCCTTGTACGGTTGACAGCAGTTGTCCTTGTTTGATTGACAACAGTTGTCCTTGTATGATTGACAGTAGTTGTCTTTGTATGATTGCCATATGTTGTCCTTGTATGATTAACATCTTTTGTCCTTGTATGATTGACAGCAGTTGTCCTTGTATGATTGACATCTGTTGTCCTTGTATGATTGATATCAGTTGTCCTGGTCTGATTGACAGCAATTGTCCTTGTATGATTGACATATGTTGTCCTTGTATGATTGACTGCAGTTTTCCTTGTATGCTTGACTTGACAACAGTTGTTCTTGTATGATTGACATCAGTTGTCCTCTTGACACAGTTGTCCTTGTATGATTTACATCAGTTGTCCTTGTATGAATGACAGCAATTGTCCTTGTATGATTGACAGCAGTTGTCCTTGTATGATTGACAACAGTTGTCCTTGTATGATTGACAACAGTTGTCCTTGTATGATTGACAGCAATTGTCAGTGTATGATTGACATCTGTTGTCCTTCTATGATTGACAACAGTTGTTATTGTATGATTGACAGCAATTGTCCTTGTATGATTGACATATGTTGTCCTTGTATGATTGACTGAAGTTTTCCTTGTATGATTGACATCAGTTGTCCTCTTCACACAGTTGTCCTTGCGCAATTGACATCTGTTGTCCTTGTATGAATGACAGCAATTGTCCTTGTATGATTGACATCTGTTGTCTTTGTATGATTGACAACAGTTGTCCTTGTATGATTGACAGAAATTCTCCTTGCATGATTGACAACCGTTATCCTTGTATGATTGACAACCGTTGTCCTTGTATGATTGCCAACAGTTGTCCTTGTATGATTAACAGCAGTTGTCCTTGTAAGATTGACAACGGTTGTCCTTGTATGATTGACAGCAATTGTCCTTTGATGATTGACAACCGTTGTCCTTGTATGATTGACAACCGTTTTCCTCGTATGATTGTCAACAGTTGTCCTTGTAAAATTGACAATAGTTGTCATTGTATGATTGACAACCGTTGTCATTGTATGATTGACAACCGTTGTCCTTGTATGATTGAGAACGGTGAACCGTTGCCCTCATATGATTGTCAACAGTTGTCCTTGTATGATTGACAGCAGGTGTCCTGGTATGATTGACAACCGTTGTAATTGTACGATTGACAGCAGTTATCCTTGTATGATTGACAGCAGTTGTCCTTGTATGATTGACAGCAGTTGTCCTTGTATGATTGACAGCAGTTGTCCTGCTATGATTGACAGCAGTTGTCCTGCTATGATTGACAACAATTGTCCGTGTATGATTGACAACAGTTGTCCTTGTATGATTGACAACAGTTGTCCTTGTATGATTGACATATGTTGTCCGTGTATGATTGACATATGTTGTCCTTGTATGATTGACAGCAGTTGTCCCTGTATGATTGACAACCGTTGTCCTTGTATGATTGACAGCAGTAGTCCTTCTATGATTGACAGTAGTTGTCCTTGTATGATTGACATATGTTGTCCTTGCATGATTTACATATGTTTTCCTTGTATGATTGACAGCAGTTGTCCTTGTATGATTGAAAGCAATTGTCATGATATGATTGACAACAGTTGTCCGGGTATGATGGACAACAGTTGTCCTAGTATGATTGACAACAGTTGTCCTTGTATGATTGATAACTGTTACAGTTGCCCTTGTATGATTGACAACAGTTGTCCTTGTATGATTGACAGCAGTTGTCAATGTATGATTGACATCAGTTCTCCTTGTATGATTGACAACAGTTGTCATTGTATGATTGACAGCAGTTGTCCTTGTATGATTGACAACAGTTGTCCTTGTATGATTGACAGCAGTTGTCCATGTATGATTGACATCAGTTCTCCTTGTATGATTGACAACAGTTGTCATTGTATGATTGACAGCAGTTGTCCTTGTATGATTGACAACAGTTGTCCTTGTATGATTGACCACAGTTGTCCTTGTATGATTGACATCAGTTCTCCTTGTATGATTGACAACAGTTGTCATTGTATGATTGGCAGCAGTTGTCCTTGTATGATTGACAACAGTTGTCCTTGTATGATTGACAACAGTTGTCCGTGTGTGATTGACAGCAGTTCTCCTCGTATGATTGACAACAGTTGTCCGTGTGTGATTGACAACAGTTGTCCTTGTATGATTGACAACAGTTGTCCTTGTATGATTGACTGCAGATTTCCCTGTATGATTGACAACAGTTGTTCTTGTATGATTGACATCAGTTGTCCTCTTGACACAGTTGTCCTTGTATGATTGACATCTATTGTCCTTGTATGAATGACAGCAATTGTACTTGTATGATTGACAACAGTTGTCCTTGTATGATTGACAGCAATTGTCAGTGTATGATTGACATCTGTTGTCCTTCTATGATTGACAACATTTGTCCTTGTATGATTGACAGCAATTGTCCTTGTATGATTGACATATGTTGTCCTTGTATGATTGACTGCAGTTTTCCTTGTATGATTGACATCAGTTGTCTTCTTGACACAGTTGTCCTTGTGTGATTGACATCTGTTGTCCTTGTATGAATGACAGCAATTGTCCTTGTATGATTGCCATCTGTTGTCCTTGTATGATTGACAAAAGTTGTCCTTGTATGATTGACAACAGTTGTCATTGTATGATTGACAGCAATTGTCAGTGTATGATTGACATCTGTTGTCCTTCTATGATTGACAACAGTTGTCCTTGTATGATTGACAGCAATTGTCCTTGTATGATTGACATATGTTGTCCTGGTATGATTGACTGCAGTTTTCCTTGTATGATTGACATCAGTTGTCCTCTTGACACAGTTGTCCTTGTGTGATTGACATCTGTTGTCCTTGTATGAATGACAGCAATTGTCCTTGTATGATTGACATCTGTTGTCCTTGTATGATTGACAACAGTTGTCCTTGTATGATTGACAGAAATTCTCCTTGCATGATTGACAACCGTTATCCTTGTATGATTGAGAACCGTTGTCCTTGTATGATTGTCAACAGTTGTCCTTGTATGATTAACAGCAGTTGTCCTTGTATGATTGACAACCGTTGTCCTTGTATGATTGACAGCAATTGTCCTTGTATGATTGACAACCGTTGTCCTTGTATGATTGACAACCGTTTTCCTCGTATGATTGTCAACAGTTGTCCTTGTATGATTGTCAACAGTTGTCCTTGTATGATTGACAGCAGTTATCCTTGTATGATTGACAGCAGATGTCCTTGTATGATTGACAACAGTTGTCCTGGTATGATTGACAACAATTGTCCGTGTATGATTGACAACAGTTGTCCTTGTATGATTGACAACAGTTGTCCTTGTATGATTGACATATGTTGTCCGTGTATGATTGACATATGTTGTCCTTGTATGATTGACAGCAGTTTTCCCTGTATGATTGACAACCGTTGTCCTTGTATGATTGACAACAGTTGTCCTTGTATGATTGACAGCAGTAGTCCTTCTATGATTGACATATGTTGTCCTTGTATGATCGACATCTGTTGTCCTTGTATGATTGACAGCAGTTGTCCCTGTATGATTGACATATGTTGTCCTTGTATGATTGACAGCAGTTGTCCTTGTATGATTGAAAGCAATTGTCATGATATGATTGACAACAGTTGTCCGGGTATGATTGACAACAGTTTTCCTAGTATGATTGACAGCAGTTGTCCTTGTTTGATTGACAACAGTTGTCCTTGTATGATTGACAACAGTTGTCCGTGTGTGATTGACAGCAGTTGTCCTTGTATGATTGACAACAGTTGTCCGTGTGTGATTGACAACAGTTGTCCTTGTATGATTGACAACAGTTGTCCTTGTATGATTGACAACAGTCGTCCTTGTATGATTGACAGCAGTTGTTCTTGTATAATTGACAAAAGTTGGCCTTGTATGATTGACAGCAGTTGTCCTTGTATGATTGACAACAGTTGTCCTTGTATAATTGACAGCAGTTGTCCTTGTATGATTGACAGCAGTTGTCCCTGTATGATTGACAACAGTTGTCCTTGTATGATTGACAACAGTTGGCCTTGTATGATTGTCAGCAGTTGTCATTGTATGATTGACAGCAGTTGTCCATGTATGATTGATGATTGACAGCCGTTGTCCTTGTATGATTGATGATTGACAGCCGTTGTCCTTGTATGATTGATGATTGACAGCAGTTGTCCTTGTATGATTGATGATTGACAGCCGTTGTCCTTGTATGATTGACAACAGTTGTCCTTGTATGATTGACAGCAGTTGTCCTTGTATGATTGACAGCAGTTGTCCTTGTCCTCTTGACACAGTTGTCCTTGTATGATTGACACAGTTGTCCTTGTATGATTGACATATGTTGTCCTTGTATGATTGACAGCAGTTGTCCCTGTTAAATTGACAGCAATGTTCCTCGTATGATTGAAAAGTTCTCCTTGCAGTATTGACAGCAGTTGTCCTGGTATGAATGACATCAGTTTTCCTAGTTAATAATTCAGAGGTGTGCTCAGCCGCATTATTTCGGTGAACACCTTAAACTCCAAAATAGCGTCCAACATGGCGGCCATATGACTGAGGAATACAAGGTCACCATTAAATGCAAATAGTAACCATCGACTGTAAACAAAACTAGCGTTCTCAACGCTATTTATGATTTGGTATAATAAACATATTTTACCAAACCCTGATGCTTTTCAAGACGACTCATAGGCAAGATTTGGTTAAGACAGTCCATGTAAATCTACCATTAAATTATTGTAACATGTTTCGTCACTTTCTGCACATACCTAATACCACGTGTCTTTAAATGTATTGTTGTTTTAATTATGATAATAGTTTTCATTCATTAAATTAATGTCATTTAATTTTATTGGGATCATGTATGTGTTGGCAAATTAATTATTGAACACCCCTCGTAAATGACGTTTATAACTGACCACCCAATAATAGATATATGCATTTATGTGCTGTACGTGCATGCACAGTTGTACGCACTGCACCAGGCGATGAGAGGCCCTTCAATTACAACTATATTATATATACCGTAAAGATTATAATAGACGCCCATGCTCTAATAGACGCCCACCCCCCACTTTTTGCGTTGAAAATGACACATTTTTTGGCCGATTTTCACGAAATTAGTGCCTCTAATAAACGCCCAGTACCGACTTGAAACAAAATCGGAGCTAATTGTCCAATTAGATTTGTTTTCTTTCCATTATTTCGAAAGCAACTTCCTTTAAAATCAGGGAAACAAACATAATTGCTACGTTCACTTTCAAAAGCGGAAGCGAAATTCGACTGTTTCCGGTGTCACAGTAGATTCCTCATCAGCAGTAGCTATTTGCACGGACACAGGTTGATCAGAATTTACACGGTTACGGAGACGCCATTTTCAAAGCATCTCAAACCCGACAGATCCGAAACGCTGACGCTGACGAAACGTCCGTAGGCGTAAATCTGATCAGCATTAATGATTGACGCTGTCTTGATATACATTACCATTAAATTTAACATTTCTACCGACTGTACCATAATTACCAGAATGGGCCGAAACGTCTTGGCCCAAATGTTTATAAACTGACAGACAGTACAATCAAGTCTGGCGTTTGAGAGTAACGTCCTTTAGTTATGTTTTTGTTCAGATAACAGAACATCGTATATGTTTTTATCATTTCCCTTTGCTGAATAACACTTGCCTCTATTAAACGCCCACCCTGGACTTCGGAGCCAGTGGTGATTCTAATAGACGCCCGGGCGTCTATTAGAATTTTTACGGTATGAGAAATACAAGGTTACCACTTCATATACAAGTACTATACACACGTTAAAATGACATGTTTTGTATTTATGTTTTACATAACATTTAATAGGAATGATGATATTCATTTTAAACATGCATATGAAAGAATTATGACATCCAAGATGGCCGCCATTTGCAGGAAGACCGCATGGTATGTTTTTGTTAATATCTAATGATACGTAATTTGAACTCATGCGGGAGCAGCACCATACAATGTTGGAGGGTTTAACCCTCGCTACGCGGGAGACTAAAATTGTCGTCTGCTTTTATTCAGTTTCGCCTTAATTCTTAACAAAAAAATGTTTTTGGCAGCGCATGAACGAACACGACATGTTGTCAACCACGTGATGATGCACCTTGAATGTGAACTCGAAATTAAATATACAATACGACACTTTGTTGTCACTGAGCGTGTATTCGGTCAATAAATAGCGAGTTAACGGATTCATATCGAGTTGACCTTATTTACCTGTTGGTTCTTCATTTCCACGACAACTTCTTCATCATTGTAGAAACCAAAATGGCTGTAAAGCAGAAGAAAACATTATATGTATTGTGATTCTACACAGTCAATATGACACCATATTGAATTTGTAAAATCACAATAACGTATTTGGCATACCGTAGTTTTTATATTTTTCCAGAATTTAGTTGTTTAACCCTTTGAACCCGAAAGCCCGCTATAACGGTTTATGCAAACAGTGCAGATCCAGATGAGCCGGCTCTTAGCGAGCCATCTCATCAGGATCTGCACTGCTTGAAAGTAATTTTAATATTTTTGAGAACAACAAATACATGTACCCCATTTTTATAAATGGAATAGTCTGAAAATCATTTTGCGATGATTGGATTGATTGCACAATTAACATATCGCAGCCCATTCAGTTACTTAGGGGTGAAAGGGTTAAGTTAATTGGTACATGTTTAACAAAGACATCCTTTATACAAGGACAACTGTTTAACATATTAATATTGAGCAAAACGGCAATACATTACAAATTTTACATGGCGTATTCCCAACATAAATGAGTAGAAATTCGTTAATAACTTCTGGATCGATTATCAAAACATTTGTTTTCTTAGTTACGTCCTGACCAATCCCTATGACTATGTTTCGGAGGTGATTACCAAAATGTTCCACTCTGCCTCGAACTGTCGCAATTTTGATTCGAGCAATATTGACGCGCTTGACATGTAATATTTACAGGTTATTTGATTTGTATGTGGGTATACAGTGGGGTCAGCGTGTAAGTGCACACACGAACGAACACGACAGGTTCGAACCAACATGTCGTGTTCGTTCGTGTGTGCACTTACACGCCGACCCCACTGTACATATGTACGAGTTCTGTACATATGTACGAGTTCTGCAGCGTGCGATATTGTGCGACTCCGCAAGCGCAATATGGTTGCGCGGCGGAACAAGTAGCATATATCCACATATAAATCAAATAACCTTTTTATTATATACGTAAATCACTCGCAATTTATATGCGTTTCGAAAATTATACAAACTATAAATGAAATAAACAAAGAGGTGGTTTAAAAGGAACTGTTTTACGAGGTGAAACGTTGTTCCGGCACTGACCAATATCAACTCACGAGACGTCAATATGGAAAACATATTGACAGCTTGCGTTCCATTGTGTTTCAATGGGAAACGAAAGTACGTATATAATGGCTCAAATTACCCGTCGAGCTAACCAATCCAAACGCGATAAATTTATCTTATCTGCGATATGACAAATCGTAATACACTGTAATGTAGATCTAATTGTGTTTTCAAGTCAACTGTTCGTTTGGCCTTAAGTTTGTTTGCATAGTTATTTGGACTGTTCTATTATCCATCAGGTCGAATAGTTTTATAGATACGAATGCATGGTATAGAGAATACCATGCTAGTGTCATTTTATATCAAGTTTATCAGGCAAGGCTAGGAAACACGTAGGAATTCCCAGGCTTGTCGAGGAATTCCTATCGTTCCAGAGCCGAGCCATATAAAACACAGGTTGAAGTAACGTACCAAGGTCTATAAATACAATAAATATACCTAAAAGTATCAATCAGTGGGAAAAATAATTTGAAAACATGTTTTACTCCCTGTTAGAACACAATGCAAGGTGCCTATGTTTTAATGGTCCGTACTCGGACGGCCTCGAGACAACGGACTATCACGAAACAGTCAACCGATTTATATCATGTTCGCCTATTGCAGAGTTAGGCAAATGTTAGCCCTCCGCAATGATGTATTCTCCAATACGCGATGTCCACGCGTTTTCGAGTACTAGTACGACCCACAAAAACATAGGAACCTTGGTATTGTGTTCTAACAGCGAGTAACCGTTTTTTTCAACTAATTTTTTCCACCTTATTGATACTTTTAGGTATATTTAATGTATTTATAGACTTTGGTACGTTACTCCAACCTGTGATATAAACTTGATAGCTAAAACACCAGCCTTCAGGTAACACTTTATGCTCGAAAACGACCACATATGACGTCGTTATCTATGGACAGAACGCGGACCTGTTTACGTTGCGTCATTACACTGACGTCATTCGGTAACGTCGCGTGACGTCATCCGACCAATGGAACGTCAGTTTGCACTTCGTTTTAACCCGGATGTTTGTATCAGGTTAATGCCCGATTTATGGGGCGCCATTTTGCTATATTTTCAGTATTTATGGATATCTATAATTCGATGTTTGGATATCCATAAATATAGTTGTTTTTTTTGGTTATGCAAACATCGAATTATGGATATCCATTGACACACAGTGAATAAATAGCAAAACGGCGCCCCATGGAATTATGGATATCCAGTGTGTCCAGTTTAGAGATGTTACATTCCCTATGGACCTCCAATGATGTCCGGCTTAGATAGGTTCCACTCGTGGATCCTCCCAGAGTGTCCGGTTTAGAGAGGTTTCACTCTCTGTGGACCTACCAGTGTGTCCGGTTTAGAGAGGTGCCCCCCCCCCACCCCCACACAGACACAAAAAACAAAAACCGCGGCCCCTATTACCACAGTACCTGGACTGCCATGGGGTTATGACCCCATCGTCTGGTCCCCCAATCATCACTAGGTTCTTCAGGCGCAGAAAATTTGACTTGTACTCTGAAACAGACATGTGAGGAGAGGTCGACTTGTACTCTGAAACAGACATGGGATGAGAGTTCGACTTTTACTCTGAAACAGACAAGTGAAGAAAGTTTGACTTGTACTCTGAAACAGACAAGTGAGGAGAGCTCGACTTGTACTTTGAAACAGAAAAGTGAGGAGAGTTCGACTTGTACTCTGAAACAGACATGTGAAGAAAGTTATACTTGTACTCTGAAACAGACAAGTGAGGAGAGTTAGACTTGTACTCTGAAACAGACATGGGATGAGAGTTCGACTTTTACTCTGAAACAGACATGTGAAGAAAGTTTGAATTGTACTCTGAAACAGACAAGTGAGGAGAGTTTAACTTGTACTCTGAAACAGACATGTGAATAAAGTTATACTTGTACTCTGAAACAGACAAGTGAGGAGAGTTAGACTTGTACTCTGAAACAGACAAGTGAGGAGAGTTCGACTTGTACTCTGAAACAGACAAGTGAGGAGAGTTCGACTTGTACTCTGAAACAGACATGTGAAGTGAGTTTGACTTGTAATCTGAAACAGACATGTGAGGAGAGGTCGACTTGTACTCTGAAACAGACAAGTGAGGAGAGTTTGACTTGTACTCTGAAACAGACAAGTGAGGAGAACTCGACTTGTACTCTGACACAGACATGTGAAGAAAGTTTTACTTGTACTCTGAAACAGACAAGTGAGGATAGCTCGACATGTACCCTGAAACAGATAGTGAAATAGACAAGTGAGGAGAGTTCGACTTATACTCTGAAACAGACAATTGAGAATAATTCTATTTGAAGAGACAGTGCGGCATAAACATTAACCATCTATGAATGTATTAGTTGAAATCTACAAATCTACGGAGCCCCGCAAGGGACATCGATTTTTTTTTTATTAATTCGTTCCCACGAAATAACAATTCGTTCCCTCAATTTAACAATTCGTTCCCTCGAATTAACAATTCGTTCCCACGATATAACAAATTCGTTCCCTCGAATTAACAATTCGTTCCCACAATATAACAATTCGTTCCCACGAAATATCAATTCGTTCCCCGTGGGAACGAATTGTTATTTCGTGGGAATGAATTGTTAATTTGAGGGAATGAATTCTTAATTCGTGGGAACGAATTGTTAATTTGTGGGAACGAATTGTTAAATTGAGGGAAAGAACTGATATTTCGTGGGAACGAATTAATAAAAAAAAAATTGAGGCCGGCAAAAGCTACGATATGTTCATAGGAAATGTGGAGTTTCTGTAAAAATGTGTGATGAAAAATGGCACATCCCAAAAATCACATGGCGTGTCTCATTTATTTGCATCTGGCAACTCAACTGGTTCATTTCTTCTTCTTTTTTTCCAAATTGCTACCAGTTGATGCATGTCGTACATGTATTGTGTCACATTGCATATGTCGATTAGTAACTGCAGTCACTTATAACTCTATTTCAGAACTACACCACACTGTTTGACTGTGTATATGTTGGTCGTATCTTGTGATCTCTTGTGCTATGTCTTATATTAGGGTTTCTACAATAAAACGATACAACACTATTATATGACGTGTTGTATGGGGCATTATGAACATATCAATGTTTTTTTTTTATTTATTTCTTTTTGATATTTTTTTTTTGGTGTGGGGAGACTGGAAATATAGATATATTTGGTCTGATTTTACGTACGGGATATAGGTGATTTTTGATGCCTGGATCACTTCCGACCCCAGGGATTTTGACAATTTTCCGAGCTCCAGGGGTGTGATTTAGACAAAATATTGCAGTATGTCTCGGTGGTGCAAAACATTGATAGGTGCATCGACGCTGATATAATAATGTATAACAGAGAAATCGATGTTAAAACTAGTTTCGCTGATATTCTTCGTAAATGTCATCGAAAGTTGATGAAATGTTCAATTTGCTATGAACATTTCGTAAACTTTCGACGTCTTTCTGTAAATCGCACATTTTCCGAGGTAAAAAATCAAATGGCTTGCCTCAAATGTGTGCTAGTGTCCGACAATGTAGTTTTTGGTCTGTGATCACGCTCCCGCCACCTGCTCTACACGAACGTTGCAAACATGGCAGGGGTTTTGCTGACTGAATAGTGATCAGTTCATACCCTGATCAGAGAGGGACCGAAAATTATCGTTTGCTGTAGTGTCATATTTTCTCTATTTTTTTCTTAAGGAAACATGGATTGACAGCACCCTAGAATAAATTGTGAATGGAAATAATTCTAAATTGTTGCCAAATCATATTTGTGTAGAGAAAACTGGAAAATAAAAACAAACAGCAAACGTACAGGTACATGTACAGGTATATTACATACCGTGACTGTGCGGGTTGTACGTGCCCTTGTTCAAGTAGATTACATACCGTGATTGTGCAGGTTGTACGTGTCGTTGTTTAGGTAGATTACATACCGTGACCGTGAGGGTTGTACGTGTCGTTGTTTAGGTAGATTACATACCGTGACTGTGCGGGTTGTACGTGTCGTTGTTTATGTAGATTACATACCGTGACTGTGCGGGTTGTACGTGTCGTTGTTTAGGTAGATTACATACCGTGACTGTGCGGGTTGTACGTGTCGTTGTTCAGGTAGATTACATACCGTGACTGTGCGGGTTATACGTGTCATTCTTTAGGTAGATTACATACCGGTACTGTGTGGGTTGTATCTGTCGTTGTTCATGTAGATTACATACCATGACTGCGCGGGTTGTACGTGTGGTTGTTCAAGTAGATTACATACCGTGACTGCACGGGTTGTACGTGTCGTTGTTCAGGTAGATTACATACATGTACCGTGACTTTGCGGGTTGTACGTGTCGTTCTTTAGGTAGATTACATAACGTGACTGTGCGGGTTGTACGTGTCGTTGCTTAGGTAGATTACATACCGTGACTGTGTGGGTTGTATCTGTCATTGTTCAAGTAGATTACATACCGTGACTGCACGGGTTGTACGTGTCGTTGTTCAGGTAGATTACATACATGTACCGTGACTGTGCGGGTTGTACGTGTCGTTCTTCAGGTAGATTACATAACGTGACTGTGCGGGTTGTACGTGTCGTTGCTTAGATAGATTACATACCGTGACTGTGTGGGTTGTATCTGTCATTGTTCAAGTAGATTACATACCGTGACTGCACGGGTTGTACGTGTCGTTGTTCAGTTAGATTACATACCGTGACTGTGCGGGTTATACGTGTCATTCTTTAGGTAGATTACATACCGTGACTGTGTGTGTTGTAAGTGTAACGGTTCAGGTAGATTACATACCGTGACTTCGCGGGTTGTACGTGTCGTTGTTCAGGTAGATTTCATACCGTGACTTCGGGGGTTGCACGTGTCGTCGCTCAGGTAGATTACATACCGTGACTGTGTGAGTTGTACGTGTCGTTGTTCAAGTAGATTACATACCATGACTGCGCGTGTTGTACGTGTCGTTGTTCAGGTAGATTACATACCGTGACTGTGCGGGTTGTACGTGTCGTTGCTTAGGTAGATTACATACCGTGACTGCGCGTGTTGTACGTGTCGTTGTTCAGGTAGATCACATACCATGACTGTGCGGGTTGTACGTGTCGTTGTTCATGTAGATTACATACCGTGACTGCGCGTGTTGTACGTGTCGTTGTTCAGGTAGATTACATACCGTGACTGTGCGTGTTGTATTTGTCGTTGTTTAGGTAGATTACATACCGTGACTGTGCGGGTTGTACGTGTCGTTGTTTAGGTAGATTACATACCGTGACTGCGCGTGTTGTACGTGTCGCTGTTTAGGTAGATTACATACCGTGACTGTGCGGGTTATACGTGTCGTTGTTCAGGTAGATTGCATACCGTGACTTCGCGGGTTGCACGTGTCGTTGTTCAGGTAGATTACATACCGTGACTGCGCGGATTGTACGTGTCGTTTTTCAGGTAGATTACATACCGTGACTGTGCAAGTTGTACATGTCGTTGTTCGGGTAGATTACATACCGTGACTTTGCGGGTTGTACATGTCGTTGTTCAGGTAGATTACATACCGTGACTGTGCGGGTTGTACGTGTCGTTGTTTAGGCAGATTACATACCGTGACTGTGCGGGTTGTACGTGTCGTTGTTCAGGTAGATTACATACCGTGACTGTGCGGGTTGTATGTGTCGTTGTTCAGGTAGATTACATACCGTGACTGCTGGGGTTGTACGTGTCGTTGTTCAGGTAGATTACATACCGTGACTGCGCGGGTTGTACGTGTCGTTGTTCAAGTAGATTACATACCGTGACTGCGCGGGTTGTACGTGTCGTTGTTCAAGTATAGTACATACCGTGACTGCGCGGGTTGTATGTGTCGTTGTACATGTATATTACATATCGTGATTGTGTTAGTTGTACATGTCGTTGTAATTGTAGATTACATACCGTGACTTCGCGGGTTATACGTGTCGTTGTCCATGTAGATTACATACGACTGTTCGGGTTGTATGTGTCGTTGTACAGGTATATTACATACCGCGACTGTGCGGGTTGTATGTGTCGTTTTTCAGGTAGATTACATACCGTGACTTCACGGGTTGTATGTTTAGTTGTTCAAGTAGATTACATACCGTGACTTCGCGGGTTGTATGTGTCGTTGTTCAAGTAGATTACATACCGTGACTGCGCGGGTTGTACGTGTCGTTGTTCAAGTACATTACATACCGTGACTGCGCTGGTTGTACGTGTCGTTGTTCAAGTAGATTACATACCGTAGAGGTAGATTACATAGTGTGATTGTGTTAGTTGTACGTGTCGTTGTATATGTAGATTACATACCGTAACTGCGCGGGTTGTACGTGTCGTTGTCCAGGTAGAGTACATACCGTGACTGTGCGGGTTGTATGTGTCGTTGTTCAGGACAGCCAGGAAGTCCGAGGTTTTCTTATACAGGTCGTGGTGGTGCGGATCTACAATATAAATCATAATCATTCTCCTGTGTTCAGTCACAGATTCACCAGAAGGTGAGGCACCGCCATTACTTTTTTCCTATACAGCCTAACCATTCACCGTACAATTGGCTATTCTCTGCTATTTTCATTAGCATGTATGCTGTTGGACCTATTTGCCTATAATGCTGTGACTATTCACTAATTCAACTAGATCAAAGTCGATGGCGTTCCATCGCAAAATACCAACTTGTCCTCTGCCAATGAACAGTGGATTTCTAGATCATAACAAGAATTGTCAAAAGACAACGAAGCGCGCCTGTCGGTGTTTTTGTTAAGCGTATAACAAGAAGCTGTGTGAAAGGAAACAGAAATTAAAAGAACTTTGCCCCAATGTTAAATTTGCGAAAGTGCTAAGATTGTGACATGGGGGTTAGCGGGGATCTGAGGGTCCTGGATTTAGCATGAATGATAGAGAACCATTAGAAGAAGGATGTGTAAAATATCAAGAAGAGCGATGAAAGGAAACAGAAACTATAAAAAATAATCACCCTATGATAAGTTTGTGAAAACACTAAGACTGTGACCTTGACATTGAGGTTAGCGGGAGTCTGAGCGTCATGGATTTGTCACAGCATGATAGAGAATCATTAGAGAAAGGCATGTGTGAAATATTAAAACGTTTGGTGAAAGTATAACAAATCCCCCCTCCGCAACGTTATGTTTATGAAAACATTAAGACTGTGACCTTGACCTTGGGGTTAGCGGGTATTCGAGCGTCGTATATTTATCACAGCATGATAGGGAATCATTAGAGAAAGGACGGACGGACGGACGGACGGACGGACGGACGGACATACTAGAGCTACATTGTGGGGTTCCTAACCCTAACCTATCCTAAATCAGACCCCGTAAAGATCAATCAGACATTAAAAATAACCCAATAAGTGTAAATAACCCCACAAGAGCAATTCATAACGGGGTAAAAAACGGAATCAGCATCTCTTAACAAATCCATCACTGTGTGGTTAACCTCACAATGTAGCTCTCGTTTGTACGGACGGACGGACGGACGGACGGACGGACGTTCGCTGACTACTACGCCGAGGGTATGTCATTAGCACCCATTTCTTCGAAAGGCGCGCTAAAAAGGTGGATATAATATCAATACCCGAGAGGTTGAATTAAAATCGAGTATCATTTGGTGCATCTACACACCATAAGAATGCTACATACTCAGGGGCGGAATGTGGGGGGGGGGGGGTGGGGCTCCGGGGTTGCAACCCCACCCCCCCCCCCGTTCAGCCACGGAGTTTACATAGATCACAGTTTACCACCAGTTGGAGTCTGAATTTAAATGCCGTAAAACACCAGAGAGTGCATTTCGAAGAGCTAGAAAAAATATGACAGCCCCCTAGTTGCGAGCGGTAACGCTTGCAATTACTCCCGTACCGCCCGTAGCTAGAACGGGAGTAGATTGCAAGAGTTACCTTCGCAACTAGACAACTCCCCCCCCCCCGGATGCTGGATCCGCACCTGTATACTAACTGTCAAGTATCTACCCATTACTGTTTTAAAGTTTTATGTCAATTGAAGGTTCTAAGTAGAAAAGGAAAATCTGCCCATGTCCAAATTCTCGTAGATTTAGCTGTTTATGAGTTATTTCGTGAAAACCTACATTTTGCTGGAAATAAAGAAAGATGGGGGTGCACTAGGAACTACAATTTGAGTTTTCCTGACGGGTTAGCGAATGTGCAGTCTTATTCCATGTCAACGCTACTCTATCGTGGTTTGTGAGTGTTCGTGGGTCTCTTGTGATGGCTATAAAAAGAGAATACCAGGCTAGTGTTTGTTGATATCAAGTTTATCAGGCAAGGCTAGGAAACGTATTCCTACCGTTTCCGAGCCGAGCCTGATAAACTTCATATCAAAAGACACTAGCTTGGTATTCCATTTATCAGGTACCGTTTTACTCTCGAAAATGACCACAGTTGGCGTCGTTATATATGGACAGAACGCGGACTTGTTTATGTTGCGTCATTAGACTGACGTCATTTGGTAACGTCACGTGACGTTATCTGACCAATAGACCGTCCGTTTTCATTTCGTTATAACCCGGATGTTTGTATCAGGTCAATGCCTAATACAGAAATATGTTATCAGTCAGTACCTATTTGGTAAATGCAGGGCAGGTTCCCTGATACATAGAAAATACCAGGCTAGTGTCTCTTGATATCAAGTTTATCAGGCAAGGCTAGGAAACGCGTCCCAGCCGAACCTGATAAACTTGATTTATCATGTAACTTACGTTGTATTGTCCGAATATACATTGACTGATACGTGATACAAACATCCGAACATCCGGGTCACTACTAATTCCTTAACTACATTTAATGTGGAACTACTTTCGCCCCAGTTCACGTTACCTTTTCTATGCAAATGAGATGGGACAAATACCGGAGTAGGTCAAAGGTAATGTTTACGCATTGTTTGCGATGTAACTGTCATTATACATGTAGTTAACAATAAAAAACACAAATTAAAACTAAGTATAATCAACTTATAAATCATTCCAAAACATTTGCTTACACAATTGAAATGTGGACAACGACTTTTCTCATGAAAACTGCCCTTTTTCAAGTTTATATTTTTTGACAGATGCGACCTACATTTTGACAGCTGCGGATCTGGCAGTAACACATATCGTCGTCTGCTCACGTGTACACACTGTCAGTGTAAAACAATGTCGGATGAAACTCCAAATTTGTCAATACGCTGGAACGAGCTGATAGCAATAAAAGCAGAAGAAGTGAATGAAGGCCTTAATAGGCATTTAAGACTGCAATTCTTGAATGAAGGTGAAAGCCAAGAAACATCAGAAACCAGCGAAGTGCCTTTAAACAGGTGACAATATTCAATAAAAAGAGAAAAAAAAAAGAATCAGACCTATGACAAAGAAATGAAATGACTCAATTACAACAATTTGGGAATCCGGAGTGGGTGTTGGTCTGGGGAATGGGGGGTGGGGGAGATAATGCAGTTTTCATGATGGTAGATATAACACCTTGGAATTAGACGCAAGCTAAAAATCTGCATGAGCAGACACTACTAGACAGCTAGAGTAAGTGTACCTGGCTCCCCACAGTGTACATGGCTCGCACACCTCGGTATTTTACTTTGACTGTTCATGCGGTTTTCTGATGACATGTTTTTTGACAGAATGAAATTACACAATTCAGAAAAACAGAGGCATCAAACAAGTAAAATACATAGGTGTGCGAAGACAGGTACACTATGTGAAGCCAGTTACACTGTGAGAAGCCAGGTACATTTACTCCAAGATATTACAAGTGACCCGTCCTACTTTTATGTGATTAAAAGAAAAACGTTTGTTCCGATTCTGGGAATTAGACATCAATTTTCACAAATTAGATCTACAAATGTAAAATTTGCATGGCATAGGAATTTTTGTAAATAATTTGTTGTAATTGGATCATTTAACATGTTTAAGGTGCCAAAGGTCTGAATCTTTTTGATAATTAAATTACATACAGTAATGAAACAAAACCGGTGGGAGCTGAAGGAGTATCAAGCAATGCAAACAATGGTGATATGGAATTTGATTTAGGAGAAACTGTGTCCCCCAATGTAGACGACCAGGGGAAAAAAGAGGAACTCAATAAAAACTATGTCAAAATGACAACTGAAGATGTACAGAAATTCATTGATGATCACGAAAATTTAAACACAAGAAGAAAGACATTGATGGACACTCAACGTTTTGAAAAATTTCTTATGTCAAAAGGTGAACGTCGCGAGATCACTCGAATTCCTGCCGATGAGCTCGACACACAAGTAGCAAATTTGATGTTGTCGGTGAGACGAAATGATGGTACAGAGTACGAACCCACATCGCTACAGGGAATGGTTGGCATCATTGACCGACAATTGAAAATAATGGTATACCAACACACAATATTCGGAACAAATGACAAATTTAGAATAACGAAGGATGCACTGAAGGCCAAAAACAAATACTTAAACAAACAGGGAAAAGGGAATAGGGCCAAAGCGGCACAAGCCATCACTGACGATGAAATTTCCACTCTCTACGAGAGGGCTTATTGGGGACAGCCACACCAGAATCATTGTTGAACACCATGTGTTTCAATAACAGTATGCATTTTGGCATGCGGGGAATAGAGGAGAACTACCAATTAAGGTAAAAAGCAAATAAAGTACCTGGCTTCGCACATCTCGATATTTTAAATGTGCACGTTTGATGACTGTTTTTACAATTTTCCGAATATTTGAGCACATTTAACTTTCTGAAAATATTTGTCTTCAGAAAAGCGCATGAATACTGAAACATGTAAAATAGTGGGGTGCGCGAAGCCATGTACACTTACTCTACATCAAATGCACATGTAAACTAATCTCTTACCTGTCTGATGATGCGGCGTACAAAGATAATACCAGGCTAGTGTCTTGTGATATCAAGTTTATCAGGCAAGGCTAAGAATTCCAAGGCTTGCAGAGGAATTCCTAACGTTTCCGAGCCGAGCCTGATAAATTTGATATCAAAAGACACTAGCCTGGTAATCTATTTATCAGGTAACGTTTTATGCTTGAAAATGACCACATATTATGTCGTTATATATGGACAGAACGCGGACTTGTTTACATTGCGTCATTACACTGACGTAATTCGGTAACGTCACGTGACGTCATCCGACCAATGGAACGTCAGTTTTCGCTTCGTTGTAACCCGGATGTTTGTATCAGGTCAATGCCGCAGCATGTGTTTATTAAAGATGTCTCCAATTTCGAATACTCACGATTATTCACATAGAAATATTTTCTGATCCGAGGTCCCGCCAAATACCGGTATATAATCTTCCAAATTGTTTTTGTTTTATTTCATTGTTGTGCAGCTTACATAATTTTGTGATTTTTAGATGGGGTGATGTTCAGCTACACACGGCCTCCGATGGCGTGGAATACCTTGAACACAATGAACGACAAACCAAAACACGTACAGGGGAAAATATTGGCAATGTGCGATCGGTTACTCCAAAAATGTATGCCACCGGGCAACCGCAGTGTCCCGTGTCTTACTACAGATAATTATAGCGACAATGAACATCCATTTTATCTGGCAACACGCACAATTCCCCTGACCGATAAAAACAGTCAGTGGTTTACAAGGCAACGTGTGGGAGCAAAAAAACGTGGGTCGCTTCTAAAAATTATGGCCAAAAAGGGAAATTTGGATCCGGCTAAGCGTATCACAAGTCACTCTGCTAGAAAACACCTTGTCCAGAAATTGAGGGACAGCAACATACCACCCACGGACATTATCCAGATAAGTGGACACAAAAATGTCCAGTCAATTCTGAACTACAGTGTTATGGAAGAAAAAAATCAAAGAAAGTGTCCTGAAATTTTGAGTAATTTTCCATCAAAGAAAAAAAGAAAGACACCACATACAGTTACCAGCAGTGATGCAAATATGAGCCCCATTGCGAGAAATGTTGCCCTCCTTTAATGTCCATTCCAATGCTTCACCAGTTCCTATTCCCCACCCACCTACTCGACCGGATGCTGCAATGTCGATGCCAGTTCAGTCGGTTGCTCAAGGGCCAAGCCATCATGTCAGCGCGATGTCCGTGTCAACGCAGCAATTTCAATCGCCATTCTTTGGAGCGAATCTTCATATAAACACGATGAATGTGTATTGTAGTTCGGCACAGCCTGATATTCAGAATCCCCATCCAAGTTGTTAGAAACTCTGAATCGCACTGTGTCCGCCATCTTGGTTTCAAATTTCACACACTTGCAATTGGTTACTGTGGCGACACAGAGTATCGGTTAAATGATTATTGACTATATATTCAACCCCTTAATATAAAGTAAACGTTTGTTAAATTGATAAAAAATGTATTTATTATATAAATTGACTAATATCCGACCAGGGTTGGTAAATATTTGCTTCACTGAATGGGATGATTTTGCAACGGATTAATATCGGTCATCGGCTGGAAACACTTGTTCTTGCGCCGAACAAAATATATTGCGCAATACGCACTTCCACATCTGGTCTAAACTCTGAACATGTTTGTCTGCTTAATGAAACCAGTTACCTGATAAAGAGAATACCAGACTAGTGTCTTTTGATATCAAGTTTATCAGGCTCGGCTCGGAAACGAGTGGAATTTCCTCGGCAGAGCCTCGGGAATTCCTACGCGTTTCTTACGCCTTGCCTGATAAACTTGATATCAAAAGACACTAGCCTGGTATTCTCTATATCAGAAGACAGTGGCCTGGTATTCTATTTATCAGGTTTTAACGTTTTATGAAATGAAAATGACCACAGATGACATGGTTAGCTATGGACAGAACTCGGACTTGTTTACGTTGCGTCATTACACTGACGACATTCGGTAAGGTCACGTGACGTCATCAAACCAATGGAACGTCAGTTTTCACTTCGCTGCAACAGGCGCGGATACAGAAATAATTGCATTTTAGATGCCAGATCGCCGCAGATGCGATTTCCTGACACCTAGGCCACGAAAAAAGTCACCCAACTATTCGAGTATTCGAGCCGGGAGGAGGGTGGGGGGGGGGGGGGGGGGGGGGGGGGGTGTGGGGGGGGGGGGGGGGGGGTTGTGGGAGGGGGGGGGGGGGGGGGTCGGACGGCCCCTGACCCCCCCTCCCCCCCTGTATCCGCGCCTGTGTAACCCGGATGTTTGTATTAGGTCAATGACTGATGCAACACTATATTATCAGTCGGCATATATTTGGTAAATACAGGGCAGGTTACTTGATAAACTTTATTTTATACCAATTCCGGTGTATATTTTAGATCTGAGTGCACTCCATCTGACAGAAACATGTAGGATTCCTCGGAATAACGCCTAAACGGCTAACTATACAGGGACATACAGGGACATCAGGGGCCGTTTCACTAAACCTTGTGCGACTAAAACTGTTCTGGAAATTTCAATTCATGGATTTACATTTATTGAGCATAGGCTGCATATGCAGCATATGCTCAATAAATGTAAATCCAGTAATTGTTCACAAGAAAACAGTGTTAATGTGATATTTACTGACTATCACAATTTTGCACTTAAGAACATTTTTGTCGTACGAAGTTTAGTGCAACGGGCACCTGCAGGTGTATCGTCAAGTTTGCCCGGTTTTGTCAGGTTCCGCCCCACAGGGTACATACCGTTCCAGTAGTTGCCAATGGAGATGTCCTGTCCTTCCGGTGTGTAGAGGGCGCTACAAGACAATGTCACACATGAATTAACGCTTTCACCCCTAAATATAGAACATTGGACCATTTCAAAACAGGGGTAATTGTTTTAAAATCTTAAACTATAATGACAAACACTGCATATCCCGATTATACGGAAGCCCATTAGGGCCACTTCACTTTTTTTATATTTTCTTGAATTTTCGAGATCTTTTCTTGAATTTTCAAGACATCTTGAATGAATGGAAATTAAAAAAAAAGTGAAGTGGCCCTAATGGGCTTCCGTACGATAAGACGGCAGCCGGATCTACAGCTTCTGTGAATGTTGGCTTAAAGTTTATGGTCTGTTGGGATTTAAGAGTTAAAGGGACCAATCAGTCATGCAGATAGCAAATGACATGCAAATGCGACAATTAACTGCCAAATGCATGTTTATGACTAGCGACAATTTGCGACTGTATTCATACAATATTCATTGTCATATCTCAGCTGTTTTTGTGAAATGCATCTTGATGGGTACTGTCCACAAGCACAAGCAGGGATTCCATGCTACTTTGACTTGTCCAGCCAACACAGACATGACAAACAGCTATACATATCTACAAGGATTAGTGAAGTCTTGGTCACGGGTTCGATTTCCACATCCAGCGAATTACTATTTATAGATCGGATAATATATTGGTTATCCATCGGTTTGTGAAAAAGTTTGTAACCACCCTTTTCTCCTATATTCGGTAATCTACAAAAGCGAAATTTGTTGTATCACTTCCAAACTACATCAACCGGATAATTTTTCATTTTTGGCCATTATCTCTGTTTAAAACTTTAAATAAGCGAAATAACACAATTTTTTAATAAATTAACGTGAATAACTACAAGAGATCGGCGGTTTGCAAAATGTAAATTTTGACGTCACAAACCGGAAGCTCGGCCATGTTCCAATATCTCGATACACAAATCAAAACACGCTCGAAGTGTGACCTAAATTCAGTTAGTTAGTGGGTGTGAAGTGTTCTATATACGGATATAGTCATCGTAAAGATCGCGAAAGGACACTGGAATAGCATAGATTGCCTGCAGTAATCACAAATCAAGGTGTGGAATGCGAGAAACTGAGTTCGGACATGTGAATTTCTGGCTAGAAATTATTGGACAAGAATTTGGGCACAAGAATAACCAAAGTGTTCGGGTGTCATGGTAAGTCCTTGATATTATAAATAATCCGATAGATCTACTTGTCAGCTGGTGAGACAATGTAAGCTGGTGTAATCATTATATTGTGTGTGAATCCCACCCAGAGCTCCAGCTCCAGATAAGCTGCGTATTTGCGTAAATACCCAATTAAAATTGCCAAAAACCCAATTGAAATCAGAAGTAGTGAATGTGAGTATCAAAAAGCAATGAGAATACTTGTGGTACCTTTATCATGCTGCAGAAAACAATAAACAGGCCATCAATATAGCATATTTTTTTTATTTTTACATGAAAACACATCTTGGTATTTCATTAGAATTGTGAAATGCCAAGATATGTTTTCATTTCGAAGCAAACTATTCAATAATTGCTGTCTGTTAATGTGTAAACAGTAGTGTTATTTAAGTTTATCCCATTACAATTTTGAAATACCCAATTCGGCAATTGCTTCAGAAATGATGGAGTAACAATCAGAGCTCCAGATATGCTGCGTATTTGCGTAAATACCCAATTAAAATTGCCAAAAAAAAAACAATTGAAATCAGAAGTAGTGAGTATCAAAAAGCAATGAGAACAATTGTGGTACCTTTATCTTGCTGCAGAAAACAATAAAGAGACCACAATATAGCATATTTTTCTTATTTTTCCATGAAAACACATCCAAGGTGACAATTATAATGAAATGCCAAGATATGTTTTCATTTCAAAACAAACTATTCAATAATTGCTGTCTGTTGATGTGTAAACAGTAGTGTGATTTAATTTTACCCAATTAAAATTTTGAAATACCCAATTGCTTCAGAACTGATGGAGTAACAATACTCGATTACTAATTCCTTATCTGGAGCGCTGACAATACTCAATTACTAATTCCTTATCTGGAGCCCTGTTAGGATACAAATTGTGTTGGGAAGCCCCTATTATTGTCCCAATAGTTCGGGTTATTACAGTAATCCTGGCCAGTCTCAATGTGATGGTTGAAATGAGCAGCATTTCCTGTTTCATCGGTTTCATCTCTGGAAACCAGCGATTTATCACACTTAATACCATAGTGTTTATTTGTATATTTAATGCAGAATGTCACCATGTTGTCACCATTCAATGTTATTTATGAAAGATTTGTAAACATTTTTCATCAAAGTGCGCACATGTTTGTACATGCAAAATCACATAGCTCATGTCATATTATAAAATTTGTCATAAATTGTCAATATTTAAGTGATATTTCATATGAGTACACCTTTTCTTTTTTTATTTCTCTTCAAATGTGCCTGTAAATGTTGTGACCACTCATCTGAACCGTCTCCGCAAGAATGTTCAGATGGTGTATGCAACATATACTTCCGAGAAGAAATAATAAAAATAAGTTATTATATTGTAACTAAATGTGCAAAGTTACAATATCCGACAAGTACACATGTATTTATTTGTTTTTAATATATCATGTATATGTTTCAGGAAAGAAGGCAGAGTTGTATGACCATCTTAACCCAAACTGGGCACCATCAGTTAATCTTGGCGGACAAAAGCGAGCACCATCTACATCAAGATATGATCGGCAGCAGGAAAAGAAGAGAAGGAAGCCAGCTGAATCCACAACTATTGTTGGACCTGATCGCACTGAGTCGGGCATAGATATGGGTGACAGCGTTGATGAAGACGGCGTTCAGTCACAGACTGATGTTGATGGTCCACTCATGGAGGCTATGTCGCTGGAGCTGCAGGAACTGCGTACAGAGAATGGGGAGCTTAAGGAAAAAGTGGCCCATTTGGAAACTAAATTCACTGCAAGTTAGTTTAAGGGTAGTGACGAGAAGGTGAACATTTAAAAGGATTACCATCATTCACACTTCTATCTATTTTGTTTAATTTTCTGGAGCCTCACCTGCCATCCAGTCTGGTCATGCCCAAATTCAAGGTAATGATATTGACATTAGTGAAATTGAGACTAAATTTGTCAAATCTCTTTCTTACGTATGAATTTGACACTACTCAATCAACAATATCTAGACGTTTTTACACGGACAATTACAAGCGGCTAAAGAAATTCATAAGATGGCCAGAGCGCGAGACATTGAGAAAAACCATGCCAATGGAATTTAGGAAGTACTTCGGCCACAGGTGTGCAGTGATAATTGATTGTTTTGAGTTATTTATTGAGAAACCAAGTGGTTTGAAAGCCAGATCAGAAACCTGGTCTTCATACCACACACATGCATAGTCTGTGGCAAATATGGCGTGACATCAGTAAAACATTGCTCATAAAATAGACGTATATAAAAATCCGCAAAAATGACACGCATAAACGTATTTCCACCAATACAACATAAGCCCCCTTATTACATGCACATTGCACATGGCAAATGTACCATGCCAGCAGCCGACCGAAATCGCTGAATTGGTATTCCTGGGCCAGGGGTGTGGCATTTCTTCATCAGATTTGCTGGCACCTTTTGAAATTAAAATCATATACATATCCCAATTCAAAACCATTTTAATAGAAGCTAAACATGTATACTTTTATCATTTATTCCATTATCATGATTATCACATAAAGCATGTAATAATAAAGTATAAACACTCATAGTAAGCATGATATTACTTCCTTTCAATGGTAATATGACCAGTGTAGGCACAGATCAGCCTGCACATTCACATACAGGGATGTGCTACCAGATTAACATACAGATTGATCAAACCCCATAAGGCCTTTTTCTCAAGCCACGGTCACATAATACTTTTCTATATTTGCGATGCACCGTTAGAGAAACAGTCTACTTACTTCACAGTGCTGCACTCCGTGCCGATGGAAACATTTCAAGACAATCCACTTGAAAGATACAATAGGCGACATTAATTGTAAAAAAATGTTTCAAGACGAGTAGTAATTTTATTGATTTTTTAACACTCATCTAGAAACATTTTATAATGGTGCATATTGTATTTTTCAAGTGGATTGTCTTACATTTTCCACCGGCGTGGAGTGTAGCACCAGTGTAATAATGATAATTAAGATGTGCCATGTGTTTTGTACCTACAAAAATGGGCGTAATTTCATAAAAAAATACGAAATTTACGATATTTTCGTGGAATGACACCAAAGGTTGTCGAAATTTTCAGAGCAAATGCGGAATTCTATTCCGCATTTGCTTTGAGAATTTCATCAACTTTCAGCATATTTATGAAATTGCGCACCTGTTTGTAGGTGCAAAATCACATGGTGCGTCTCGATTATACAGACAGTATATCTGCATTGGTAATATATACATGTACATTGAAGTTCACATACAGTACTTGCACACCAAATTAATCACCTTTTTACACGCTTGTTTTTCTTAAATTCTGGCATCTTTCTACATTCTTTCCATAGGTATATATATAAGATTCCGGCACCTGGTGTTAATTTATGGCACCCTGTGTTTTTATAAATTTGAATGTATAAGGTTTACAAAAATTCCGGGTGCCATATTTTTAAACCAAGTTCAAGGTCATTTCAAGGTCATTGAACTTTATGCTTGACGGAAGTCGAACATTTCCAATATATGAGCCAATCGGTAGGTCATGGTCCTTAACTTGGAAATTGGTGTAAGTTGTTCAAAAACATTTTAGTATATTATTATCATATTTTCAAGATTCCCGCCAAAAATCGGTTATTTATGATATTTCGGTTGACTTGCTACATATTTGTGTAATGCTAAGCGCCTTCACCTATATTCAAAGTTTAATTCTTTCAACTGGAATAATATTTCAGTTAATATACTCCATTGTCAGAAAACTCAAAATGGCCTCCTATTAAATGGCAAATCCATAGTAATTTACTAAATATAACTGGGAGAATTTGGTTATGGAGGAAATCAACACTTCTCTCACTTTTCCCTGAGATTCTGTAACTACTAAAATATGGACATATATTGAACCCTGATTTGATCGGCTAATAACATCATGCTCTGCATGACTTTTCATTGTTTCTTTATTATTTTTTTCGGGCGGTAAATGCGAACACGTTATATTTACAAAATATATTTACAAAATATATACATGTACAGGGGCGGATCTAGAGGGGGGAGTCCGGGGTTGCAACCCCCTCCCCCCACCCACCCCGTTTAGCCACGGAGTTTACATAGATCACAGTTTACCACCAGTTGGAGTCTGAATTTAAATGTCGTAAAACACAGGAAAGTGAATTTCGAAGAGCTCTAGTAGATTGCAAGAGTTACCTTCGCAACTAGACAACACCACCCCCGTTCCCCAAATGCTGGATCCGCCCCTGATGTACAGCCGTTTAGTAGTGTGTACCATAATGTAGTTACGACAACCACAACCACAATATCTTTAACTTGGTCAGAATGGAGTAGTTTTACTCCATTCTGACAAGTTTAAAGATAATTTTGCACGGTTATGGTTGTGGTAACTACATTATCGTACAAACTATTAACTAGCATGTAATATGATCCAACAATCAGAACGGAAAATTTACATAAACCATAAAAGACTTTGAATTAGTAATAATCTTACTAGTTTTATAATTGATATAACCATATTCAACTCACACGCACCAAAACGTCAAAAGTGTACCTGAGGGCCAAGCCAACGATATCGGGATTCTGGTAAGGATGAACCCCATCATTAAATCATCATTCACATGCTCCCTACCTGCAACCCGCCACAGTATATGAAGAAAGAACAACTGCAAGACAGACACAGGCAATACTATGAACAGAATAAACCAATACGTGACCGTCACCAAATAAGACATGGCAGAACATATAGCGTCAATTACAATACTGAAGAACAAAGACGATATAGTGACAGACGTAAATAGATCATACAAACATTACGATGAGCATGTTACAAAATGCTAAATGTTTAACGACTGTTTTGACGCCAATAATAACATAATTATGACGTTACATGACGTTACAATTCGTTCGCTAACACTGTGTAACGTCATGAAAAATAAAGAAAAATAAAGAAAACAAAAATCGATGGATGTGGAAATCGAACCCGTGTAGTAAGGTTTATACTCACAGGTAGAGATCGTCCTTGACTCGCTGGGGAAACATATACTTGAGGTAGTCGGTGTCTGTAACAACAACAACAACAACTTACGACAACAACAACAACTACAACATTTATATATTCAATTCACACAGGGCAATGTTATGCTTGCATAACCATTATCGCAAAGGCTTCTAAGTTGACATCGATTTGTTTAAATTAATATTCCATTTGTTTTATCGTCGCACTAATACAATATGACTTAATACAGTAAAATATCGTGTTGACCAGTTAGTACGTCGTCTTGACGACAACTTATTAACTGATCAAGATCACAGGCATTCGACGTGTTTCGGCTTTCATCGGTATAACTCTATATCTTTGAACAAGGCGTCTGTCCAACCAGCCAAAGTGAGTGTATAGCACTAGCGAGCAGACCAGCCAAGGTGAGTGTATAGCACTGGTTGGTTGGTTGAAGGATCGGACAGACGCTGGGTCGCCTTGAGAGCACCGTTTGATAGTCTGGGTACGGGTGCCGCCCCAGAACTCTGAGAGTTAGGCTAATTTATAACAAATACGGTATTCGGTCGACTGCGTGCCAATGGGGCCCGTTTCACTAAACGTCGTACGACTAAAATATTCGTAAGTGCAAACTTACTACAGTCTGTAAATTTCACATTAACAATGTTTTCTTGTAAACAATTACTGGATATACATTTATTGAGTATAGGCTGTATATACAGCCTATGCTCAATAAATGTAAATACATCAATTAAAATTTCCAGACGATGCTAAATGTGCTCTTACGAACATATTGGTCGTACGACGTTTAGTGAAACGGGCCCTTATAGTTTTAACGACTTATACGATATGTGAACACAAGCGTTATTACGTTAAATAGATGACCGCTATATGTCGCCTTGTACGTACAACGTGGATGTAGATCTAGATGTTATAGAACGATTATATATTTTTCATCGTAAATTAATTTATAAATTTGAGACACGCCATGTGATTTTGTGTCATTTTTCGACGTCACAGTTTATCATATGAAAACATTGTTATTCCGTGCTGTAACCCATTTCATACATGTGATATGACACACGTGTAATAACACCTGGAACGAATTTGATTGGTTGGCCTCATCACCCTAATTATGTATTCGTATGTTGCGCCAACGTTATGTCAAATGAATAAAGTGGAGACTTTCCAAACGACGTCCGTAATGGTACGACAAAGCAATGATGTTTTAACGTTGACGTAATCATGTTTGAAACGTCATTAGAAGCGTCAGTGACTCGTTTAACTTACTGAAAGTGTTCGAATGTGCATCCGTTTGGTAATATGAAGTGTTTTCAAAGAACAGGAACCTATTATATAACATATTTATAATCATTTTCTTGCAGGGATTAAAACTATTTTTCTCTGTGGAGATCTTTAACTAGATGCAATACTAGTAAATGGCGTCTACTCACTGAAACGTAATTGGATATCTCGACGTTGGCTGCTCTTTGGATGCTGAAGTCAAGCGATAAACAGAATCTCAAACTCGTTGATTTGATATGAGATTTATGAAACTCGTCCGCAATGCTATGCACCTCGCAGGAGGCTCGGTGCATAAACTGTGCGTGACTCGTTTCATAAATTTCTATCAAATCGTTTGAGGCCCTCTATTTCTGTAAATATATTTCATGAAAAATCGCACATTTTCTTAGGTACAACATCACATGGCGTGTGACATATATGATTCGTTGGTGACGGTGGCTTCGTATAAAATAGTATAAACATAATTTAACCCTTACACCGCTATCTTAATTTTTTTGTCGTCTGCTGTATATTTTCTATTTTCCATTTTTATCCTCAAAACATGTTTTGACAGCACGTTAGAATAATTACAATATGCTTTGACAGCAATTCAGAATCATTTCAATTGGAAATGATTCTGAAGTGCTGTCAAACCATGTTTGTATTGAAAAATATGGCAAGATATAAATACAACAGCAGACGACAATTGTTGTGTGTAGCGGTCTAAGGGTTAACACAATATCTGGTAAAATAAATCAATAATAGTAACAGAACATTGTTCACAGATAGTAGCATATACAGTGGAACCTCTCTAAACCGGACACCATGGGAGGTCCCCAGGGTGTCCGGTTTAGAGACGATCCACTGCCATTAATCACTCCATGAATACGTTTTGTCATTTTTCAATCATGAACAGACACGACAATGAAATAAATTACAGTGAAACGCATCTAAATTAAATAAAATTGAGTCACCAGGATGTCCGGTGTAGAGAGGTTCCACTATACTCGTAACGGTAAATCAGCAGCACCATGTGAAAACCGTGCTTAGTGACACAATTTCAAGTTTTTACATGTTTGCATACTCTGAATTAGGCATCGTTTGAAAGCCATATACCACAAAATATATCAATGTTTCCCAATTATTTTTTATTTTTACAAGTATTTTATGATGCATGGTAAGAAACGTTCACCTTTTTTTCATTTACTCATACTTTTAGGTAGAGTAAATGCATCTACAGTGAAACCTTTATAAACCGGACACCCTGGGAGGTCCCCAGGGTGTCCGGCTTAGAGAGGCTTCACTGTAAATCAGTGAGCCATATATGTGTGCTACGCGATTACGAACAGACATTATCACCTGAGATAAATGACCAGGATATTCATCAAAAATAAGATCACATGTGTTTTCTTGGTGTCCGGTTTAGAGGGATCCATTGTACATACCTTGGTCCGTATCTTGAACATATGCGCATATACAGTCACCAGATATACTGGGTACGTACCTCCAAACTGCCCGGCTTGTGGCGAGCTTAGCGAGATGAATGTGTCCACCGAATGGCTCATCCTTTCCAGAACACCCCGGCACACCAACCCACCTGTAATACATGTAGGTGTGTACACAATTTGAAGAAAAGAAAATGTAACAGACCAATGACTACTATATACATGTATTATGAATCTCAGGCTAGTTTCCGTCAACACTATTCTACTGTACATAACATTTTTTCCCTAATGTCTGTCACACAAAGTTACTTGTGGAGGCCGAGAGGTCGCCTGTATTGTATATTTATTGATTTATATTCCCAGCACAAACATATTTACACAATTCCCTAACATTTGATTGGCCCGTAGCAAGTCTCTGTCCAAAATTTATATCCCAGTAAACTCCCACGCCGAACTACTTTCTACAGGTGCGCTGTCAGTGCTGTCAATGTCTGTCAACATACAAAAATTACCTTGATGAATTTATTTCAAATGCTGGAATTATAAGGAATAAATGGCCTTTTTTTGTGGAATTTATCGGGGATATAAACTTGGAAAAGTCGCGGGAATACTGGACGAGGCCTTCCGATAAATTCCACAAAAAGGCCATTCATTCCTATAATGTCTGTCACACAAAAATACTTGTCGCGGCCGAGAGGTCGCCTGTATTGTATATTTATTGATTTTTCAAAGACATACGATTCCATACAACATAATATTTTATGGAATGCACTGCAAAGAAAGTCGATTGATGTTCAAATTTTGACATTCTTTTTATTTGTTTGTTTGTTGGGGTTTAACGACCTATCAACAGCTAAGGTCATTTAAGGCCGGGTCAATGGGTTTAGTACTAAATCCCATATATTCAAGTACTGTACAAATGGAGTGGGGGGGGGGGGGGGTGAATACCGAAATCAGAACTGAATATTTACAATAACCAAACTAATAATCCTGATCTGATGCCAGGTCCTCGCCACACCAGAATCACTTGGCCCCTCCAAAAGCAGTAGGATCAGTAATAATCTTACTACTTTTATACTGGGCAATAATCCAATTCAACTCCCAGGTAACTAAAGAGCCAAAGAAACGTACCTGAGGGCAAAACCAGCAAATCGTGATGCCAATAAGGAGGAATCCATACCGTTAATTTACGCCGTCTCTTTCGCCCGACCACCACCCACTTTGACAGTCTTAAAATCCATGTACAATAAGTTAAAATCATGTGTACGTGTTAGAAATTGAGTTATCAGATATGTTTGTGTAATATTGGTACGCGCCAAGGTTGTATATGTAGCCCTGTAACAAGTTGTCTTTTTATAAATGATATTATTGCATATTATATAGAAATACATTTGATGTAGGTATATTTATTACAGAAGATATGTGTGACCTACTTGATGTATGCTGATGATGTTTCTAGTTTTAGTGAAACCGCCATCCAATTACAGCGACAAACTGGCTGTATTTCTAAATTTTGCGATACAGTAAATATGAAATTAATTTAGGTAAAACTAAAGTAATGTTTTTTAGAAATGGTGGTGTATTGCCAAACAATGAGGATATACCAACAGTATTATGGTCTAAAACACACGAGTATGCATCCAAACAAGCACAAAAGGCGACTGCATGCATATTTTGATATAAACGCTCGTTTGGAGAATTTCATCATGCTGATATTGTTAAGCTATTCGATTGTATGGTAAAACCTATACTTTGTTATGGTGCCGAAAGCTGTGGGGGGGGGGGGGGGGGGGGGGTGGGGGGGGGGGTTTCAATACATAGACAGTATTGAAAATGTCCACATAAACTTGTGTAAACAATATTGTGGTTTACCCCAGCAGACTGCAAATGTATTTGCATACGGTGAATGTGGCCGTTTACCGCTGTGTACCACATAATTATATGCCACGCTGCATCAACTATTGGTTAACTATATTACGTATACGCGACTTATATCTACGGAGCCCCGCAGGGGACGTATAATTCTTTTTTTTATTAATTCGTTCTCACGAAATAACAATTTGTTCCCTCAATTTAACGAATTAACAATTCGTTCCCACGAATTAATAATTCGTTCCCTCAAGTTAACAATTCGTTCCCACGAATAATAATTCGTTCCCACTTTAACGAATTGTTAATCACTTTAACGAATTGTTAATTCGTGGGAACGATTGTTATATTGTGGAACGAATTGTTAATTCGAGGGAACGAATTTTTATATCGTGGGAACGAAGTGTTAATTCGAGGGAACGAATTGTTAAATTGAGGGAACAAATTGTTTTTTCGCGGGAACGAATTAATAACAAAAAAATCCATGTCCCCTGCGGGGCTCCGTAGATATCCTCGTCAATGTTATACTATGCTCAAGCAATTAGACGATAGTGGTCGCAAAACATGGGCTACTAATATAAGTTACTTCTTTATTCTTTTGGATTCGGTTACATTTGGCTTCTACAAGATGTAGGAGACATGGACTATTTTCTTTGATGTTTTTAGGCTAAGAGTATCCTATTGTTATCTACAGAACTGGAATGATCTATTACATACAACTAGTATAACTTATACATATGGTGGTAAATACGAATCTGTTAGAAACATAAATCGTGATTAATTTAATAGAATGATCGCGAGTTCACATATACCTGATATACACACTATTGCTCAGTTCATATTTCTAGCGTTTGAGAAAAGACAATCCATTATACAAGCTAATTAAATATATATATATGTGTATATGATATATGTATTGATATACGTATTTCATATATCGATGGTCTAGTAAAGTAAGGTCGTAACTGCTATGCTAAAGCATAACACTTACAACCTTATGTTACTAGACCATCGATATATTATTATCACAATAGTAAACTGGACATGCATGTATGATATTGTGCGCATAAATAGAGAATAGTAGGTTAGTGCCGTGAATGGGAAAAATATCTGGCAAGGCTCAGGAAACTGGATGGGCGAGGCTCTGCCGAGCACATCCCGTTTCCGTGCCGCGCCAGATATTTTTTCCCATTCACGGCACTAACCTACTATTCTATTTATCCCGTCAACACCTACAAATGGCTGTAAAATGCAAAAAATAGTATTGAATGGATATCAAAAATGTTTCACGGCACCGTGTTTCACGGCACATACGCACTGTGGTGACGGGATAAGCAGACTGATTTAGTTCTACACTGGTTGAAATATGTATGGCTTCCTTTCCACACGACGCGCACTATTATACATGTGCTGGCTGGTATAACATATACGCTCGTTTCATTATGTATACTTGTAGATGTAATGTGATATGGTGTATCACTCCTTTCTAATGTGCATAATTACATGTAGTATTGTGGACAGGTGGCCTATATAATGGAAATAAAACATTCATTCATTCATATTAAATGTACCTAAATGTATCAGTAAGTGGAAATTAATAAGTTCAATAAATGATTATATTTGCATAGCGGGCACTTGTAATTTTTGGAACTGGTGGAATCATAGTGACACATGTATACACTTATTTAATTCCTTTTCAGAAGATTGTGTGCCTACTGACTGGGCATGTACCTTTAATGTTTTTTACATACTGATACGTTTATTATATAATAATGTATTTATAGATGTGAGACTATATGCCTAAGATTATGTGCCATTTTTCAGGAAAATTAATTATTAATTAATTATGTTTTCTATAATGACGTCGAAAGCTGACGAAATTTTCATAGCAAATGCGGAATTTGCTCTGAAAATGTAGTCTACTTTCGACTTCATATACGTAAAAGATTGTATACTTTGTAATCATTTTTCGCATATCTTCTTCACAGGTTGAAGTAACATACCAAGGCCTATAAATACATTAAATATACTTAAATACATTAAATACATTAAATATACTTAAAAGTATAAATAAGTGAAAAAAAGTGCATTGTATGTTAAACTTATTTTAATCCCTGTTTTTTCAACTGATTTTTTCCCACGTATTGATACATTTAGGTAAACAAAATGCACATGTATTTAATGTATTTATAGACCTTGGTCCGTTACTTCAACCTGTGATCCTTTTAGGTACACAATCACATGCTACCGGACTAGGAAAATTGCGAGTATATATGTTAGACACCACCAAATATTTTTACTATATAATTTAACCGAATGCCATCCAATAAGGCCAATCTCCTAGTTTCACTATTCGTATGGATGCTGTGGGACCCACTTGTACATGACTTGCAGCCAGTCTGTACTGGTTCTGCATGCACTAATCAATAGGTTCACTTACTCCTGAGAAAGAAAGATCCAACCTTGTCATATCCTCTAATATTGTGTACATTTTTTGGCCACGGAAACTCCGTTTACATCAAGTGACCAACAGGTTCAGTGTTTTCTTTTAAATGCTACACATATGCTGGAAACTGGTGTTAAAGTCACCCCAAAATGATCCTCAAGTGAAACTGGGCAGTAATGGTTCAAGATTTGCAAGCAAACGGTGTCTGTGACCTCAAAACACCCGCACTATTTATTTATACCGGACTACTTTTGCATACACCCTTGGCGATTTCGCACCATTTGGTGTCTTCTAACCTATAACACCCCGTATATGGAAGGTAATATCCGCCATAATTCTATCCATCTTGATGCTTTCTTGCTGATGACAATACAACTTCCATGTGTGTTATTGCATTCGTACTTTGTATTGATGACAATTATATGTGTCCTGGTGCTTGTGTGTATGTGCCATTGCTACTTCTATCCTTGTTATTCATTCATGATTTGTATTACGATATTTGAAATGAGCTTGATTTTTGTGGTATTTGTCGTTATTACGACTTCATTCGTCTTATTTACATTGCAAGTATTGTTACGTCCTAATGTGAAGCAAAAGTAAGAATAAAGCACTTCGCACTTAGCATAAGGCCGATAGCAGTAAAGAAGTACACAGTAAGTAAACATCAAGCCACAGGCAGTAAGCAAACAGCCAAACGCAGTAAGCATAAAGCCGCAAGCACCAAGCCACAAGCCAAATGACGCAAGCAATATCGGTGATATAGTGCCCCATTATGACGCCAGATGGCACTGCTATCAATGTTAGGACTGCTATCAATGTTTGGAATCCTCCTACTAATAACTAATATACGAGATGTGATTGGCTGTTTGAGGCACACCTCCAATGCCGGTGTTGATGTAAGATTTCACCCATAAATTATCACAGTATAGGTTAGAAGACACCAAATAGTTTTACTACATACTTTAACCGAATCCCATCCAATAAGGCCAGTCTCTCATACTTTGACTATTCGTATGGATGTTGTAAGACCTACTTGTACATGACATGCAGCCGGTCTGTACTGGTTCTGCATGAATTAAACAATAGGTTCACTTACTCATAAGAAAGAAAAATCCAACCTCGTCATGTCCCCCCAATATTGTTTACATTTTTCTGGCCACGGAAACTCTGTTTACATCACATGACCAACACCCACACATGTTCCTCAAGTGAAACTGGGTAGTAATTGATCAAGATTTGCAAGCAAACTTTTACAGTGACCTCAAAATACCCGCACGATTTTGTTCATACTGGACTACTATTACCCCTTTGATGATTTCGCACCATTTATTATCCTCTAACCTAAATTAACTAAATTGCATACGTATGTATGGTGTTTGACTTACTAATGTGTGTTATTTAATATGTACGTAATTGAAAACAATCACATTTTTATAGTAAGTTACACATAACCGTTACTGATGCAAAGCAATAACCGTCAGGGATCAGACTAAGGTGGCCCACCACGATTGATTTTCCCTCAAACACTAACCCGTTACCACATGTTTTGCTACTCTCTGATACTTTCATTTTTCTTATGGATGATGTGGGACCTATTTTCCAATAACCTGCACCCATTCTGCTCTGGATCTTGACTAATTAAAATATAGATTTAATTATTGTTGAAGCTGGGGTCCCATCCAGTAGGTACAACTTTTTCTTTATGGAAATTAAATAAGTGTATAATTGCAACTAGTCCACCACTTTTAAAAATTACGAGTGCCAGCTACGTACACAGATATAATTATTTAGTAATCTTTAATGTACTCATAGAGACTCGCGGTGGTATCAAGCTAGTACCATATGCAAATGATGCAGTATTTTTAAATTATTTATATCAAGTAAATGCTGAATAAATATTTTTATCGACATATCATAAAGTATTATATAGCACATCAAAACATAAATAAATGGAATAAATAGCTGCTTCCGCTATCATTTTAAGGAAACACGGTTATCGCCCCTGATATAAAACTGGCATTTCGCGTTTGATATAAAAAGTATAATAATGTCAATTAGTACGTCTGGTAATCAGGTAATGGTAAATCAATGTTCGTTTTGCCAGAAAAATATCAGATTGAAAGAATAAAGAAAAACAGGTCTCCCTATATTATAACCTGGCATGCAAAAGCAGTCCGGCACAAACAATAGTCCGGGTGTTTTAAGGTCACAGACACAGTTTGCTTGCAAATATTGATCCATTACTACCCAGTTTCACTTGAGGACATGTTGGGGTGTTTTTAACACCAGTTTGCAGCATATTTGAAGAATTTAAAAGAAAACATTGAGCCTGTTGGTCACGAGATGTAAACAGAGTTTCCGTGACCAAATAATGTAAACAATATTGGGGGACATGACGAGGTTGGTCCCACAACATCCATACAACTAGTGAAAGTGAAACTATTTGGTGTCTTTTAACCTCACCATGGCGCAACAGGAAAGGCGGCATCAATCTACATCAACACCGTTAGAGAGCAACGCATTGTAGGACAGGTACCAGCATATTAACTAATTTTAGGGAGAACTATTTTAAGTTTTAGCAGCGCACTCACAGGCGATTCCAGCGTGTCTTGGATGGTCAATTATTGTTTGTATATACGTAAAGCACCTTTCTAAACAATGTACAAAAGTGCCCGCTATAAATATAACAGTACTTAGAAAGGTACAAAACTCCCATTCGCCACCATTGTAACGAAAACTCACACAATGTAGACAATTGGAACTCGCATATACAATGCATTCAGCGTGTCGTAACTGCTGTTTGGGGTGAATTTTCGACATAAAGTTTACAGTAAGCAATATATTAACATAAATCTCAAAGATTTGGAGTGTAAACTGTAATAAAAACGCGTCTCACTAACCTAAATTCGCTTTTTAAAATCATACATGTTCACTCCCGCATTGTCAATGACTATTAGCCGCCATCTTTGAAAATATTTCAATCACGGGCACTCAGTGGTTTGGTTTGTTACTGGAGACTGACGTCATTTCCATTAGCCAACCAAATCAGTGCGTGTCACGTGATTCGATATTTTCAAAGATGGTGGCTAACATTCATTTTTAATCAGGAAGCGAAGGTGTATGATTTTGAAAAGCGGATTTAGGTTAGTGAATAATAAAAGACCATCCAAGAAACGCTAGAATCGCCTGTGAGCGCACCTGGCGTCATAATGGTTGTTCCCAAATTACTGTTGCAATTATTGTTGTCAAGGGGCGTTCGTGGCTTAGCGAGCTAACAAAGCGCATAGCAAAACAGCAATGCAATAATCAATAATGGAACTCCGGATGTCACTAAGAATGAAGCATCAAGCCACTTAGAACGTAATCAAACAAACGCATTGAAACAGTACGAATGCATAAAGCATCAAACCACATAGAAATGTAATAAGACAGATAAAACTTAGAATGTCATCAGCCAGCAAGCATCAAGTCACATATATAGAAATGTAATAGGACGGATGCAACTTAGAATGTCATCAGCCAACAAGCATCAATCCACATATAATTGTAATAAGAAGGATAGAACTTAGAATGTCATCAGCCAGCAAGCATCAAGCCAAATATAATTATGGCGGATATTACCTTCCATACCCGTATAACTACTTTCGGTGCATTACCGGCGTTAGAATAGACGTTAACGACGCAAACTACGCCAATTCTAAAACTTTCGATGCCCGGAAGTAGTTTTACTAGTGACTTCTCACCGGTCAAATATTTACCAAGGGGCCGTTTCACTAAACTTCGTACGACTAAAATGTTTGTAAGTGCAAATTTTGGATCGTCTGGAAATTTTAATTTATGTATTTACATTTAATGAGCATAGGCTGCATATGCAGCATATGCTCAATAAATGTAAATCCAATCATTGTTTACAAGAAAACATTGTTAATGTGAAATTTACAGACTATCATATTTTTTGCACTTACGAACATTTTAGTCGTACGAAGTTTAATGAAACGGGCCCCAGGTGCAGTCATAAAGTTCTCGGACTTTCTTGATATAAAATACATGTGGTCAAATCAAATTGTTTTGCAAATAATAACATACTTTTCGATAAACCGCTCGCACGTCATGCGTAGTTATGGAAACGAAATAACGTACCTACGGAGCAGTTGAAAAATGCAACGTTTCATGAAATACTTTTATTTCGAGTTTCCTAGTTGTACGGTATATATTGTGCCGGACTCTAACTATATTGCTATTTCCATCAACTAAATGTTTGAATTGTGCCCTAGACAAGTTTCTACTTCTTGTATTAGAAAAAAACAACATATTATGTAAACTAGATGCATATATTGTACTCGTGTTCATTCTGACACGGTGTTGGATATCATCTGATTATTAGAGATCTATTACACATGTATAGTTTAATTATATGCATGGTATTAATCCATGATGGACAGAATCAAGTGTCGAATGGCATTGTAATATATATAAAAAAACAGGTAACCAAACATGATACTAGATGTGAGCTACACTGGTCATCAGTCTCATCATACCTTGGGAGAAGCAGATGAGGTGTACGCCGCCCGGATGTTGCTGCATAAAGTCGCCCATCACAGTAGACACCTTCGCAACTTGTTCGTTCATGTTGAAGAGACTATCCAAGTCGTTACACAGGTCCACGGTAAGGGTGGCCGTGCCGGGGTGGGCCTACAAGTAGTTATACATGTCCACGGTAAGGATGGCCTACAACGGGGTGGGCCTACAACGGTAATAATAGGACACGCCGTGTGATTTCATGAAATACGTTTACAAAAGATTCATTATTTTTCCGTCAATCGCGTCAAAAGTTGACACAATTTATGTTCCCCATGCACTTTTTTGTAAACGTATTTAATGAAAGTACGCATATGTTCGAAGGTACAAAATCGCATGACGTGTCTCAAATATATACATACACATGTCGGGTGGGCCTACAACGGCAATATATACATACACGGGCTGGGGTAGTTACAGTTCCTCCCATAGAATTCCCCAGCAGAGTGGCGAATCAGATCTGATTCGCACTTTAGATAGTATTTATGACATTTGAAAAATATCTTTCAAATGAAATCTGCGTTAGAATTAGGAAACTAATATAAACTAATACTTCTAAAGTAGTTTTTATCCTTGCAGAATATCCAGGGAATAACATGTCGTCTACTTAGAAACTAGGGTCCAACAAAAATATATCATGTGAGTTTCGGCTGGTACTGATTGTGTCTCTTGTAGGTTTATAGCTTAAATTGACTTGGTAGGTATCGTGCATTCGTAATTTATGAAATAATTTAATGCAATATGCTAGTTTCATAATACTGACATTTACTTCATATCAAAAATACACAAAATTTCTCATTATTAATATTTGAAGTGCGAATCATATCTGATTCGTTACTCTGCAGGGAATGCTACGGGAGGAACTGTAAATAGGGCCGGGGCGGGTCTACAACGACAATACAGACATACACGGGCCGGGGTGGGCCTACAACGGCAATACATACACACACACCCCTGGGTGGGTCTACAACGGCAATACATACATACACGGGCCGGGGTGTGTCTACAACGGTAATACATACACACACAGACCGGGGTGGGTCTACAACGGCAACACATACATACACGGGATACATACACGGGGCCGGGTGCCTACCACGGCAATACATACATACACGGGCCGGGGTGGGGCCTACCAACGGCAAATAACTACATAACAACCTAACGGAACAATACATACATACACGGGCCGGGTTGTGTGTTCTCACATAGTAATACATACACACACAGGCCGGGGTGGGCCTACAACGGCAATACATACATACACGTGCCGCGGTGTGTCTACAACGGCAATACATACATACACAGACCGAGCTGGGCCTACAACGGCAATACATACATACACGGGCAGAGGTGGGCCTACAACGGCAATACATACATACACGTGCCGCGGTGTGTCTACAACGGCAATACATACATACACAGACCGAGGTGGGCCTACAACGGCAATACATACATACACAGACCGAGGTGGGCCTACAACGGCAATACATACATACACGGGCCGGGGTGGGTCTACAATGGCAATATATACATACACGGGCCGGGGTGGGCCTACAACGGCAATATATACATACACGGGCCGGGGTGTGTCTACAACGGCAATACAGACATACACAGGCTGGGGTGTGTCTACAACGGCAATACATACATACACAGGCCGGGTGGGTCTACGACGGCAATATATACATACACGGGCCGGGGTGGGCCTACAACGGCAATATATACATACACGGGCCGGGGTGTGTCTACAACGGCAATACAGACATACACGGGCTGGGGTGGTGTCTACAACGGCAATACATACATACACAGGCCGGGGTGGGTCTACGACGGCATAATATATATACACGGGCCGGGTGGGCCTACAACGGCAATATATACATACACGGGCCGGGGTGTGTCTACAACGGCAATACAGACATACACGGGCTGGGGTGTGTCTACAACGGCAATACATACATACACAGACCGAGGTGGGCCTACAACGGCAATACATAAATACACGGGCCGGGTGGGTCTACAACGACAATACATACATACACGGGAAGAGGTGGGCCTACAACGGCAATACATACATACACGGGCCGAGGTGGGCCTACAACGGCAATACATACATACACAGGCCGGGTGGGTCTACAACGGCAATACGTATACATACATACACGGGCCGAGGTGGGCCTACAACGGCAATATATACATACACAGGCCGGGTGGGTCTACAACGGCAATACATACATACACGGGAAGAGGTGGGCCTACAACGGCAATACATACATACACGGGCCGAGGTGGGCCTACAACGGCAATACATACATACACAGGCCGGGTGGGTCTACAACGGCAATACGTATACATACATACACGGGCCGAGGTGGGCCTACAACGGCAATATATACATACACAGGCCGGGTTGGTCTACAACGGCAATACGTATACATACATACACGGGCCGAGGTGGGTCTACAACGGCAATACATACATACACAGGCCGGGTGGGTCTACAACGGCAATACATACATACACAGGCCGGGTGGGTCTACAACGGCAATACGTATACATACATACACGGGCCGAGGTGGGCCTACAACGGCAATATATACATACACGGGCCGGGGTGGGCCTACAAGTAGTTATACATGTCCACGGTAAGGGTGGTCGTGCCGGGGAGGGCCTAGAACGGCAATAATATGACACGCCGTGTGATTTTGTAAAATTTATATTCCGCATTTATTATTTTGTAAACGTATTTAATGAAAGTACGCATATGTCCGATGGTACAAAATCGCATGGCGTGTCTCAATTATATACATACCCATGTAGGCATGTAGGATGGGCCTGCAACGGCAATATATACATACACGGGCCGGGGGAGTTACAGTTCCTCCCATAGAATTCCCCAGCAGAGTGGCGAATCAGATCTGATTCGCACTTTAGATAGTATTTATCACATTTAAAAAATATCTTTCAAATCAAATCTGTGTTAGAATTAGGAATCCAATATAAACTAATACTTCTATTTTAAAAGTAGTTTGTATACGTGCGAAATATCCAGGGAATACAATGTACTGATTGTGTCTCTAGTAGATTATAGCTTAAATTTACTTGGTAGGTCTTGTGCATTCGTAATTCATGAAATAATTAATGCAATATGCTAAATTCATAATACTGACATTTACTTCATATCAAAAATACACAAAATTGCTCATAATTAATACTTGAAGTGCGAATCATATTTGATTCGTTACTCTGCAGAGGAATGCTATGGGAGGAACTGTATCTAGGGCCGGGGCGGGTCTACAACGACAATACAGTCATACACGGGCCGGGGTGGGCCTACAACGCCAATACATACACACACAGGCCGGGGTTGGAACGACAATACAGACATACACGGGCCGGGGTGGGTCTACAACGACAATACAGACATACACGGCAGGGACCGGGTGGGCCTACAACGACAATACATTACACACACAGGCCTGGGTGGGTCTCACAACGGCAAGTACATACATACACGGGACGCGGGTAATACAACGGCAATACATACATAGACGGGCCGGGGTGGGCCTACAACGACAATACAGACATACACGGACCGGGGTGGGCCTACAACGACAATACATACACACACAGGCCTGGGTGGGTCTACAACGGCAATACATACATACACGGGACGGGGCGGGTATACAACGGCAATACATACATAGACGGGCCGGGGTGGGCCTACAACGACAATACATACATACACGGGCCGGGGCGGGTCTTCAACGAAAATACATACATACACGGGCCGGGGGCGGGTCTTCCAACGAAAAAAATACATACATACACGGGCCGGGGTGGTCTACAACGGTAATATACATACACGGGCCGGGTGGTCTACAACGACAATACATACATACACGGGCCGGGGTGGGTCTATAACGGCAATACATACATACACAGGACGGAATGGAGGGTCTACAACGGTAATATATACATACACGGGCCGAGGTGGGTCTACAACGGAAATATATACATACACAGGCCGAGGTGGGTCTACAACGGCAATACATACATACACGGGCCGAGGTGGGTCTACAACGGCAATACATACATACACGGGCCGGGGTGGGTCTACAACGGCAATACATACATACACGGGACGGGGAGGGGCGGGTATACAACGGCAATACATACATAGACGGGCCGGGGTGGGCCTACAACGACAATACATACATACACGGGCCGGGGTGGGCCTACAACGGCAATACATACACACACAGGCCTGGTGGGGGGTCCTACCAACGGCAATACATACATACACGGACGGGGCGGGTATACAACGGCAATACATACATAGACGGGCCGGGTGGGCCTACAACGACAATACATACATACACGGGCCGGGGCGGGTCTTCAACGAAAATACATACATACACGGGCCGGGGCGGGTCTTCAACGAAAATACATACATACACGGGCCGGGGTGGGTCTACAACGGTAATATATACATACACGGGCCGGGGTGGGTCTACAACGACAATACATACATACACGGGCCGGGGTGGGTCTATAACGGCAATACATACATACACAGGACGGAATGGAGGGTCTACAACGGTAATATATACATACACGGGCCGAGGTGGGTCTACAACGGAAATATATACATACACAGGCCGAGGTGGGTCTACAACGGCAATACATACATACACGGGCCGAGGTGGGTCTACAACGGCAATACATACATACACGGGCCGGGGTGGGCCTACAACGGCAATACATACATACACGGGCCGGGGTGGGCCTACCACGGCAATAAATACACACACAGGCCGGAGTGGGCCTACAACGGCAATATATACATACACGGGCCGGGATGTGTCTACAACGACTATACATACATAAACAGACCGAGGTGGGCCTACAACGACAATACCTACCTACATACACGGGCCGAGGTGGGCCTACAACGGCAATACATACATACACGGGCCTGGGGGTGTCTACAACGGCAATACATACATACACGGGCCGGGGGGTGTCTACAACGGCAATACATACATACACGGGCCGAGGTGGGCCTACAACGGCAATATATACATACACGGGCCGGGGTGAGCATATAACAACTATATATACATACACGGGCCGGGGTGGGCCTACAACGGCAATACATACATACACGGGCCTTGGTGGGCCTACAACGGCAATTTATAGATACACGGGCCGGGGTGTTCTACAACGGCAATACATACATACACGGGCCGGGGTGGGCCTATAACGACAATACATACATACACAGGCCGAGGTGGGCCTACAACGGTAATACATACATACACGCGCCGGAGTGGGTCTACAACGGCAATATATACATACACGGGCCGGGGTGGGCCTACAACGGCAATACATACATACACGGGCCGGGGTGGTTCTACAACGGCAATATATAGATACACGGGCCGGGGTGGTTCTAAACGGCAATATATACATACACAGGCCGGGGTGGGTCTACAACGGCAATACCTACATACACGGGCCGGGGTGGGCCTACAACGGCAATATATAGATACACGGGCCGGGGTGGTTCTATAACGGCAATATATACATACAAAGGCCGGGGTGGGTCTACAACGGCAATACATACATACACGGGCCGGGTGGGCCTACAACGTCAATATATACATACACGGGTCGGGGTGGGTCTACAACGGCAATACATACATACACGGGCCGGGGTTGGCCTACAAAGGCAATACATACATACACGGGCCGGGTTGGGCCTACCACGGCAATACATACACACACAGGCCGGAGTGGGCCTACAACGGCAATACATACATACACAGGCCGGGGTGGGTCTACAACGACTATACATACATACACAGATTGAGGTGGGCCTACAACGACAATACCTACCTACATACACGGGCCGAGGTGGGTCTACAACGGCAATACATACATACACAGGCCGGGATGTGTCTACAACGACTATACATACATACACAGACTGAGGTGGGCCTACAACGACAATACCTACCTACATACACGGGCCGAGGTGGGTCTACAACGGCAATACATACATACACGGGCCTGGGGGTGTCTACAACGGCAATACATACATACACAGACCGAGGTGGGCATATAACGGCAATACATACATACACGGGCCGATGTGGGCCTACAACGGCAATACATACATACACGGGCTGGGGTTTGTCTACAACGGCAATACATACATACACGGGCCGAGGTGGGCCTACAACGGCAATACATACATACACGGGCCGGGGTGTGGCTAACAACGGCAATACATACATACACAGACCGTGGTGGGCCTACAACGGCAATACATACATAACCAGACCGAGGTGGGCCTACAACGGCAATACATACATACACGGGCCGGGGTGGGTCTAACAACGGCAATATATATATATATATATATACATGGGCCGGGGTGTGTCTACAACGGCAATACATACATACACAGACCGAGGTGGGCCTATAACGGCAATACATACATACACGGGCTGGGGGTGTGTCTACAATTAACGGCAATATATATATATATACACGGGCCGGGCTGGGCCTACAACGTCAATATAACATACACGGGCCGGGGTGGGTCTACAACGGCAATACATACATACACAGACCGAGGTGGGCCTATAACGGCAATACATACATACACGGGCCGGGGTGGGTCTAACAACGGCAATATATATATATATATACACTGGCCGGGCTGGGCCTACAACGTCAATATCTACATACACGGGCCGGGGTGGGTCTACAACGTCAATACATACATACGCAGACCGAGGTGGGCCTACAACGGCAATACATACATACACGGGCCGGGGTGGGTCTAATAACGGCAACATATATATATATATATACACGGGCCGGGGTGTGTCTACAACGGCAATACATACATACACAGACCGAGGTGGGCCTACAACGGCAGTACATACATACACAGACCGAGGTGGGCCTACAACGGCAATACATATATTACGGCTGGATTTGTACTGTTAGTCACTTAGTATGGCTTTGTATTGTTAGGTCTCTGTTTAACGACTCTTGGACTTAGTATAGGTGAAACGGGAGGGTTTTTGATCACAGTTTATATATTTTATTGTACATGTGACTGTAAATGATAAATAACAGTCAAGAAACACAAAGAACGATAAAAATATTACAATAATGAACTAGAGACGGTAACTCCGTAAACGCATGGAACAATCCAGCGACTCTACATAACACGTAGTCCTTCACTGAGATGTCCACATAGATCCTTTTTTTTCATAAAGCGTGTAACCACTATATATATGATGGCAGAGGAAACGTAATTAATTTGCATCGACAGAATGTGTCAAACATAAACAGTTTGGCCATCAGATAAAATCCTGCATAAAGCCATAACTGATGAAATGTAACCCATAAACAATTGTTTGTGTTGACAGACACATTATATGGAGGAAACGCAATGACAGACAATGAACATTGTGCCCTTATTAGATAATAAGATTATGCAAGTATATGATGTTTGACATCTAAATGTGTTTATAAGTCTATAATGTTGCCTTTAAGCAGAGGACTGGCATATCTTTTTATACCAATCTGATACAATCAGGCAGTTTTCATAATCAATTAATGACAGCTGAAAATGGTTGACGGATAACGATGTGAAATATATATATTACTACCATAATACATACATACACGGGCCGGGGTGGGTCTAACACCGGCAATATATATATGTATATATATACACGGACCGGGGTGGGTCTACAACGACAATACATACATACACGGGCCGGGGTGGGTCTACAACGACAATACATACATAGACGGGCCGGGGTGGGCCTACAACGGCAATACATACATACACAGGCCGGGTGGGCCTACAACGGCAATACATACATACACAGGCCGGGTGGGCCTACAACGGCAATATATACATACACGGGCCGGGGTGGGCCTACAACGACAATACATACATACACTGGCCGTGCTGGGTCTACAACGGCAATATATACATACACGGGCCGGGGTGGGCCTACAACGACAATACATACATACACTGGCCGTGCTGGGTCTACAACGGCAATACATACATACACGGGCCGAGGTGGGTCTACAACGGCAATACATACATACACAGACCGAGGTGGGCCTACAACGGCAGTACATACATACACAGACCGAGGTGGGCCTACAACGGCAATACATATATTACGGCTGGATTTGTACCGTTAGTCACTTAGTATGGCTTTGTATTGTTAGGTCTCTGTTTAACGACTCTTGGACTTAGTATAGGTGAAACGGGTTTTTGATCACAGTTTATATATTTTATTGTACATGTGACTGTAAATGATAAATAACAGTCAAGAAACACAAAGAACGATAAAAATATTACAATAATGAACTAGAGACGGTAACTCCGTAAACGCATGGAACAATCCAGCGACTCTACATAACACGTAGTCCTTCACTGAGATGTCCACATAGATCCTTTTTTTTCATAAAGCGTGTAACCACTATATATATGATGGCAGAGGAAACGTAATTAATTTGCATCGACAGAATGTGTCAAACATAAACAGTTTGGCCATCAGATAAAATCCTGCATAAAGCCATAGCTGATGAAATGTAACCCATAAACAATTGTTTGTGTTGACAGACACATTATATGGAGGAAACGCAATGACAGACAATGAACATTGTGCCCTTATTAGATAATAAGATTATGCAAGTATATGATGTTTGACATCTAAATGTGTTTATAAGTCTATAATGTTGCCTTTAAGCAGAGGACTGGCATATCTTTTATACCAATCTGATACAATCAGGCAGTTTTCATAATCAATTAATGACAGCTGAAATGGTTGACGGATAACGATGTGAAATATATATATTACTACCATAATACATACATACACGGGCCGGGGTGGGTCTAACACCGGCAATATATATGTATATATATACACGGACCGGGGTGGGTCTACAACGACAATACATACATACACGGGCCGGGGTGGGTCTACAACGACAATACATACATAGACGGGCGGGGTGGGCCTACAACGGCAATACATACATACACAGGCGGGTGGGCTACAACGGCAATACATACATACACAGGCCGGGTGGGCCTACAACGGCAATATATCATACACGGGCCGGGGTGGGCCTACAACGACAATACATACATACACTGGCCGTGCTGGGTCTACAACGGCAATACATACATACACGGGCCGGGGTGGGCCTACAACGACAATATATACATACACGGGCCGGGGTGGGCCTACAACGACAATACATACATACACGGGCCGGGGTGGGTCTAACAACGGCAATATATATGGGCCGCGCTCTGTGAAAACCAGCCTTAATGACAACGTCACGAAAGGCTGAAAATGACGTCGCAAAGTTACGCATAAATTTAACAACGTCACTTCGGATTTTGTCACTTGGAATTGTTGCGTCATTGCAATCAGTTGTCCTATTTATAGCCGTACGCTTTGCGGCTCACAAATATTTTAAGGTTGGATATGCGTGGCAGAATTGTACAGTTGTTTTCATAGTGGTTCAGATAGTTGTCTTTTTTTTCTTCGGTTTCCTTCAAGGAAATACGTAGTAATTTTGTCGATTATTTTTATACAAATGGGCATATTGCATCTATGATTTTTATAATATATTATTTGGACGACTGCTAATATTTCTTTTAAACTTTATTTATATATTTATATAACAATTACAAACGCGAGAACAATTGTAGTCGGCGTAGATGGAGGCGTCTGCATGTTTCTTAATTTGGGTTGAAACCTGAATAATCATAGAAAACAAACTTATCCTGCCTTAAAACTTTAAGATCGACCCCGGGGCGCATGTGTGCGCTCTTTACTAATTATGCTATACGGTCCCGTTCAGATTAGAGCGGGGTCGGGTATTTTCGGCCGTCTAAGACGGAACCGTACACGCTGTACAAACCCAGTTCCGATTTTGGGATTTATTTATAGATTACACTGCATTACGAATGTTGATGAGTGACGCTAACCTTCATTTGAACGTGACAACCGATTTTCGAAATATGTAGACAACCTCGGGTAAACTTTATTCATGTATTTATGACTTAATTGTGTGTCTACGTAGATCTTCATATTGCATGATCATATTTATGAAAAGGTCTTGGTTTACAGATGTCGTTCTATGGAAAACGATTTAATATGGTAGTGATAATTAAGCGGCTCCTCGCATATCGCATGCATCATGTTGACACTGGGCCAAACATGTTTTATTATTTAGTATTTAGTGTGTTGGTATTGTGTCACAGGCATATTTAGTGCGAACATAATTGTAGCCACCGGGGGCCCGTTTCATTAAACTTCGTACGACTAAAATGTTCGTAAGTGCAAATCTAGGATCGTCTGGAAATTTCAATTGATTGATTTACATTTATTGAGCATAGGCTGCTCAATAAATGTAAATCCAATAATTGTTTACAGGAAAATGTTGTTAATGTGAATTTTACAGACTATCTTAAGTTTGTACTTACGAACATGTTAGTCTTACGAAGTTTAGTGAAACGGGCCCCAACCCCAGGGACATAGCCTACTGATTTGTATCTGTATCTGCAACCACTTGCATGTACCTTCTAATGTCACGTAATTTTTGGCGACTTTCAAAAATATCACATTACATCAGCCGTACGATTGCCGTTTGATGACTGTTAAATATTATTTTAATTGACCACTTGTAAATATGGTTATATGAATGTATGGCATATATTTTACTTGTATTTTTGCAATCAATGCAGACCCTGATCAGGCTGCGCAAATGCACAGGTCTCCAACATTTACAAATTTAAGAAATCCTACTTTAGATCGTTGTTAATTTACTTACTACTACTAAACACTGGATGTCTGCGTGCTATATTTTATTTTTTTTATCAAAGGGACGTTCTAGTCGGAGGCGTGTAAATAATATAAAGCAAATACCAGGAGTGGATCCAGGATTTCAGGTTAGGGGGGGGACTTCTTAATTGAAACAGTTTACTATATTTTCGAACTAGCACCGTTTGCTCGTCGACCAAGCGGAGCTCGGGAGACTGCTAGGTGGGTCCAGCGGTATGCCCTCCTGAATATTGTTGATATCTATACCCCATGCGTTATAACGTATTTTAGAGCAAACATATCTTTACTCGCAAAATGTTAGGGGGCGCGCGCCGGGTTTTCCCCTACGTGAATCCGCCCTGGAATACACAACTTCTATATTTGCAGATTCAACGCGTCTAAATTCAAACGAGACGCTTCAAACAAATGTCGCAATTTTGTGGTCGGTACAAATTTAGTGTGTAAATAACTAACTTGATTATATAGTGTGCAGACATGAATTCAAAATACATATACGTACGCCACGGTGCTTTTCAGCATGGCTTGGTTGGCCACTCATTTCTTTGTTTACAAAGGCGTTGAATGTACTTTTTCTGAAACGCAACACAATTAAATTGCAAATTTCAATTTCAAATGAATTGTTCCCGACGAGAGGATACAGTGTACATATACTTGCACCAGTACTATTATGCTTACTGCCAGTATTTTTATCACAAACATTTTATAACAATTATACAATCAGTATGTCATATCGACACATTTTTCCGGACATTGACAGGTTTATGTAGTTGTATATATATTTGTTTTCAAATGGTAAACACATTATCAAAAATTCAAACCGACATACATTTAAAAATATACAGTAATGGATAATTTTGCCCTGAATGTTATGTTGGCCACTTTTGATTTTAACAACTATACATTCCACTTACTAAATAAATACGCATGCTGTCGCGCGGGCATCAGTCACGCAAATAAAAACATATGAAGGAATCTACAAAGTACGGTTGATAAATGCGTACACTTATAAAATTTGAAGAAACTTATATAAAAAATCAGTACCGGCAGTAAATTCATAGACAGGATCGAGACGGGTAGCCCACACAATTACTTTTTTAAGCGGACACACCTAACAATATCTGCCCTCTAGGTGTGGGGGCAGTGGCGCGGCGGTGGGCAGCCGAGGGAGTGGGAGTCAGTGCAGGATTTCCCTATAGACCTGCTAGTACGAGGTACATGTACACAAGACCGTCCGTCAGTCATATTGGCTACACAGGAAAACGTTCCTCCCGCTTTCGGAAATGTAAATTTAATTCCGAGAGTCGGGTATGGACAGTCGATTTTTAATGTGTTTAAAACTCCCCGGGGGTGTTCGACTACCCTCTATACACCATCGGGCGCTGAACTCATTGGTATGTGCAGCCATAGGCCTATCCAAATTCTAACCAAATTCAGGCCATTCATTTCTACAGAAAATAGTTAATTTGTTTCAATCACAGATTGTTTCAATTTCAAACACCAGGAACGTCGTTTAGTTGTTTGTGTTTGGTCCTTGGTGAGTGACGTAATGTCTACATCAATAAATGACGTCACAATTAACTGTTACGTAAAGAACGTCAATTAGATTCTGAACTAAATTCTCAAATAATTACAATGTATCTTTCTGACGGTACATGTATATGCACAATATGTGATAGTTGGCGATAGTAGCAAATTACGAAGTCACATGTCGGCTGATTATAGATTTAACATTGATAGTGGTGCGTTTGGTTTGTTCACTACATGTACTTATCATAGTTTTATTCTGTTCAATGTTTGATAGTATTCATACTAACACTTGTAGATACATTTAGTGCAACTTATCAGCAAATACAGTTTACAGCAAGCACAGTCAATGAGTCTATGAACACGCATTTCTACTATAGGCTGTTGTGTTGCATTGTACAAACGTCAGCGTTTCAATAACGTCATTTTCTCGATGACGTTACTTTTTTTTCCTGGCGTGATTGACATGGTGCTACAAAAAGTGAGATAAAACAAAAACTATGAAACATATTTGCATTTTCTTTTCAGCATATTGTTTGTGAAAGGAGTCCGCATCCAAAAGTGTAAAAAAGTGCAAATCGAAAATGTTGTCATTAAGACCGGTTTTCACAGAGCGCGGCCCATATATATACACGGGCCGGGGTGGGCCTACGTCAATATATACATACACGGGCCGGGGTGGGTCTATCAACGGCAATATATACATGTATATATATATATATATACACGGGCCGGGGTGGGCCTACAACGTCAATATATACATACACGGGCCGGGGTGGGTCTACAACGGCAATACATACATACACGGGCCGGGGTGGGTCTACAACGACAATACATACATACACGGGCCGGGTTGGTTCTACAACGGCAATACATACATACACACGGGCCGGTTCTACAACGGCAATACATACACACACAGGCAGGGGTGGGCCTACAACGGCAATACATACATACACGGGCCGGGGTGGTTCAACAACGGCAATACATACACACACAGGCAGGGGTGGGCCTACAACGGCAATACATACATACGCGGGCCGGGGTGTGTCTACAACGGCAATACATACACACACAGGCCGGGGTGGGCCTACAACGGCAATACATACACACAGGCCGGGGTGTGTCTACAACGGCAATACATACATACACAGGCCGGGGTGGGTCTACAACGGCAATACATACACACACAGGCCGGGGTGGGTCTACAACGGCAATACATACATAGGGCGGGGTGGTACAAGCACATACACACACGGGCCGGGGTGGGTCTACAAGGCAATAACGCAATACAGGGCCGGGGTGGGCCACACGACACACAGGTATAAACCCGGGTGGGTCTACAACGGCAATACATACATACACGGGCCGGTGAGGTCCTACAACGACAATATATAAGTACATGACGGTGGTCGCCAGACAGAATAAGTTTGCTTTCTTTGAGTATTCCGGTTTCAACCCAAAATAGAAACATACAGACGCCTCCGTCTACGCCGACTACAATTGTTCCCGCGTTTGTTTGTAATTGTTGTATAAATAATTATAAATAAAGTTTAAAAGAAATATTCGCAATATGATTACATAATACTGATTTTGTGATGTGTTATCTAAAAAATACCGGCCGTATGGTTATTTAGTTTCAAGTGTCAGTGCACAAGTCGTCCATATATATTATAACAATCATTTGTAATATGCCCATTTTTATAACAAATAATTAAATAAATCACTACGTGTTACCTTGGAGGAAACCGAAAAAAAACAGACAACTTTCTGAACAACTATGAAAACAACTGTACAATTCTGCCACGCGTATCCAACATTAAAGTATTTGTGAGCCACACTTAGTAAAGCGTACGGCTATAAATAGGACAATGACTCAACGATTTCAAGTGCCAAAATCCGACGTGACGTTGGTTAATTTAAGCGTACCTTTGCGACGTGATTTTCAGGCTTTCATGACGTTGTCATTATGGCTGGTTTTCACAGGGCGCGGCCTATTTACTTTTTCCCGAAATGCATTATTTCAGACAGAACTAACAACTGCATGTGGTTGATGATTAAAATAATTATTATACTGAATTGATTACATTATCACAGCCAAAATTGCTGTGATAATGTAATAAATTCAGTATAATAAAAATTAATAAATATATCCTTAAATTTAAAATTTCTCCCTCAAAGCAAGTTAAGTATACGGTAGTGGCCACAACCGCGTCACTTCTGAACGTGTCTTTCCGTGCAACAACAATATCTCTATTATCATGATTGTAGCTCAAGGGCCCGTTTCACTAAAATTCTTACGACTAAAATGTTCGTAAGTACATATTCAGAATCGTCTGGGAATTCGAATTGATGGATTTACATTTATTGAACATATGCTGCATTTGCGAATTGTTAAATAGAGGGAACAAATTGTCATTTCTTAGGAACCAATTGTTAATTCGTGGAAACGTGAGGGAAAGAATTGTTATTTAGCGGGTACGAATTAATAAAAAAACAAGAAATGCGTCTGTCGAACGCGGATGCCACCTGCAGCATATTTGAGAAACTGTGACAAAGTGGTTAACCGAAAAGTGTGACGGACGGACGGACGGACAGACAGACAGACAGACAGACGGACGGACGGACGGACAGACGGACGGTCCAAACACTATATGTCACCCGTTTCTTCGAAACCCGGTGGCACGGACGGACGGACGGACAGACGGACGGTCCAAACACTATATGTCACCCGTTTCTTCGAAACCCGGTGGCATAAAAACATGTCCCTGCTGGGCTCCGCTATCTAGACGATGTACATGTACATGCGTGCGTAATCTATACAACAGGAGTTCACAGTCTACTGTCTGTTTCACGAAACCTGCATATTTACAATTATAAAACATTGCAAAAGGAATTTAAGAACAATTTTAATTTGAAGCAAACATTAAAAATGAAACTGCTTTTTATTTCTTGAAATTGAGTTAAATATTGACTTTATGATAAACAAAACAAAATAACATTTTTTAACATGGAGGAATGGTGCTGCTGTGGGAAGACAACATTAGAAAGTAAAACACACGCGCACATACACGCACGCACGCACGCACGCACGCACGCGCACGCACGCACGCACGCACGCACGCACACACGCACGCAAAACATTTACACAGGCTTATAGTCTAAGCTTTGAAATGATCCAATTAAGAATATAAATTCGGTCCACTATTTCCAAAATTATAAAACTATGTCAAAATAGACATTTACCCATGTCATTGTATGATGATGACATACGAAACATATGTTTTGTATTGGACCGAATTACACGAAATAAAAAAAGTGCTGGCGCGTTCTTAAGTTTTATAAACTATTAATGAAGAAAATTTTGTTTTTGCAATGTGCATATACATGAACCAATATAGGAATGAATGGCCTTTTTGTGGAATTTATCGGGGTATAAACTTGGAAAAGTCGCGGGAATACTGGACGAAGGCCGGAAGGCCTCGTTCAGTATTCCCGCGACATTTCCAAGTTTATATCCCCGATAAATTCCACAAAAAGGCCATTCATTCCTTATCATTCCAGCATTTGAAATAAATTCATCAAGAAAATGTGTTTATCAGCTTCCGTTTTCTTAAGAATTATTTTAACTGCGCCTCACGGTTACGGAAAGTAGTTCGGCATGGGAGTTTACTGGGATATAAAGTTTGGACAGAGACTTGCTACGGACCAATCAAATGTTAGGGAATTGTGCAAATATTTTTGTGCTGGAATTATAAGCTCGTAACCCGACTTGAAGGGCCCGAAATAACTAGTGGACCCGGGGGCTTGATCCCACATAACAGTTTGAAATCCAGGTGGTCTGAAACACCATTTCCTGCACTCTCAGCAGACTGAGCACATAAATAGAGAATAGTAGGTCAGTGCCGTGAATGGGAAACAAGATCTGGCAAGGCTGAGGAAACGGGATGGGCGAGGCTCTATACATACATACACGGGAAGAGGTGTGCCTACAACGGCAATACATACATACACGGGCCGAGGTGGGCCTACAACGGCAATACATACATACACAGGCCGAGTGGGTCTACAACGCCATGTATTTTTTGCTATTCACGGCACTAACATACTATTCTATTTACCTACAAATGGCTGTAAAATGCAAAAATAGTTTTGACTGGATAACACAAATGTTTCACGTCACCGTGTTTCACGGCACAGACGCACTGTGTTGACGGGATAAATACGACTCTCATGTTTCCTGTGTCTATATACACGACGGGGTGTTCGGAAAATACCCGGACATGTTCCATAAAATTCTGGGGGCTCCACGACTAAAATGTTCGTAAGTGCCAAAGTATGATAGTCTGCAAATTTCACATTAACACTGTTTTCTTGTAAAGAATTATTGGATTTACATGCAGCATATGTTCAATAAATGTAAATCCATCAATTGCAATTTCCAGACAATCCTATATTTGCACTTAAGTTTAGTGAAACGGCCCCCAGGTTTGCTGGGTTAACTGTCAGAAAATACACTTGCACTTATGATTGGTGATTGCTGCATTGATTTCATATTCGCAACTTATAATGAATATATCGTGGACAGTTTTTATCGCTACTAACTCAACATCATCATGTGATCTGCGGCAAAATGTCAAACTATATGTTAATGTAATTTCCAATAACATCCAAAGGGAAGCACATTTAATACACATTGTTTTAAAGTCACTCTTTTTATCAAATTTACGACCACATGGTCTTTATAAAAATACAGGTTTATGTGGTCGAACATTTAATAAGAAGAGTGACTTTAAAACAATGTTAAGCTCCGTATCGGTCAAAAACAAGAAGAACATACCCATACTTTTATTTAGAACTCACCGTGACTATTATTAATTTTGCTTTATTGCGAAAAAACGATTTTCTTATGGGAATTTAATATAGGGGCTAAAAATAGATTTTTTTTAAAATCCTTTTTTTATTTGTTGACCGATTTTCAAAATCTAACTCTTGTTTTCTTAGTTACATCATTTTCAAGCTATCTCGCCAGGTTTCCGAGTCAATTTCCAAATTTTTTCGTTTTTTTATTCTTCAGGATCAAAAAACGAAAAGTTTTGGAAATTGACTCCCCATGTTAAATTCCCATAGGTAAATCTTTTTTTCGCAATAAAATCAATACAAAAAATAGTTTTTTTAGGGATGGTGACTTTTTTGTTATTGATGAAAAAGTACTTACATTTAAATATTTTTTAGATTTAATGTGTTTAATAGCCAAATGTTCGTCGGCAGCAAAACGTGGAACAGACAGTAGGAAAGTGTCCAAGACCAGAGCATAAAATGGATCACTGATCTACAGTGATCACAACGATAACTTTGACCGTATTCAGTACCTAGTGTGCCCACCTTGTATGATCATTGTAGGCGATCCGTTTTATGCTCAGGATATCAATATTGACTAGGAAAGTGTGTTCTCTTTAGTGCAGTTTTTGAAGTTGTTGTATTTTCACTGTTTGCTTTTTGCAGCTCAACTAATTAAATTTTGAACTTTATTACATTATTTTCACTACTCGATTTGAAAATCAATGCGTATTTTCACATTGCTGTGAGTATTTAGTACTCCCACTTTTGATAATCAATGCGTAGTCTATTAAAATAAGTGCGTAAAATACTCCAATACGCAGCATATCTGGATCGAGCTATGATAAGATTATGAAATGCGCTAGACAGGGTCACCAGGGTTTCCGGCTTGGAGAGGTTTCACTGTAAATCAGGTAGTTGATCATTCTGGGCCATAATGCTATGCGATCATGAACATACATTATCACATGAGATAAATAACTAAGAAACTCATGACAAAATAGATAACAGGTGTTTTCTTTGTGTCCGGTTTAGAGTGGTTCCACTGTACCTGTTTTATCCATGATAACATCTGGTTCCCCTCATTGGCCCCGGAGAAAATCCCGTGCATGTAAATAACCGCTTTGTATCCCCGCACATATTTTCCGGCGAACAACAGGAGCGACAGACAGACGTACAGACGCACACGCAAGACCATGATTGACTGTAACCGCAGAGGTCTGTCGATAATCGTTAACACGTCAAACAATGGGCATTTATCTTGAGCAGCTCGGCGTTCTGTAACAAACCCTACATTACTAAGACACTTGTCCTGTAGTGCAGATTTCACCAAAATTGCAAAGTATACTCATCTTGCTAAGTACACTTTGAGGGAGAAATTTTCAATTTAAGGATAATTTTATTATTCTGAATTTATTACATTATCGCAGCCTTTTTGGCTGTGATAATGTAATAAATTCAGTATAATAATTCTGCAAACTTTTAATCATCAAATATATATGAAGTCGTTAGTTCCATATGAAATAATGCATTTCGGGAATAATAAATGATTACTCCCTCAAATTATATTTAGCTAGATAAGTATGCTTAGCAATGTTGGTGAAATATGCTACAGTAATGCAGATTAGAGTTTAAAGGCTGATCTGGGTCTACACCGGTCGTAAAACCCATCAGACCAATTTCTCCAGTCACAGCCACAAATTTACATAATGCACAACAAGGTATTCCATATTCTTTCACATAACTTCCTGTTGTGTCGCTCCTCTATTATTAGCGACGTAACATTGTAGACGTTCGAGTCGTATTCACTTGACTATCCATAACTATCAGAACAGTAGCAAATTTAATCAAAATTTCAAACTTAAGTATACTTATCTAGTAAAGTATATTTTGAGGGAGTATTCATTATTTTCCCCGAAATGCATTATGTCATATAGAACTAACTTCATATAGTTGATGATTAAAAGTTTGCATAATTATTATACTGAATTTATTACATTATTACAGCCAAAATGGCTGTGATAATGTAATAAATTCAGTATAATAAAAATTAATAAATGTATCCTTAAATTGAATATTTCTCCCTCAAAGTATACTTTACTAGAATAAGTATACTTTGCAATGTTTGTGAAATAGGCTACTGAACAATTACTGATCACAGCTATCCCTCGTGCATTCTGTACAGGTAAACTCGAGTGTATTGGGTTGTATATGTATACTGAAACTATTTAGGGTCATAACAAAAGTACTTTGTTTCTCAGATATCGCCGCTTGAGAAAAATCCCTGCGCGTCAGGCATTTATTTTATCGTCATGGACAAATAAAATAAAAGAATATTGTAAATTCATGATCGATAAAAACACTACCGTGCTAGAATATGTTAAATCCAATCATGTGCGACGAATATCTGGTATTTTTTTAACGTCGAATTGGTTAAGCATGCAAAATGCATCTGACGACTTGAATACATCAGATCTCACACAAAAAAAAAAATGTATATATTAAAAAAGTCCGTCCTCCTGCGTCAAATTCTGTAAACCCTGTTTTTGAGAACCAAATAACTTGTGTTATGGCCTAAACACGCAACAATGAAGTAGACGTGTTATTTTACACCCCTATGCGATATGATGATTATCCATGTGACCGCAGTGTACAACTTGACCTATATAGAACGCCAAATATACATAAGCTCAAATAATAACGTTATATAAGGCTGCATATGCTGGCCTAACTGTCAGCAGGTACAAGTATACTATAGCGAGTCACTATTATATAAGCAACGTTATATCAGGCTGCATTTGCTGCACTAACTGATCAACAGCTACAAGTATAGTGAGTCACTACTCTGTAAGCCACGTTATATCTGGGTTGCATTTGCTGGCTAACTGTTAAGCAGCTAAAGCTAGATAATCCGGTCTGTCTACGCATTAGGGCCCCTATAAGTGATTTGAGAAACTTACAAAAACTTCCAAAAAATAAACACACGAACAGACAGATGGGCAGACTAACACTTAAAAACAAAATAAACAGACGAACGGACGTACGATCAGTAGTGAGTGTAATATATTACTAAGTAATGCCAAAAATAAACGGACAGACAGACGGAAGTATAGGGCGAAACCTATCGGGCGAAATATGCATGGCCGATTTTATGGCGATGTTATTCATGAAATACATATATGTCGGCCGTGACACTTGCGCTAAAAAATCTTCGTACGACAGCCTAATACCTATCGCAGACTTACGAGGAAAGTTACGAACTTCGCAAGAAAGTTCGCACGAAATTGACGTTAGTGAAACGGTAAAATGCGCCTAAGAAGTTCGTACGATAATTTCTTATCGTAAGAAGTTTAGTGAAACGGGCCCCTAGAGTCCACAGTCTACTGTCTGTTTCACGAAACCTGCATATTTACAAGTATAAAACATTGCAAAAGGAATTTAAGAACAATTTTAATTTGAAGCAAACATTAAAAATGAAACTGCTTTTTATTTCTTGAAATTGAGTTAAATATTGACTTTATGATAAACAAAACAAAATAACATTTTTTAACTGTTTTCTTGTAAAGAATTATTGGATTTACATGCATCATATGTTCAATAAATGTAAATCCATCAATTGCAATTTCCAGACAATCCTATATTTGCACTTACGAACATTTTAGTCGTACGAAGCTTAGTGAAACGGCCCCCAGGTTTGCTAGGCTAACTGTCAGAAAATACACTTGCACTTATGATTGGTGATTGCTGCATTGATTTCATATTCGCAAATTATAATGAATATATCGTGGACAGTTTTTATCGCTACTAACTCAACGTTATCATGTGATCTGCGGCAAAATGTCAAACTATATGTTAATGTAATTTCCAATAACATCCAAAGGGAAGCACATTTAATACACATTGTTTTAAAGTCACTATTTTTATTAAATTTACGACCACATGGTCTTTATAAAAATACAGGTTTATGTGGTTACGAACTTCGCAAGAAAGTTCGCACGAAATTGACGTTAGTGAAACGGTAAAATGCGCCTAAGAAGTTCGTACGATAATTTCTTATCGTAAGAAGTTTAGTGAAACGGGCCCCTAGAGTCCACAGTCATTTTTATTATACTGAAAATAATTAATGCTAACTCTAAATATTTAATGTTAGCTCTAACTACATGTTTATCCCGTCAACACAGTGCGTATGTGCCGTGAAACACGGTGCCGTGAAACATTTTTGATATCCTGTCAATACTATTTTTGCATTTTACAGCCATTTGTAGGTGTTTACGGGATAAATAGAATAGTAGGTTAGTGCCGTGAATGGGAAAAAATATCTGGCGCGGCACGGAAACGGGATGTGCTCGCGGCAGAGCCTCGCCCATCCCGTTTCCTGAGCCTTGCCAAATATTTTTCCCATTCACGGCACTAACCTACTATTCTCTATATTTAATGCCAGCTTTAATAATTTTTCAGGAACGCCAAATCTAAAAAAAATAATGTATTAATGTGTAGCGGATTGATTGTATTTGTTTTATATTGAATTCGGCGCGATTTCGGCTGCGCGCGCGCAAAAACACTCCCGCTCCCACTTCAAACCCGTGACGCCCATATTTGCACTATATGCCTACATATATGTCCTATATTCCCACATAGATAGTATGTCCATAATATCCCATATAGTTATCATCCTATACTTATATTTTCTGCACATGTATTTGTATTTGCACGTTATGGTATTACATGCATGCATGAGTTAAGGCCAGTCTTTCGTCGCCTGGGGCAGATATATGGTTTGTGGTGACGTCTCGTGAAATCTCACTGGATAAATTGGAATATATTGTGCGACCCATGAGATTTCAGCGCATTCCACCAGAAACGCCATTACAGACCAGCTGAATAATTTATCTGTTTAGTAAATTATCTTATATATCTTGTTTCAGTTATGAAGGCCTCGTCCAGTATTCCCGCGACTTTTCCAAGTTTATATCCCCGACAAATTCCACAAAAAGGCCATTCATTCCTTATAATTCCAATATTTGAAATAAATTCATCAAACAAATGTGTTTATCAGTTTCCGTTTTCTTAAGAATTATTTTAGCTGCGCCTGACGGTTACGGAAAGTAGTTCGGCATGGGAGTTTACTGGGATATAAATTTTGGACAGAGACTTGCTACGGGCCAATCAAATGTTAGGGAATTGTGTAAATATTTTTGTTCTGGAATTATATATGATTGAAATAAAGTCCAATTCCACTACGAAATTGGACGAACTTTGTATGGTTGGAGTTGCTAATGTATATGGTCATGGTGCACCACTTTAGTTTGAGCTGGCGATCAGTTATTGGTCAAATATGACCGATAATCCACGCCGGACGGCCTCCGATTCTGTGTGAGATTCTTGCGTACACGCAACTTTCGCTTTTGATGGGGTAATCAAAACGCGAATAACTCAATAAATACTTGAAAAAGCGATTTGAAGTGAGTATATTCACACACCTAATACCTTTATAGATTGCCAGAGACATTATTTCATACATTTAATCGATGTTTATTGTGTTTGTGCGAATCGGAAAATAGAGGGCTCTTTCTATAATTGCCATATTCATACCCACCTTCTATAAATAGAAGATGGTAATGTACGAGACCAAGTGGGTGGGTAATGGGACTTTTTTTAATAGGCATATTTTTGGTGTCATAGGTCCGAGTCTTCCACCTGTGGGTTAGTAGTGGTGATCACCAGTTTATGTGCATGTGAAGACAGCGTGATCAGTTTAAATTACTTGAATCAAGTATGTGTATCAAATTAAACACGATTGCTGTCGATATATTATAAAATATGGTTATTGTACACCAGAAGTTGCATTAGACAGATAAATATCAACTTCCTATTCGAATAAATATCGAATTTCGTTAATATTTTGAGAAAACGAAATTATCTCCCATGAGCTCAAGATTATTGATTTCTGTCATACAAATAATACAAAATAGTATCAATATGTGTACCCTGTAAATAGAGAATAGTAGGTTAGTGCCGTGCTGAATGGGAAAAAATGTCTGGCAAAGCTCAAACATTTCTTTATTTCTCATCAGAAGTATATGTAGTGACCACCATTTGAACCGTCTCGCCGAGACGGTTCAAATGAGTGGTCACAACATATTCTTTGGTTCAGAAATAAGGAAAATAGATAGAGAATAGTAGGTTAGTGCCGTGAATGGGAAAACATATCTGGCAAGGCTCAGGAAACGGGATGGGCAAGGCTCTGCCCATTCACGGCACTATATAACCTACTATTCTATTTATCTCGTCAACACCTACAAATTGCTGTAAAATGCAAAAATAGTATTGACTGGATATCAAAAATGTTTCACGGCTGCGGCATCGTGTTTCACGGCACATATGCACTGTGTTGACGGGATAATAAAAAGTAATCGCCCTTTGTATATATGAATGGCTTCTCTAAATGCTGAACCAAAACAATTACAACCTCTACAATACATTCTGATGTGTGGGACCCCAACATGAATTAACATATAATTTCGTAGTGGAATCGGACATTCGCTTATGTTGTCTCAGATATTTAAATCAGCATACTTATTTACATAATTATCTGATTACATATCCGCGCAGTCTGATCAGAGATTATCCTGTCAACACAGTGCGTATGTGCCGTGAAACACGGTGCCGTGAAACATTTTTGATATCCAGTCAATACAATTTTTGCATTTTACAGCCGTTTGTAGGTGTTGACGGGATAAATAGAATTGTAGGTTAGTGCCGTGAATGGGACAAAATATCTGGCGCGGCACGGAAATGGGATGTGCTCGGCAGAGCCTCGCCCATCCCATTTTCTGAGCCTTGCCAGATATTTTTTCCCATTCACGGCACTCGCCTACTATTCTCTATCTATTTTCCTTATTTCTGAACCAAAGTATATGTTGTGACCACTCATTTGAACCGTATCGGCGAGACGGTTCAAATGGTGGTCACTACATATACTTCTGATGAGAAATAAAGAAATTGTTGAGCCTTGCCAGATATTTTTTCCCATTCAGCACGGCACTAACCTACTGTTCTCTATTTACACTACTTCGGCAGTGTAGGCTCTAGCCCGATTGCACAACCACGGGTAAACTGGTCTGGGCTATATTGGACAGACGGCTATCAAATATCGTTATCGTAAATATCTTCTGTCCCGAGTCAAGTAAAAACGATCGTTGTGTACAACGATATGCATAGAAATGAATATTGTTTTTTATTGTACGTGAAAACGATATTTTCGTTTACATACCCGGTTTTCAACTATTTAAACGCCTGTCGTTTCTTTCAACACATCGTTTTGACATCGTTTGCGTTGTTTTTAATTAGAAAACGATTTTTTTCGAAAACAACGAAAATATATTTTTCTAATTATAGAAACGAAAACAATGGCAAAACGATGTGTAAACGATAGGCAATCGTTCGTTTGTGGAACCAGGAACAAATCCTGACTGTAGAAGCGACATGAAAGCGACATTCAGCGTCTGAACAAGCAAATTGTCGTTTGTGACCACTGTGTTATTAGATGTGTTGTCATCCGAGCACGAAAATAATGCGAAGAGGTCCAGCTTACTTTCAAGTTGATGTAGAAAGACTATTGTACGGATACTTGTTCGTTATATTTTACATCAAGTAAGTACAATATGTCACATTTAGAAATAATAACATGTAATTCCTTCAAATTAAATTATGCGTATGAATTTGTTTATTTGAAATTACGTCAACGCACGTTCAACATGACGTCATACGTGAAAGATAGCCTGCAATCGTGCGGGAAAAGTCTCGAGTCATACGCAAGTCTCGCAGAACAAATAACTGAAGAATTCCGCTACGGAAGTACACAGGTGGAACACAGTTGGAAGACTCGGACCTAGGACCCAATAAATGGCTCATTTGAAAAAACATTACCCCACCCACCCATGTTCTTCCAATATACAGTATAGTCTTTGAAGGTGGGCAACAGCTTGGAAAAAATGCTCTAGACAGGCTTAGTTTCGGGCTCGCTGAAACACCACACGTTTCAAATTTTCTGCTGACATAAGCCTCTGGTAAATAATAAATGCCTCAGGTCCCCAAATATATTCACTGTAAACATCTGTGTTTAATATAGTGTTAGTTACACTACAGAGAAATACCTCTTTCCGAAAGAATCCCACACACACATCGCCACCTGATTGGCTGTAGTATTTGTAACGCTCCAGTTTAGGTTTTCCCGTGACGTCATTATTGATCATTCTTCGAATGTAACAAAGGAAATCCGAAAGTAAAGTTCACGGAAGGTTATGTCGAAATGTTGGAACGCAAAACAAAATAAACGCACGTTTTAGATCATTCAAGGTTAGTGAATGACACTTATTTGTCACAAATTGTAACATCGGATTTACAGATGTTTGTTTCAGTGATTCATGTCAATATGTTGAGACTGTAATGGGATTTCAGCCAGATTTTACACGCAATTTATGCTTCCACAGCCCACAGAAATGTGTGACCTTCTTTCGTACACACAATTATCGCCTTGGCTGTGGTAGCTAATTTGCCCGTAAATGCTTAAAGCAGATCATTGAAGTGAATATATGTGAAGATGCAAGACATTTATCGGCTAGCAGAGACATAAGTCAGCAGAAAAAATCAAAATGTGTGATGTTTGAGCGAGTCCGAAACTACGACATTTTCCAATAAGGCTATAATGCTATACTGTATATTGTAAGGAAATGGGTGGGTGGAGTAACGTTTTTTAAATGAGCCATTTATTGGGTCCTAGGTCCGAGTCTTCCACCTGTGCGGAAGTAGTGTCGAGCCTGTCGAGGCATTTGGTCATAAAGTTAACGCACTACTATGGAAGCGTCCTGGTGCCAATGCTAGCATATTTTTGTCTCCTAATAAGGAGATACTAACTCCTAATTAGGAGATAGTAAGTCCTAATTAGGAGATACTAAGTCCTAATTATAAGATAGTAACTAATACTGATGATTTGGAGATAAATACTATCTCCAAATTATGAGTTACAACCTTCTAATTAGGACTTATTATCTCCTAATTATGACTTACTATCTCATAATTAGGAGTTAGCATCTCCTAATTAGGTACTGATAACTTCTGATTAGGAGATACAAGCTCCTAATTAGGACTTACTATATGTGTCAATGCTAAAAATGTTTTATCTCCGAATACTAACTCCTAATTAGGAGATATTAAATCCTAATTAGAACATAGTAAGTCCTAATTATTAGATAATACCTCCTAATTATGAGATAATAATTCCTAATTAGAAGTTATTATCTCCTAATTAGGACTTAGTATCTCCTAATTAGGAGATAATATATTTTAGCATCGGCACCAGGACGCTTCCATACACTACATATGTGACTTTGATCTTTGCATTAATTAAGTAAGAGTGGGCGGGGTTGGGGGGGGGTGGGGTGGGTGGGGCACAGCGTGCTGGATTGTCAGAGCATGATAGAGGACCATCAGGGGAACACATGTGTGGCATTTACCACAACGTTAAGTGGACTAACCTAACGGAGAATCAGTGCGAAGGGACACGAGGAATTTCTCGTCCACGATATCTTATGTAGAACCGCAAGTGGTATAACACGTATAAGAGATAGCAAAATGACTACAATGTCCCTAATTACATGAACCCGTTCAATCCTAAGTAACTGGCATGGACTGTTTCATGGTAAGCTTGAGACTGGTACATTATGCAGAAAAGAATATCATTTTATAAACATTAAACATATCCACAAATGCTAAAGATATGGTGGCCGTTTCACTAAACTTCGTACGACTAAAATGTTCGTAAGTGCAAAATTATGATAGTCTGTAAATTTCACATTAACAAAGTTTTCTTGTAAATAATTATTGGATTTACATTTATTGAGCATAGGCTGCATATGCAGCCTATGCTCAATAAATGTAAATCCATAAATTGACATTTACAGACGATCTTAAATTTGAACTTACGAACATTTTAGTCGTAAGAAGTTTAGTGAAACGGGCCCCTGGATGAGACGGCTCGTTACGAGCAGGCTCAACGTGATTTACACTATTTGCAAATATTAGGAAAGAGGTCCCTAGTGTTGAATGTATGGAACGCCAAATCTACATAAACTCAAATGATTACTGCTAGCTAGCATTAAATATTTAGAGCTAGCTAGCTAGTAAATAGAGCTAGCATTAAATTAATATTTAGAGCTAGCATTAAATATTTAGAGCTAGCGTTAATCATTAGATTTTATGTAGATTGTTATGTAATTATTACTAGCTGTAAATAATTAGAACAAGCATTAACTATTTAGAGCTAGCATTAAAGACTTAGAGCTAGCATCAATTATTTATAGCTAGTTCCAAATGATTTAGAGAGCTCTTCAAATGGAGCTAGCTCTAAATATTTAATGATAGCTGTAATTATTTAGAGATAACAATAATTATTTGTGTTTATGTTCATTTTGGCGTTCCATACAATTAATGTACGTACAACGCAGTCCAATGATTACCCACACATTATGATGAACTTAAAGGTACATGCGGCACATGTTCTTTATATGATTTAAATAAGTGTATAATTGAGTCACTATTCCACCAGTTCTAAAACTTACGAGTGCCCGCTATACAGAAATAATCATTTAGTAATATTTATTTTACTGATAGTGACGCGCGGTGGTATCAGGCTATTTTCATATGCAAATGAGGCATACTATTTTTTAATTATTTATACTAATTAAATGCGTCACCTGAACAAATAATATTTACGACAAATTATAAAGCTTGATCATTGCACATCGAAAACTAAATACAGAGAATAAAATGTCCCTTAACAATTTAAAGAAACACGGTTACATGTATCGCCCCTGATATCAGTGTGGAAATTACTTCTGATATAAAAAGTATAATAATGCCAATCAATACGTAGGGTAATGGTGAATGAATGTTTATTTTGTCTCAGATGATGTCTCTGATATTGAGTATGTTGTGCCTAATGCGTGAGCATGTACCTTTAATATAATTGCTGCACAATCGCTTATTATTGGATTTACATTTATTGAGCATAGGCTGCATATGCAGCCTATGCTCAATAAATGTAAATCCAATTGCTAAACTTGCCATGATGTCAACGTTTCTGGACATATAGTGGCGATCTCAACTCTCATCCAAGCAGTTTGCTTGACTGAACCTGAGCTGTAGCACAGTTCATGCTCAGTCAATCAATTTGCTTGATTTGAAACGTAGTTGCAAGATTAGCGCATGCGGTTGCGTAATGTCGTCTCTATTGTTCTCTATTGTTCTCTATTGCTCTCTATTGTTCGATTGTTCGAGCGAGTCGTACTTGAGCCGTTACGTCCGCCTTATAATGGGGGATCTTAGTTAGTTACTTCCCTTTGTAATCTATATATAGAAATCCGGTTTATTTTAGCGTTTATTTCTTACTGAATAGTGCAAAAAGTAAAACTGCGAACAGGGTAGATAGAGAATATCTGGCAAGGCTTAGGAAACGGGATGGGCGAGGCTCTGCCGAGCACATCCCGTTTCCGTGCCGCGCCAGATATTTTCCCATTCACGGCACTAACCTACTATTCTATTTATCCCGTTAGCGTTAGCGTTAAAATGCAATAAAAATAACCCCAGCCACCGCACATATTCATACGCAGTGATTAGGTCATATTGACAGGATATCAACAATGTTTCACGGCACCGTGTTTCACGGCACATACGCACTGTGTTGACGGGATAAACATAGACATGTGCAGTCTGATCTGAATCTACGTTGTATGTAATAAAACTTGATAAATGTCAAAATATGAATCTGGCATATAATGGACCGGATTTCTATAAATAAATTCAAAGGGAGATAATTAGCTACGATCCCTCATTGGAATCAAGTGACCACAGCAACAGTACGGCAGTCTCTAAATGTCAGAGTTCCAGATAAGCTGCGTATTTGCGTAAATACCCAATTAAGATTGCCAAAACCCCAATTGAACTCGGAAGCAGCGAGTATCAAAAAGCAATAACACTTTTGTTGTACCTTTACCATGCTGCAGAAAACAATATACAGACCACAAATATAGCATATTTTTCTTATTTTTCATGAAAACACATCTTGGTATTTCATTAGAATTGTCTCCAAGCAGACAATTCTAATGAAATGCCAAGACATGTTTTCATTTCGAAGTAAACTATTCAGTAATTGCTGTCTGTTGATGTGTAAACAGTAGTGTGGTTTTATTTTACCAAATTAAAATTTTGAAATACCCAATTGCTTCAGAAATGATGGAGTGACAATACTCAATTGCTAATTCCTTATATGGAGCCCTGAAATGTACATGACATTGTAAATGTACATTCACCACCTGGTATCAATACGCGTAGCTAAAGGACCAACTGTATACCTGACCATCGTTTGATTCTAAGTTAATTGCTTCATAAATATGTATAAAATAATTGTGAACACTGCCTTTGTACTGTATCTTATACGGCACATGGGGTGGCCAAGCCGGCCATCTTTGTGTGTTCCAGCCATCAGCCAATTTCACCTGCTCTGCCGTTTGACAAAGAACTCAAAATGTGAAGTAGAACATATGATATAATGTAGCTAATCACATGTAGAACAGCCAGGAGAACGGACTCCTATCCATTATATTACTCCAAACTATAAACATTGTCTGTTTCCTGGACAGGTTTGTGACTGTGTTTTTAACAACATGAATCACCATTATGGACAGCCTCATACACAGAAAATCGCACAGTGTATCACGTTTACCTGGCCAACCACACAACACATACCATATATACCCGCTACGGTACTCTGGTATTAGCTATCAAATCCAGTGACATGCAAGCAGTTACCTGAGTGTATTGTCCCTGGTGTCTACTCACCTACTATGCGAGTCAATATAGCTTTACCTATGGGTAACGTGCACACTAATATAGGCTGTGCAAGTTCATCAACATTTATTGTGAGATTAATGGGAAAAATGCTCAGACATCTCGTCTTTTGTATAGTTTGCTGGTATAATCATGATAATAATGATAGATTGACGTTATCATATATATATCATATACCTTCATAGTATGTCCATCCCATTCAAATACACTTTTTTTCGTTTATATGCCGCGTAGAAACGATAATTTAAATTATTATAAGAACCTTAAGTTCCATTTCCACCCCGTGAAGGAACATACATTTATTTCTCTAAAGTTAGGTCTCTTGGCCTGTCGACGCAGTGAGACGAAAACGTTAACATACATAAAATAAATCAATAACCATCGATCGCCGCAGAATATTTTCGCTAATTCGCTAATTACTTTCAAATTCGATTAAATTAATATAATCAGGGTCGCTGTAGATTGCTATATCACTTTATTGCGATACACAGGTACTGTGTAACACAGTAGCTGCGAATCGCCAGGACGCCCGCAGCGTTATCGATCGATAAAGATTAGTGGTCAGTTTTGGGATTAAGTTTATGACAGTCCGGTTCCAAAGAACGGGTTTGTGGCGGGACGTTCTAACAGAAAATAGTGACTTGCCCGGGACTAAATTCCAGCATAGAGGCACTTGCCCGAGATTAAAACCGACTTGTCCCGGGCGTCGGGCGTGCCAATGTGTACAGCCCTGATATGTCTATTATGTATTGCACCAACTTTTATTTGGTTTACTGTCATATCATTTGCTGTATGTGTCAAACGCACGAAGTGGTGAAACTGTACGATGGCTTGTACATACAAAGATGGCGGAGATGGCAACTCAGTGTACCATATAGTATACAGTAACCGGACAATATTTACAGATGTTATATTCATATATCACATCACTCTTATGAAGCTATTATCATTGAATCTAAGTGTATCTCTCTATGACCTACTACCTTAAACTCAACTCATATGTCCGAAAAAGAGGGCATAGTATGTGAATCTTCTCCCACCACATTGCGAATTAGACACGAATGTGACTGTGACTGGAAAATGGGGCTTATGGGATTTGTGACCAGTGTATTTCCTGATCAAATATCACTCTCCTGTAGACTGATAACTATATATATTGCTTGTTAAAAGCATGCTGGGTTTTTCATTGATGGAATCTGGAAAAGTGCAGATCCTGATCTACACTTGTCGCAAAAAGCCATAAGCCGCATTTATCCAGTCACAGCCACAGCACATCAGGAGCTACACTGGACAGAAACCCAAACATGTGTGTCGTGACTGGTCACACATTATCGCAAATGTAGGGATATCAGTCAATGGTTGATACCGACACGACACGGGTACATGTGATCATATTGTCGCTGTGACTGGAGAAATGGGGCTTATTGAATTTGTGACCAGTGTAGCGCCTGGTCAATTTATTTAATGGTGTTTAATGGCCTGTTAATAGATAACATCATTTTAGGCCGGATTAACGGGATCTAATCCCATATTTCACCTGTCGTGATCGAGGGAATCCCAAAATCAGAACTGAAATGGTGCTACACTGGTCACAAAACCCATAAGACCATTTTTTCCAGTCACAGTCACATATCCGTGATAAACGGGTGTGATTACGGCGCCCACTGAGTATAGCTCCTGATCAGTACGTACGACTGGTATATCGATGGTCTAGTAACATAAGGTCGTAACTGCTATGCGTTAGCATAGCAGTTACGACCTTATGTTACTAGACCATCGATATCGGTACACGTATGATGTCTATATATATATATGGTGAGCTAGGTCAAACGCAAACCCATCTGTTAGGCACAAACGTTTCTTCATAGGAATTAAATACGTGTATAATTGTGAAATATAGCTATTGCACCTGTTTTAAAAAACAAGAAATAGTATTGACCAAACACACACACCATCGCACCGACGACAATAAACCAACATTACTATCCTACTCTCGGGGAGAGAATGAGCCGGAAAATCAGCGGCTGGACCCAATCAGGAGTTGCTATCTCAATACACAGCATCGGTCTGCCAGGTGTGGTGTGTGACTGGCCACAGGTTGACGTGACGGACCATTGTCTATAAATGCATTACATATGAAGAAAAAAGCATCACTAAGTGAATAAATAAGCTAAAGAAATCTGTACTTCCTCCTATGGATACACATTAATGTGTTATAAAATGGAGTAAAAAACGTTAACTTATTTTTTTCTCACTTATTGATGTTTTTAGGTAAATTTAATGTATGTATATACATTAGTTCGTTACTTCAACATATGTGTCCGGCGGTTTTGTTCAGAGATCATCAGGCAATATAAAATTGCTAAGTATACTTATCTTGCTAAGTAGACTTTGAGGGAGAAATTTTCAATTTAAGGATAAATTTATTATTTGTTATTATACTGAATTTATTACATTATCACAGCCAAAATGAATTTATTACATTATCACAGCCAAAATGAATTTATTACATTATCACAGCCATTTTGGCTGTGATAATGTAATAAATTCAGTATAATAATGCTGCATACTTTTAATCATCAAATATATGCAGTCGTTAGTACTGTTCTATATGAAATAATGCAGTTCGGGAAAAATAAATGATTACTTTACTGGATAAGTATGCTTAGCAATTTTGGTGCAATCGGATACAGGTTTAACACTAATACAACAAAAGTGATTGTGTCCCCATCTGATAGGACTAGGCTAGCACAAAATTGTCTTGCCGCCGAATTGGCCATTCGGAGCAGGTCGAGATGGGAATCGAACCCTGGGTCTCCCGATCCGCAGTCCGCAGCTCTACCTGCTGAGCTTATCCGGCCACTCACGAAATCCTCACAGATTTTACGTCCATATAAAAAATACAAAAACAATATTTATTTTCGATAATATTACATTTTTGCAATTTTTAAGAATGAGCCTTCTTTTTATTTCTTGAAATTTGGTTCAATATTGATTTTATTGCGAAAAAAAAAATCCCCATGTTAAATTCTTTACAGATGGGGAAAGTTTTCTAATTTCAGAAATAGTGAACAGATTTTCAAAATCTAACTTGTGTGTTCTTAATTGGATCATTTCCAAGCTATCTAGTCAGGTTTCGGAGTCAAGTTTGTTTGCTCCTCACTCAGCTCCCCTTACTCCTACAGTAAACTTACATGCTACCAGAGTGACACGACACCCAATCCATGTCCCGTGAGAGTCTAATGTCGGGTATTGGGTCATGTCGGGTACAGGTTATATGCACATGTAAAGTGTACTAACAATACAAGTGAAAACACTATATAATAGGACAATATACAGACTATATAATAGGACACTATCTCCTAACTATCCTTGTATGAGTGGAGAGTATGCCACGTCCAAACGTCTGTAGGAATAGGTGTTGTCTGTCTGAAGTCCAAGTGTGTAGACATAATGGATAGCCAGACTTGATTGTATGCACTGGTTCACCAGACACACTGGGTGTGCTCCATTTGTGCACTACCAGAATTGGCCTCGTACTACACCCTCCCCAATCATATAAAAGAGGTTAGGCCAAAAACTTAAATCTGGACAAAGACTATAATATCCCGTCAACACAGTGCGTATGTGCTTTGAAACACGGTGCCGTGAAACATTTTTGATAACCGGTCAATACTATTTTTGCATTTTACAGCCATTTGTAGGTGTTGACGGGATAAATAGAATAGTAGGTTAGTGCCGTGAATCGGAAAAAATATCTGGCGCGGCACGGAAACGGGATGTGCTCGGCAGAGCCTCGCCCATCCCGTTTCCTGAGCCTTGCCATATATTGTTTTCCCATTCACGGTACTAACCTACTATTCTCTATATATAGGGCAGCACTGAATTAGGTTCCCTGAGTAGGAGAACATATAGTTTTTTTATGCTTATATTTAACGGCGGCACTGGCTCTATGACCTTGCATGCCGTCTCCCAAGATTGGGAGAAAGAACGGAGGTAGAGATTTTTTGAGAGAAGCCGGTAATTCGTATTTACAGAGCAATTACGAATTATCGGTACCCATTTACAGCTGGGTGAACTGGAGCAGTGTGGATAAAGTGTCTTGCTCAAGGACACAACGCACGCCGCTAGTCAGGCTCGAACCCACGACCCTTGGATCAGTAGTCCGACACACTAACCATTACGCCACGGCGCTCCCAATATAGTGACTAGAATGAATAAGCAATGAGTGATTGGAAGCATAGAGTGACTAGTATGTATACAAATGGAAGCCATGGGTGTTTATCGGAATAGAGCGGGGACTACCCAGAGCAGGAATTAGACCGTGTTGTACAGCGACGTGGCGAGCACCATGAACACGGAAGCATACATATTACAATTGTATTATGTTACCTCCATTGTTTTAATTGGAACCGTTACAAGATTTTCCTTTGCCGGGTTTAGTTAGTCATAGTGAAATTGCACAGATAAGTACGGCAGCTTAAAAGGGACATACACAATTATTTCCTATCTCGTTCCCACGACATAACATCTCGTTCCCACAAGATAGCATCTCGTTGCCACGACATAGCATCTCGTCCCCACGAGATAGCATGTCGTTTAAATCAGATAATATTTCACCATCTTGAATGACAATGGTACTACCTTTTTTGATTGGCTGACTTTGTCGTGGGAACGAGAAAGCTAAGTCGTCGTGGGAACGACATTCTATATCGTGGGAACGAGATCCTATCTCGTGGGACTATCTCGTGGGAACGAGATCCTATCTCGTGGGAACGAGATCCTATCTCGTGTGACTATCTCGTAGGAACGAGATCCTATCTCGTGGGACTATCTCGTTGGAACGAGATCATACCTCGTGTGACTATCTTGTGGGACCGAGATCCTATCTCGTGGTGAACGAGATGCTCTGTCGTGGGAATGAGATTTAAAAAATGCGGATGTCCCTTTTAAGCTGCCGTAGATACGGGACAGTTAATGTGTAGTTTTGGTTATGTTATTGATATACAGTTTAGCCAAGAGTTACGTTGGCAGTACATGGATTTCGTAAGTCAGATAATCCGTTGAAAATGGACATTCTGTAGCCTATTTCATCAACATTGCAAAGTATACTTTAGTAGCACAGTATACTTTGAGGGAGAAATTTTCAATTTTATGATAAATTTATTAATTTTTATTATACTGAATTTATTACATTATCACAGCCAATTTGGCTGTGATAATGTAATAAATTCAGTATAATAATTCTGCATACTTTTAATCATCAAATATATGCATTTGTTAGTTCTATATGAAATAATGCATTTCAGGAAAAATAAATGATTACTCCCTCAAAGTATACTTTGCTAGTAAAGTATACTTTGCAATGTTGATGAAATAGGCTACTGGTGCTCTGGATATTAACACTTACACTGTTGAATTAAATGTTTTCGCCTGCTGTTTATTTCTTTTTCATTTTTCTAGTCAACAACATGGTTTGACAGCATTTTAGAATGATTTCCAATGGAAATGATTTTTGACGTGCTGTGAAGCCATGTTTCTATTGAGAAAGAAGACAAAACATGAAACAACAGCAGACGACAAGGGTTAATGTAATTAAATATAATCAGTTTATATACAAATACGCTATACCACGTGATTAAATTTGGAAGGTGAAGAATCGACGACGGAACTACTCCGTATTAACCCTTACAATGCTGAATTAAATTGTGTCGTTAATAGTTTACCTCCATTTGATATCATCAAAACATGCTTTGACAACATGCACAAATAGTCACGTGCATTCTTTTTAACTTGACATAGCGTCAAAATATAAATATGGCGAACAGCAGAACGTAGTTGAAAACAAGTCAATTGTCAACTACTATCTGTTCCACGTTTTGCTGCCGACCAACATTTAGCCATTAAACACATTAAATCTAAAACATATTCAAAAGTAAGTACTTTTTCATCAATAACAAAAAAGTCACCCTCCCCCAAAAACATTATTTGATGAAATTCCATCAAATATTGATTTTATTGCGAAAAAACGATTTTCCTAAGAGAATTTAACATGGTGAGTCAATTTCCAAATTGTTTCGTTTTTCGATCCTTCAGGAAAAAAAATTAGAAATTGATTCCGAAACATGGCGAGGTAGCTTGAAAATACTGTAACTAAGTAAACAAAAGTTAGGTTTTGAAAGTCGGTCCACAAATAAAAAAAATATTTAAAAAAAAAATATTTTTAGCCCCCATGTTAAATTCCCATAGGAAAATCGTTTTTTCGCAATAAAATCAATATTTGATGGAATTTCATCAAACAATTTTTTTTGGGGAGAGTGACTTTTTTCTTATTGATAAAAAAGTACTTACTTTTAAATATGTTTTAGATTTAATGTGTTTAATAGCCAAAAGTTCGTCGGCAGCAAAACGTGGAACAGCCAGAAGACATTATGTTTGTAAAACATGGATATGCATACAATTTTCTTTCGAATTAACAAAATGGCTAAAGTGTTTCAGCGACTTTGAGGGAGTAATAATTTATTTTTCCCGAAATGCATTATTTCATATAGAACTAACGACTGCAATATGCAGAATTATTATTATACTGAATTTATTACATTATCACAGCCAAAATGGTATAGTATAATAAAAAATAATAAATTTATTTTTTAAATATATAATATCTTCCAGAAAGCATACTTAGCAAGATAAGTATACTTTGCAATTTTGGTGAAATAGGCTACAGGTTTATATCATATAGAACTAACGACTGCATATATTTGATGATTAAAATAATTATTATACTGAATGTATTTCATTATCACATCCAAACTGTGATAATGTAATACATTCAGTATAATACAAATTAAATTTCTCCCTCAAAGTGTACTTAGCAAGATAAGTATACTTTGCAATTTTGGTGGAATCGGATACTGGAATTTACTGATGTACGAACTCTTGCCGTGTGCTCGGGTGCAGCTACTGGCGGCCAATGAACATTCTCAGAATGGTGTACATCAGATGAGCAGTTTGATTGGCTGAGCCTGAGCTGTAGCACAGCTCAGGCTCAGTCAATCAAGCTGCTTCATTTGGAGTTGGAATTATTGATGTATGCACGTATGGCCGTTATATTAGTGTTTCCGCACGTGTTTGAATAGATGGTCATTAGTTCTCATATGGCGTACATGTACTTTTTTATACTTTCTATGCTGCTTTAACTGGGTATTCGGCATGTTTGTCCGCAGATACATTGTATACCACCAAGACTAGACTCAAACCCACAGCATTAGCCTATCTGTGTACCGAGGTCACATGTATTGTTTTACCGCCATTGTTTTAATTGGCAACGTCGCAAGATGTTCCTTTTCCTGGTTTAAACTCCCCACAAATAAGTGTAAGTCAAAGTGCATAGGCAAGTAAAATGGCTGTGGTAATTTAATAAATTCAGTATAATAAATATTAAACAAATTATTTTTTAAATTGAAAATACTTGAAAAAGTATACTTTGCAATTTTGGTGAAATAGGCTACAGGTTTATTTCACATAGAACTAACGACTGCAAAGTATATTTGAGGGAGTAATCATATTTTTTTTCCTGAAATGCATTACGTCATATAGAACTAACGACTGCATATATTTGATGATTAAAAGTATGCAGAATTATTATACTGAATTTATTACATTATCACAGCCAAAATGGCTGTGATAATGTAATACATTCAGTATAATACAAATTAAATTTCTCCCTCAAAGTGTACTTAGCAAGATAAGTATTCTTTGCAATTTTGGTGGAATCGGATACTGGAATTTACTGATGTACTAACTCTTGCCATGTGCCCGGATGTAGCTACATCTACTTGCGGCCAATGGAAATTCAGAATTATTATACTGAATTCATTACATTATCACAATTAGTTTTGATAACATATGGAATTATTGTTGGATTTTGCTAGATTTGGGTGGATTTCGTTGGTTTTGTGTAAGTTGCATAGTTTTGTTTCAACTACTAATGTTCGAAAATTGCACACGACAGAAATCGCCAATTATCTACACATTCACCGTTCCGAACTCTCGGGTCTTATTTATACTGTCAAAATACCGATTTGTGTTAAATGTGGGTCTGTATGTACAAGAAAACAAATGTTATTATAATTATCAAATTTATACAGAGCAATTATTACGACATATGGACGAACGAATGACTGGGCGAACGAACCTTTAGAAAATAGCAATGATTCTAAAGTACTGTCAAATCATGTATTTGATGATACAAATGGAAAATAGAAAATAAACAGCTGACGACAAAACTTAATTCAGCAGTGTAAGGGTTAATTGGAGCGATAGTGTACCCGTGACATTCGTATATGTATAGGTTATTTGATTTGTATGTGGATATATTTTGTTATGCACGAGTTCCGTTGCGCGGTGGAAAGAGTGATATATATTCACATACAAATCAAATAACCTTTTTATTATATACGTACACCACTCACAAGTTACATGCGCCTGAAATATACAAGAGACATAAATAAAAAAAACAACAAATCAGTGATGATTTAGAATGAACTATTTTACTAGGCGAAACGTCAATATGGAGAAATATTGACGGGCTGTGTTCCAATGTGTTTCAATGGGAAACGAAAGTACGTATATAATAAATATTTATTTTATACGTACATGTACTTTTGTTTTCCATTGAAACACATTGGAACGCAATCCGTGATCCGTGCGTTCATTTTGGACAGTGCCGGAACTACGTTTCACCTCGTGAAATCGTTCCATTTAAATCATCACCAAGTCGTTTATTTTATTTATATTTCTTATATTTCTTTATTTCCGCATATAAATTACGAGTGATGTACGTATATAATAAAAAGGTTATACATGGATATGTGCATATTGGTTATTATATGAATGAATGGCCTTTTTGTGGAATTTATCGGGGTATAAACTTGGAAAAGTCGCGGGAATACTGGACGAAGGCCGGAAGGCCTCGTCCAGTATTCCCGCGACTTTTCCAAGTTTATATCCCCGATAAATTCCACAAAAAGGCCATTCATTCCTTATAATTTCAGCATTTGAAATAAATTCATCAAGAAAATGTGTTTATTTTCCGTTTTCTTAAGAATTATTTTAACTGCGCCTGACGGTTACGGAAAGTAGTTCGGCATGGAGTTTACTGGGATATAAATTTTGAACGGAGACTTGCTACGGACCAATCAAATGTTAGGGAATTGTGTAAATATTTTTGTGCTGGAATTATACATGGATATGTGGATATATGCCACTCGTTCCGTTGCGCATCGATATTGCGCTCCTATAGTCGCGGTACTCGCGCAGCTATCCACATACAAATCAAATAACCTATAAATATATGTTTATTTCGCAATAGGCCTACTGACCCTTGAACATACAATATAATACAATAAAATATACAATAGAAATCACAAGAAGACAAATATACCCGCACCTTGATGGGTGTACACGTGGACGCTATCAGTGAGCGCAGCAGGGTTTAGCATGGGCAGCAGCTGTAGCTCCAAGTGCTGCACGGTTCAGCCAGACTCAACAGACAGTACCACCGTACACAACAACTGCTGTTTCCTCATCTGCAGCCGTAATGGCGGGACCCCCAAGAAACAGGTTCGCATGTAACCAGAATGTTCTGTCTGCAACGCTGGCGTTACAGACAGAACATTCGGGTTACTTAGTCTATAGCTGCACGTTTTCCGCGTTATATGAAATAGGTTGCACTATATCGCTACACCACAGTCAACGGTACACAATTTAGGAATAAAGTTTCCATTTCGCGCATTTAAACTATACATGTAGCAATAATATGCAGGGCACTGGCGTTCACTCTTCGCTATATGTCGTTATGGAGAGAACATTCTACAATATGATCTATGTTGAAGATTTCCAACAAAAAAAGAAAAAAAAAAAACACGAACATTTCGGAAAACGCAGTGAAAACGATCGTTTTGTACAACTATATGCATAGAAACGATCAATGTTTCTTTTTTTTGCACGGGAACACAATATTTTCCTTTAAATACCTGGGGCCCGTCTCAGTAAACTTCATACGTTAACAAGTAAACGAAGATTTCTATGAATTTGTTTTTTCGTGTTAACGTGCTTCCCGGATGCTAGCAGTTTGTACCTACGGGTCCATGCCATTAAATGCAGCACATCCACGAAAATTAAATGTTATTGTGGATTTCATGTTGCACTTACGAATTTCTTAGTCGTACGAAGTTTAGTGAAACGGGCCCCTGGCTGTTAACTGTTTATACGCCTGTCGAGTATTTCAACGCATAGTCTGCAGTTCGTTTTCCTTTTTATACTTAGAAAACGATGTTTTCGTTAGAATAAAGACGAAAACGATGACATAGCGATGTGAAAACGATAACAAATCGTTCGTTTCTGGTACCACGTGTCACGAGCCGTCTCATCAGAATCTGCAGTTTTTGCAAGTAATTTTCATATGTTTTAGAACAAAAACACACCATTTTTATAAATGGACTAGTCTGAAAATCGTTTTCTGACCGCTGGCCATGGATAGCAAAATTAACATGTCAAAATTCCAGTTACTTAGGGATGAAATAGTTAAAATGTCCTGTCTTAGTGGATGAGTCAGACCCCTAGATATAGGGTCATCATTACCATCACGTGGGTGGGGGAGCAAATTGGCAGTATATTTTACACCTTTGTATAAGTTCAAGAATAGGAATGATTGCTGCGTTATTTCAAGTGAGAATTTGGCTTGATAAAAATACTTCCGGTTGTTCTATGCGATTTGTAAATTCTCAAAAATCCATTTCTACGAGATCAGAATCATTCCAGGGGGCCGTTTCACTAAACTTCGCGCGACTAAAATGTTCGTAAGTGAAAATGTAGAATCGTCTGGAAATTTCAATTAATATATTTCCATGTATTGAGCATAGGCTGCATAAAACATTGTTAATGTGGAATTTACAGACTATCATAAATTTTCACTTAAGAACATTTTAGTCGTACGAAGTGAAACGGGCCCCAGGAGACTGGCAAACATAATGCTATTATATCCGTGTTACATACATGTATATTCAATATATGAATGAATGGCCTTTTTGTGGAATTTATCGGGGTATAAACTTGGAAAAGTCGCGGGAATACTGGACGAAGGCCGGCAAGGCCTCGTCCAGGTATTCCGCGACTTTTACCAAGTTTATATCCCCGATAAATTCCACAAAAAGGCCATTCATTCCTTATAATTCCAGCATTTGAAATAAATTCATCAAGAAAATGTATTTATTTTCCGTTTTCTTAAGAATTATTTTAACTGCGACTGACGGTTACGGAAAGTAGTTCGGCATGGAGTTTACTGGAATATAAATTTTGGACAGAGACTTGCTACGGGCCAATCAAATGTTAGGGAATTGTGTAAATATTTTTGTGCTGGAATTATATAACTTATGAATGAGAAAAAGTGACCCAGTAGCCGTAAATGTACCTGATAGGGAATGCACGTGCACAACCAAAAACCTGTCAAGCTACCAGATCCAAACTGCTATCATGCGGAAATACTATCTGGGGATGGATACATTTCAAGAAAATATAATGGCAATTTGCCCCCACAAATGGTAATGGTGACCCTTTCTGGCTCATCCACTATCTGATTTGCATAACAAATTCCATGACACAAACGCGCGTCTATATCAGTAAATTAACGATTATTAAATGATTAGATCGGTAAAGCGGGCACTCGTAATTTTAAAACCGGTGGAATAGTTACACAAGTATACCAGTCTCCGCGAAAGTCGTCGGTCCGTCGGACATGTCCGTTAAAATTGCCGCCGGTCCAACGGTAAACCGGAAGTCGCCGGACCGAATGTCCGACTATAAAAGAAAAGTAAAAACAAAATATTTCTATTTTTTTCCTTTTTAATTCTAAGCTTCAATTAAATGACCTTCCTTTGGTATGCGCTTCTGGTGCTAGATAGCTTTTCTTATATGACTGATATACTTAAAAAGCTAAACAGGTCTTAAATATAACACAAAACCGAATTTCCTGTAAAATTTTGGCAGTTTTGAGGAGACTGGTATACACTTATTTAATTAATATACATATTATGTTGTTGTGAGTATATAGTGTGCTGAAATAAAGCTATTGAAGAGTTTCAAACGGGTGTTTCTTTATGTCTTATCGGCATAAACACAGTATTATCCCGTCAATACAGTGCGTATGTGCCGTGAAACACGGTACCGCGAAACACTTTTGATATCCTGTCAATACTACCCAATCACTGCGTATGAATAGGTGCGGTGGCTGGGGTTATTTGTTTGCATTTTAAAGCCATTTGTAGGTGTTGATGGGATAATATAGTAGGTTAGTGCCGTGAATGGGAAAATATCTGGTGCGGCACGGAAACCGGATGTGCTCGGCAGAGCCTCGCCCATCCCGTTTCCTAAGCCTTGCCAGATATTATTTCCCATTCACGACACTAACCTAATATTCTCTATATATGTGGTAACGATGAATTGGTGGAAGGGATTACGTCACTACTAGCGTTTTTTTCTTCAAATACAGCCAAGTTAACTTTAGCATGGAATTTCCTCGATTTGCTGCTTAGGGTGTCGAGAACGGACATGCACATGCGATAATTAGTCGACAAACGTATGTTTATGACCGAAAACGAGTTACGATTGTATTCCTGCACTATTTATTGATGTATCTGAACTGTTGTTGTGAAATACATTTTCGGAAGTACTATTTGATACACAGGACCCTACTATAATAATTGTTGGCAAATATTTCAGAATAATCATTGCCTTGCTAAAATGATACTATCTTGACCCTTAGACCGCTACACACAACACTTGTCGTCAGCTGTTGCTTTATATTTAGCCTTATTTCGCAATAAAAACATGGTCTAACAGCACTTTAGAATCATTTCCAATGGAAATTAGTCTAAAGTGCTATCAAAGCATGTAGGAAATGTTTATAAAGTGCTGTCAAAGCATGTTTTTGGTGATAAAAATGGAAAATAGAAAATAAACAGCAGACGACAACAAATAATACAACGGTGTAAGGGTTAACCAGACAACCTTGGGTGGAGGGGTATCCATAGGGTGTTCGGTTTAACGTGGTTCCACTGTAATTGAGATACATGACCACTGTAATACTACGGTGGCACAGAGTGGACATGGACATATTTTTTACTTTCGCGTGCGCACGAGATAGCTATTGCGTGCGCACGCGATAGCTTAGCCAATGAAACCTTATCGCGTGCGCACGCAAAACCGCACTACATGTAGCTATCGCGTGCGAACGCGAAAGTAAAACAACATTTCCATGTCCCCTCTGTGCCACCGTAGTAATACTCATGTATATGGATATGCGCTCTGCTGTCACGAACACCAATCAACATTATTAGAGATACTTTGGCTGTGACTGGGGCACGTTTCACTAAACTTCGTACGACTAAAATGTTCGTAAGTGCATATTTAAAATAGTCTGTAAATTTCAATTGATGGATTTATTGAGCATATGCAGCCTATGCTCAATAAATGTAAATCCAATAATTGTTTACAATAAAACATTGTTAATGTGAAATGTACAGACTATCATAAGTTTGCACTTACGAACATTTAATTCTTACGAAGTTTAGTGAAACGGCCCCCTGGAGACATCGGGCTTTCGGATGTTTGACCAGTGTAGATCTATATCAGCCTGTGCATCCGCACAGTCTGATCAGGATCTGCTCTGTTCGCCATTCCATCAATGAAACACATGTAGTGCATCTAACAGATAATACAGATCGTTATCATTCTACAGGAGTGCGTTATTTGATCAGGAGCGACACTGGCCAAAAATCACATAAGCCCCATTTCACCAGTCACAGTCACGTTTGACCGTGATATCGATTTCACAAGGGTGTCTGATTTAGGGCGGTTTCACTGCGATATCACAAGCAATCAATTATTCAGTTATGTACAGTGGAAACCCTCTAAACCGGACACCCTGGGGACTTTTATATTTCATGAAAATGTCACAATTTACATGGCGTCTCCTATTTATCCGCGTCCGTGTCATTGGCGGTTATTTACAGCATTTGTTTTACACATACAAACTTTCCAATCAAGGTGGTTTTTTGTTTCCTTCCTGTAACTGTAGACGAACGAATTGACGTCAATCACTATTGAAAGTCAATGAATCATTAAGTGACTTGCAATTTTAATAAATGGTAATGTTTATTCAGCAATAGGCCTACTGGCCCTTGAGCATACAATATAATACATCAAAATATTTATCACAAGACGAAAAACAGTGGTGAAGTATGAAATATTGATTCACTAGTAAATACATGCATATTCATCATGCGTGCCAAACTATAATGCATTTGCATTATACTTTGGCCCACGATGTGAATACCATGTAGTTACCGTGATATCCAGCTCTCCGAGCACACGGTCGTTCCCACGATCGACATCAGCAAGTTCGACCGTCCAAAGCTGAGCTATGATCAGCTTCGTCCGCTCGAAATCGCCAACCCCGAGCATGCACCCTGAGTATGCACTCAGAAGGCTTTGTAGTACCATACTAAGTAATTGCGTGTAGTTCTTCTCACTATCAGTTTGCCGTTTAGGACATACGCACAATTAATAAAATAAGAAGCATAACTAATAATAAAGCCTAGGTTTATGTATACCGTGTAGGAGAGTAGACACAAAGTTATTTCGAGAATATGGTTATATGACCATACATGGTACGGTACATAAACGTATTCGCTTATAGCAATATGGCATTATAATGGGGTTATATGTCAATTTTGTAGCCACATACAGTATTATAAAAAACAAATATTACTCTATGCGCTGGTGGTTGGAGATGCCAAACCCTTGACATATTGCTATAATAACATATACATGTATGAAGTAATTTTATTCTTTATCTTTATGTATTTCACTGCTGCAACAAGAATTCAGACCGTTTTTCAAACGATTTCGTAATAAATATTCCGAGACTTCTAATAATGCTCCTATTGGCAGATAAAAACAACTCAACGACTTTATACATACTTGGTCTTCTTAGATAATAATTACGAATATATGTGCGACGTAACTCAGTATATAAAGGGTATTCAATAAGGAAGTCAAATTTGTCCTCTAAAACGTTACATATTGAACATGTTCTCCTATCAATTGGAGTTTATGCCATCTACCAGCCTCGATTTCTAACCTGTGTGAGGATACTCTCAACTTTGTAAGACCTACACGAAATTTCCTAATAGTAATGCTATCAAGATAAGGTTGATAGTCAAATCTAGCAATACCTCTATAAAACACAGCTGGTGTAGACTCGTTTAATCTAGATATCCAGTTTTGGACGGCAAAATTATCATGTAATCTCTGTTTGAAAATGTGTATAAAGTTGTTTATATTCCCTACCCCTTGTGCTATCAAAACATTACCAAATTCTAACTGTGTAAGTAGATTTCCGACTAGTGATGCCCAGTTACTTTTACTTGGCCTATCAGTCATGTCATTTAACATCATCTGATATATACCTCTAGCATATTTTCTTTCTGGCATGCAGCTCTGATAGAGCACATCAAGAGAACTACCTACTAAGCTGGATACGTATGGGGACAGTCGCTTGTGGCAGAACAAGTCTTGCCGTGCCCAGGCTCCTGTGGATGGGTTGGTTCTGTGTCAGGTTGGTTGCCTTTATGGACTCCCCTCCCGTGAGCAGCTAAAGCCCTAGAAGAGCTAGTCATTTGTGGATGCATTTCAAGCTGCACAGGAAAGTGTTCCTGCTACAAGATGGGTCTTGTGTGCACAGCTAGATGCAAATGTGGAGGAAGTTGTTATGGTCGCCCTGGTCCCCATCCCAACCCCCCAGACCAACTCCCAACTAAACACCATGACTACTGACTGTGTCATGTCGTATCTACCGTTGGCCCACGCCTGGCATAATTGACATATCGATATATATCACTAACGCTTGAGCAACATGTGGCATTCGATATAGAGTTTGATAATTATAGAGAAATAAATATGAACATTACGACGATGGTGTTGCGGTACTGATCATACTAATATAAGTATACCAGCAGATGGGAGTCATGCCCCGTAGAGACATTTGTATCTGCTTTAACCCTTTGAACCCGAAAGCCCGCTATAGCGGGGTAACGAGCCGTGTCATCATGATCTGCACTTTTTGCAAGTAATTTTCATATTTTTTTAGAACAAAAGTACCCCCTTTTCATAAAAGGACTAGTCTCAATATCATTTTCTGACGATTGGATTGATCGAAAAGTTAACAAATCATATTCCATTTCAGTTAATTAGGGTTGAAAGGGTTAACCTCAAGTTAATGTATGTATAACCCATTTCAGTCTGACAAAGTCAGGCTTGTTATATTTGTGACCAGCGTAGCTCATGCTCTGCTTGCACACTTGTAAAATCTGAGCAAGATATAAGTTCTTCACTAGAGGCATTCTGACTATACGGCAAACAATGACCTTGTTTTAAACTGATCACAAATATAATAATACTGTGTTTGTTACAAACTGTATAGTATGTCTCATTTTATTGGGGATACAGTTGAACTTATGAATCTTGTTCAATATTGAACTTAAACATTTCAAAATTACATGTCTATTTTCAGTTTGTAGCATCTAATATTAATGCTGATTCACCAGTTGATGAATACTGTAATAAACATTGCAGCATTTTGTTATTATTACGTCATATTTCTTTGCTCAATTCTGTCTGTATGTCAATCAGTATTCCGTGCATGTTTTTATTCCGCTCGATAACATTAGGTTACATGATCCTATTTTGATCAAACTTGGTGGTTGCATTCTCCATAATTATTGGAAAATGTGTATTGACCTTGACACCATGCAGACAAATCGAGTTATTTTCTAGTACACCATGATCTACTAGATTGGTATCTATCTTACAAAATAAATATCTCCAATTTCCGTTTTTTCCCAGTCAATTAACGCTATTTTATACCAAAAGTAAATTGACCTTCACCTTTATCGCGTGACCTTGACAATGGATGATGAGGTAAACCTCGCGAATCGATCGGGAACACCCCAAACTATCATAATACACACCAAACTAGCTACAGAGCCAGTTTCATTGGCAACTTATGGCCATTTTATGCTAAAAATCCATTAACCTTGACCTATATCTTGTGACCTTGAACTTCAATGACAACGAAAACATCACAAGTCGATCGGGCATACCAAGGACTATCATAACGTATTCCAGAATCATCGAAATCGGCCTATCATTTGCTGAGATATGACCATATTTAGTTTTAACCCATTTCGGCGGCGGCCATTTTGAATTTATTCTAATTAAGGGGCGTTACCGAATGCCAAAATATGATCCCTATATCAGGATTTGATTAGTACCTATCAAAGGTCATATATGCCAAGTTTGATGATTTCTGCCAAAGGTGCACATCCAAACCCCTTAGACAGCGTACTAATGGACAGACAAAGAAGATAAGACATTACATATAGCATAGACGACCCGGTAGGTGTTCGAGTCTGGATATAGTCCTTGAAAACAGTTAAACACAAATACCGTTGCATGTACTAAGCACCACAGTGGAACCTCTTTAAACCAAACACCAGGAAAATTTATGTTATCTTATTTTGATGGGTTTCTTGATAATTTATGTCAGGTGATAATGCCTGTTTGCGATCGCATATCACACAGCTATGGCTCCGATTGGTCAAATACCTCATTTACAGTGAAACCTATCTAAACCGGACACCCTGGGTACCTCCCAGGGTGTGCGGTTTAGAGACGTTCCACTGTATCTTTTAATAAACACTTCTTAAACATAAGTCCATAACCGTTCATTAACGAAAGTTAGGGGTACTTTGGAGTTGACACCGAACATCCTCCGTGTCCGTGTCCGCGTCTGCCTCAAACACTTCTTGTCCGGAGCTTAACTCAAATTTGGAATATTTTTTGTTATCAAACTTCACGTATGCATAAACCAAAACCCAGGTGTTATGTGCGTAAGAATGACAATAAAAAATATATTTCCAATAAAATCAATATTTGATAGAATTTCATCAAATAAAAAAAATCAGGGAAGGTGTCTTTTTTGTTATTGATAAAAACATACTTACAATTATTTTTTTATAGATTTACTGCGTTTTATAGCCAAATGTTTGTCGACAGCAAAACGTGGAACACACAGTAGAATCCTTAACCCTTACACCGCTGAAATAGATTTGTCGTCTGCTGTGTATTATTTATCTTCCATTTTTATCATTAAAACATTGTTTGACATCACATTAGAATCCTTTCCAATGACACTTATTCTAAAATGCTGCCAAACCATGTTTTATTAAATGAAAAAACAAAATATGAAACAACAGCAGACGACGATATTCGGTTCCAAATTGTCCCAAATGTTGGCCGCATTGTACTGGCTGTGTCCGTGACGTTGTTCAATGCGCGACTGACGCAACACGACGTCACAACGGGAGGGCTGATTGAATATCCAGTTACAGTGAAACCTCTCTAGGGTGTCCGGCTTAGAGACGTTTCACTCTAAATCATACATTTGATCATTCTTAACCATATACATTATCCCCTGAGATAAATGACCAAGAAACTCATGAAAAATAATATCACATATGTTTTCTTGTGTTCGGTTTAGAGAGGTTCTATTGTAGCATGTTTACCTTATGAAACAAAGAAATGAAAAGTCATGCAGAGCATGATGTTATTAGCCGATCAAATCAGGGTTCAATATATGTCCACATTTTAGTAGCTACCGAATCTGAGGGAAAAGTGAGAGAAGTGTTGATTTCCTCCCCAACCAAATTCTCCCAGTTAATATCTGATCATAGCAATACTTGGTAGTCAAATGTAAATGAACTAGCCACAAGTTTATATTCTAATGTGTTAATCATTTCTCTATATGCTGGGATATTTGAGCGAAATAAGTAGATTCCGTTATATATATTGGGCCAAGTGATGTTGGTGTGGTGAGGGAACCTGCCACCATATATAACAGCAAATGGTAGTTCAGTGTTGAATGGATATTGTATATCCCTCACTGTAGCGCCGTTAAACTTAAAAACGCTAAAGATAAGAAAATAATGTTGATTTTTTTTTGTCTGTGATGTAACCTCATCACAATTTCATAAGTTTGTATAATACCCCGACTCTGTAATGAATGGACTATTAAACAAACAACATATATAATGATGTATTTTGATTACTCAACTTAAAAAATTAAATTTCTAGATGGTAAACTATGAATTGTCAGTATTGTATGTTATTAGACACAAACGTACATATACAACTAAAATTTACCTAGGTGGACATACCACATAACTTACATGTAAAGGCATATAAAGGCATAGGCATCTAAAGGCATATAAAGGCATATTCCACTAAAAATTGTGCAACAATTCCACCAATTTAAAAAATGATAGGTCGTCAGTAAAAATATTTATTTATATAATATTATGTCGGGGGTGTCTTAAGACACTTACAATGATCCAGGATCAGAATTTGTCCAACTCATGAATACATACCGTCCTCAGATTTGTAGGTGTTTTTTGAGTGACGTATTTGCGACAGAATGCCATATTCCAGCGCTCCAGATAAGCAGCGGGTTATGATCTGCTTGTTCATTCTAAGAAAACATGCATTATATGACTTATTATACCCACTTTTTTGGGAAAAAATGGGTATATTGTTTTCGTCACGAGTGTCCGTCCGTCCGTATGTCCGTATAGTTCCGTACGTCAGTTCTCTTTTTGTAACTTGAAAAACTTTTTTCACCTTCATACCTGTACGCCTGATATTTGGTAGTAGCTCGTATCATGTCAGATGCGACAAAGTGAAAGTTCGGATTTTTATCGACCCTCCATCATGGATTATCTCCCTTTCTTTGGATCTTTCCCATTTTTTCCTTGTAACTCGTACTTTTTACCTTTCATGCCTACGCGCCCTGATTTGGTATGTACCTTCGTTATCATGTGCAGATGCGCAAAGTGAATTCGGATTTTTGTTTTCAATCCTTGACCCTCCATCATGGATTATCTCCCCCTTTCGGACTCAGAATTTCCCATTTTTTCCTTGTAACTCGAAAAACTTTTTCACCTTCATGCCTACGCGCGCCTGATATTTGGTATGTACCTTCGTTATCATGTGCAGATGCGCAAAGTGAATTCGGAATTTTGATCCAACCTTCCATCATCGATTACATCTCCCCCTTTCTGACTCAGAATTTCCCATTTTTTCCTTGTAACTCGAAAAACTTTTTCACCTTCATACCTACGCGCCTGATATTGCTATGTAGCTTCGTTATCATGTGCAACATGCGCAAAGTTGATTGCATGATCTCCGACCCTCCATCATGGATTATCTCCCCCTTTCAGACATCAGAATTTCACTATCATTGTACTCGACTTTACTCACCTAAGTACCTACCATCTAGAGATTTGATATGTAGCTTCGTTATGATGCGCAAAGTGAATTCGGAATCTTGATCCGACCTTCCATCATGGATTATCTCCCCCTTTCGGACTTAGAATTTCACTATTTTTCCTCGTAGGTAGAAAAACTTTTGCACCTTAATACCTACGCGTCTGATATTTGGTTCGTAGCTTCGTTTTGATGTGCTGATGCGCAAAGTGAATTCGGATTTTTTATCCGACCCTCCATCATGGATTACCTCCCCCTTTCGGACTTAGCATTTTGGGAAAGTGGGTATATTGCGATGGCGCGCCATCGACTTTTTCTAGTTTTGAATGTTACCGTCAATGGAATGCACAAAGACTTCGATTCGTATAGAGTAGATATTCCAAAGTTTACTAATTCAGCATACGTCACCTAAGGACCATGCCGGTAAAGTTTGGTGTCCATTGACCAAGCGGTTCGGTATAAGGTGATTGAAAATGTTGCTGGACGACGGGCGGACAAAAAGCGGTAATGAAAATAGCTGACATGAGCTTTGCTAAGCTCAGGTGAGCTGAAAACATCAAAGTATATACAAAAAGAAAAATAATCTGGCAATTTGTATAGGGGCGGGTGGGGATGAGAATATAAATTTATTTGTTATTGCCTAAACTCAGTTGACCTTATTCAACCTATTGTGACTTGTAACTTAAGTTATTTAGAGCCGGGTAGACTGGGTAGAACCAGTACTCTGCACTGTATGGGGTGGGAGTGGGGTGGAGGTGGGATAGCAGCATCGGTGCTGAATTGACAACACAATATTCCACAGTGAAATTACGACATCCTGATCTGGCGTTTCAATGTGCCCATTGTTCTTCGCAAAACTCCGAGAAACCCTACTTTATAATAGTAATTTATCAATGATCATGTGACATTTACACCTGGATCGAGCGAGCGGTTATTATTTTATACCACTAAAATATGTCAAGTTTGAGCAATAGTTCACCAATGCTCGCGCATAGCTATTGTTGTAACGTTCATATTTGTAATGCATCAGTCAATGTGAATCCCCCCCAGGGTACCCCGGGGCTTTAACCTTTCACGATTCCCCGGTGCCGGGGCTTTGGGGGGGGGGGGATTTTACATTTACTGATGCATAAGTAAAAGAATGAGTGATTTATAAAGTTTAACCATAAATAAGCAACAAAGGAACGAAAATTACAATAATTTTAATTACACTTCTACATACTGGAGCTACATATCATTATCAGTCCACTTCAGCATGTTTTTTAGTAAATTGTGAAGCTGCTTTCTCTCGTATTAAACTCAGTAAAATACTGCATCTGCAGTGACGTCACGTGACATCACATCGTCACGTGAAATGATCTTGCAACGACAATGTACAAAATGGAGACAAGAGTATTATTGTGTGCATTCAGAAACAAAAATCTGGAATATTTTGATATGCAACAGAGAACTGTGGCGAAAAGTAAATATTAAGCGAGCATTGTCAATGCGCGAGCATTGTCAGTGTCACCTCCACTCTACTTAATGAAGGCCATTTTCTTTTGCCTTCTTTAGTTCCTACTTTAATCAAAACTTTCCCCAAAACATCTGGCATCTAAGAAGGGCCGTAATGGCTCCACTTTTCTCTCGGTACAATATAAATATACTGCAGGGACAATCCCCACTCGTATATTGTTAATTAAAAGTTTGTAGCGTATATTCTGGGCGGTATTTATACTCAAATGTACTTTGCAAAGCATATTTCCTGTATCTGGTTGTTTATCTTCTCGTAAATGAAGCTGGCGCGCATATCAAGATCACGTGATCGGCAACTATTCGATTGATTGGTCAGCTGGGTGAGCCAACATTGGTCCGGTCCAATCAAATCACGAATAAAAAATATCACGCTTTGTAACGAATAGAAGGCAAGCCGCCTAACTTTAGTTTACCGAACTCTTGTAGTTAAAACGTTTATTTATAGCCAACTTTTGATACTTCGCTATATTTAATTATCCGGTTGATGTAGTTTGGAAGTGATACAACAACTTTCGCGTTTGTAGATTACCGAATATAGGAGAAAAGGGTGGTTACAAACTTTTTCACAAATCGAGGATAACCAATATACAGCCGATCTACAAATAGATCGGCTAATAATAAACAATACTTTCTGCATGTTATAAACAGTTTATGCTTTAGTCTACTAACAACTGTGGGCGTGCGCCCCAGTTGACATGTAGCAGAGGCGGATCCAGCATTTGGGGAACGGGTGAGGGGGGTTGCCTAGTTGCGAATGTAACTCTAGCTACGGGCGGTACGGGAGTAATTGAAAGAGTTACCGTTCGCAACTAGGGGGTTGTCATATTATCGAGCTCTTCGAAATGCACTTTCCTGTGTGTTACGGCATTTAAATTCAGACTCCAACTGGTGGTAAACTGTGATCTATGTAAGCTCCGTTTAGAGAGGCTCCATTGTACATCAGAGACGTCATAGTCATTTGGGCAGATTGCTATTACAATGGCAATAAGATTTTGGGGAGCGTCTCATTATTCCAAGCAAATATATAGATATGCATGGCTGGGTATGAATTACTGTATGGCCAACGTGGCTGATGTTGCTGCACAAAATGGGTGACATTTGATAGCCTTATATCATGTATATAGCAACACAATTAAATGTGTGTTTTTTATTAATTCGTTCCCACGAAATAACAATTCGTTCCCTCAATTAACAATTCGTTCCCACGAAATAACAATTCGTTCCCTCAATTTATCAATTCGTTCCCTCGAATTAACAATTCGTTCCCACGATATAACAATTCGTTTCCTCGAATTAACACGTGTTGGCCAGTCTTATAAATAGGTTACCTAACTTGGATCATCACTAGTAACTTCACCTAGAATAACTTGCGATGCATGTTTGGAGTTAGAATGGGCGGAAGTTGTCGGTTTGACATCAAGACTGGATATCCTGCTTTGTTTGAGTTTCATTAATATTTTGACAAAATGTCAATATTGGGTCGTTTTCAAAGTGAAAATCCTATATATATAACGTACACGACGTCTATATATATGCTCTCAGCGTGTACGTAGTATAAGAATAGCTTGTAATAATAAGACTACATGTACCAACATTGAAATTAGCAACGTAGATAGCATTCAATTAATTCAGAGTGTGTTTGGTGTGGAAATGCACTTTTCAGCAGGAATGTGTAGTCACTTCATATTTACTTAAGGACTAAAATCATGGGCCGTTGCGCTTACTGCAGTAAGGAAAACATTTGGTCTGTTTACGTACTACAGTAAACGCTACAACCCATGGATTTATTACTTATATTTGCATTGCGTGTTCTGATAGTTTCAAAACATGCAAATAGCCAAACATGCGATAGCTCCAAGTAGGGCTGTGTGGCACCTCGTCAGGAAACCGGTGTATCTTTCGATGTGAAACAGTTTACGCCGGCGCGGAGTGCAGCACAAGTTGATATCAGGCTAGTGGCTTTTGATATTAAGTTTATTAAGAAAGGCTAGGAAACGCGTAGGAATTTCGAGGCTTTCCAAGAAATTCCTACCGTTACTGAGCCGAGCCTTAAGATATCAAAAGACAGTAACCTGGTATCAGTGAATATCAAGATACCCTAGCCTGATATATATACTGAACAAAAAAAGTAACGCTACATACATAATTATATTAAACTATTATCCAATGAATAGCCGTGTTCTATTCCAATTTGATATTATATTGTTGGGGGGTGGGGGGGATGTTGTGCGAAATTCATAACCATTGAACTTTATCTACGCATTGCACGATGTATAGCACTTTGTAGGATATGCTTCATCAGTCAATGACAAGTGTATGCCACAAATCTAACGTATCTGGCTGCTGGCGTCGTTGACGTACGCGGCTATCCAATATTTGCGAAAGTACACAAAACCAACATTTTCAGTACGTGTCCATACCGGCCGTCGACGTCAATGATTCCGTGTCAAATGTGACATTTTTGTATCACGCCGTGTGTGCCTACCTACGGAGCCCCGCAGGGGACATGGAATTGATTTTATTAATTCGTTCCCACGAAACAATAATTCGTTCCCTCGAATTAATAATTCGTTCCCACGATATAACAATTCGTTCCTTCGAAATAACAATTCGTTCCCACGAAATGACAATTCGTTCCCTCAATTTAACAATTCGTTCCCACGAATTAACAATTCGTTCCCACCATATAACGATTCGTTCCCGTGGGAACGAATTGTTATTTCGTGGGAACGAATTGTTAAATTGAGGGAACGAATTGTTATTTCGTGGGAACGAATTAATAAAACAAAAGAATGCTACGTCTCCTGCGGGGCTCCGTACCTACCAGTGTCACGTGTCACATGTTTCCTGGCTTTGTGAGCGTGTACACGACATAGACTGCGATTGTGAAAGTTTCTCGACTCGCTGTTACAGAATGGAAGCGATTACAATAACACGTAAAACGTACACCTCTGTCTGCTCGAAGCGCCACCAGACACAGACAGCCTGTACGTAGCAAATGGAAACGGCTGCACTGTTCACCGTAATGCCTCATGAGTCTCACTATTGTCGTCCAAAGAACATCATACACTCGCATGACAGAACGTTGCCGACACCTGTATCCTATTTCACCAACATTGCAAAGTATACTTTCCTAGCAAAGTATACTTTGAGGGAGAAATTTTCAATTTAAGGACAAATTTATTAATGTTTATTATACTGAATTTATTACATTATCACAGTCATTTTGGCTGTGATAATGTAATACATACAGTATAATAATTCTGAATACTTTTAATCATCAAATATATGCAGTTGTTAGTTTTATATGAAATAATGCATTTCAGGAAAAATAAATGATTACTCCCTGAAAGTATACTTTGCTAGAAAAGTATACTTTGTAATGTTGGTGAAATCGGCAATAGATTGATGCATGACAATTGCATGTCAGTGTTGATTATTTGCCATCAGTGGCAGTGCCGATGCCTTGACAGTTTCACAGTGTTGATGTTTTTTCCAATCACACACAATGCCCTTATTCGAATCCACAATGTTGATACTTTCAAAAATAATCACGTGACTTCATTAGACGGAAACACCTCTTTTGCATGTGTTTCTACCTCCAGTCCAATATAAACGTCGTACGTGTACGTGCGAATCGGCCAGTCTCGGAATATACACGGACTATGTGCATTAATGTACATGATTCAAATGCTAAGAATTTGAAAACTGTAGCGTTACTTTATTTGTTCAGTATATATACCTGATATATTTTCTGATATATCTCTATACATGTTATTCGCCGTTCACAGGTGAATGCTCCCGCCCCCACCGAAGGAGACGCCCCGACTGACAGCGATGGGGGCGGTGGGGCGGGGGATGATCAGGACACCGTGTCGACGAGTGGAACCGTGGAAGATGGGTACGGCGGACCTCCAGCCCCGCCAGGTACAGGCGCACACACTCACGAACACTTGTTTCATTTGTATGTGTTATAAATCAACGTCCATTTTGCATTGAAGTCTATGGGAGTTGAACAAATATTCAATATGTATGGCTGTACATTGGGATTTAGACTGCGGATCATGGAAATGGGGATTTAGACTGCGGAGCATGTTATTACATACTCCGCAGTCTAAATCCCCATGTACAGTTATAAAAATACACGGGGTTTATATTATAGAGGTGGCCCACCATCATTGACTTTTCCTATATATACTAACCAATTACCACATGTATTTTGCTATTCTCTGCTACTTTCATGTGTCGTATGGATTTTGTGGGATCTATTTTCCAATAACATGCAGCCATTTTGCTCTGGGTATTTACTAATTAAACTATAGGTTTAATTATTGTTAAGAAAGATAAATTCAATTTTCTTTGACCACCGTCGTCGTGCCACAAGAAGTCAGCGACTGTAATTAAAACCGCCTCACATGACAAACATGTTCCGACTTACAAAATAATCCCAAAACATGTGCTTGAAACTGGTGTAAATGATACATTAAAGGTACATGCCTACTCATTGGGCACAAACTGTTCTTTATAGGACTTAAATAAGTGCATAATTGTGTCGCTAATCCACTAGTTCTAAATATTACGAGTGGCCGCTATACAGGTATAATAATTTAGTAATATTTATGTTACTGATAGTGATGCGCGTTGGTATTCAGTTATTTTCATATGCAAATGGGGCATGGTATTTTTTTTATTATTTATAGTAATTAAATGCGTCACCTGAAAAAAATAATATTTTCGACAGATTATAAAGTATGATAATTGCATATCAAAAAAATAAACACAGAGTATAAATATTAATGTCCGTTAAAATTTTAAGGAAACACGGTTATCGCCCTTGATATCAGTGTAGAAAGTTACGTCTGATGTAAAATATATAATAATACCAACAATATGTGGGGTAATGGTGAATGAATGTTTATTTTGCCAGAAAATGTCTCAGATGATGTCTCTGATATAAAGAACAGTTTCTGCCTATTGAGTGGGCATGTACCTTTAATTACTATAACTAATTAAATAATAGCATGCCTCATTTGCATATGAAAATAGCCTGATACCACCGCGAGTCACTATCAGTAAAATAAATATTACTAAATGATTATATCTGTATAGCGGCCACTAGTCATTTTTAGAAGTGGTGGAATAGTGACACAATTATACTCTTAGTTAATTCCAATAAAGAACAGTGTGTGCCTACTGAGTGGGCATGTACCTTTAACATGCATGTGAAGTATATTAGTACACAAATTGACCGGTTTCTGCAAGCAAAGAGTGTCTATAGAATAAGCCATCTTACATGTATTTACTGTACTACTACACAGCGCATGAATATCTGATATATGAAACAAATGCACATGCTGTAACAGTGTTCATATGTAAAACATAATATGTAAGTCAAATGATAAGAGCACATATGAAATGTATATGAATTTGCATATGAATTGCATATCAACTCACTTTATATCATTCGCATATGAAATGTTGTCACGATATTCATATGGAAAGTGAATTGGTTTAACGTCCCACCAACAGCTAAGGTTATATAGTCACGGGGCCACAGTTTAAAGTCTCATCCGACAGACAAATGGGATGGAAGTACTATGAAAGTATTTTTGATGCCCTATGCGAGGTTTGAACCCACAACCTGCGGATTGGAAGTCATGTGTCCTAACCCCTACTGTCTGTTTCACGAAACCTGCCCAAATTTTACGACCATGTAAACAATGTAAAAACATTATTTTTTTCGATAATATTAAATTTTATCAAAATTTAAAAATGAGCCTTCTTTTTATTTCTTGAAAATTGGTCAAATATTGATTTTATTACGAAAAATAGATTTGTCTATGGGAATGTAACATGGGGGAAAATGAGATGGAGGAGCTGTGGGAGGAGTCAGAAAAAGATTTTTTTGGAAATTGACCTGGGTAGATAGCTTGGATATGATCTCACTAAGAAAACAATTTTGAAAATCGGTCCAGTATTTCTGAAATTCGAAATTTTTCGACTCTGTGAAGATGTCTATGGGGATTTAACATGGGGAAATTGTTTTTTTCGCAATAAAATCAATATTTGACCAAATTTCACGAAATAAAAAGAAGGCTCATTCTTAAATTTTTTATATATAGCCGTAAAATTTGGGCAGCTTTCGTGCAAAAAGACAGTAGGCCACAATCCATCCCTGAAATTCATATGGGGTGACATGAACTTCAGATGCGGCACAACTTGTGGTGTACATTGTGCGACACTATTGCGAATACATGGGGATCGCCGGTGGGCAGGATTGGGGAATTAAACGCTAGGCAAAAATTCCTTCTGAATCAAATTCATATATCAACATAAATCATGACTATAACAAACAACTCACATGTGAAGATGCATGCGTTGGACACATGCAATACACGTGCATAGATAAAACACTACCGCCTGCGTTAATCTTACCAATATTTGTAATTAATTTTGTTTTTGAATTGTATTTGAAGTCAAGCAGCTTGATTGGCTGACCCTGAGATGTACTACAGCTCAGGTTCAGCCAATCAAACTGTTTGAATGCGAGTTGATATTGCCAATAGAAGGTCAAGACGTTGACATCTTGGCAAGATTAACGCCGGCAGTTGTGTAACTGTATCGACTACCGTAGATTGGCACGGCATATTTATTTTCTCCAATACCAGACTTAGTCGCCGAAGATCCTGTTCAGGAAATATTAATAAGTGACTACGGGAACCCTGTCGTAAAATCCCAAGACACGACCGAAATACGACCCGGATGTTTCGTACAGCTGGGGCAGGCCACAGAGGGCGTGTTCGAGGCGGAGATGAAGGTCAGGTGGGCCCGCTCGGTGGGCATCATACACGGGCCGCGCGGGCTGACCGCCACCGGATTCCGGGTGGGGCTCAAGTACATACTCACGGCCTGGCACGTCGTCGAGGCGATTATCGGAACGGCCAACGGTTAGTGGGAGAACAATAATTTTAAGTCGGAAAAATTGGGGGCAGAGGCAAAACTTTGTCAGAATGACCCGAATACCATAGTAAAGTCATAAAAAAGTTCCCCAAGTTTCCCGGGGGTGGAAGGCACCTAATTTGCATATTTTCAAAATGGCCGCCATGAGCAGAGGCGAAAATGCTAACTTTTAAACCAAACGGGCTATAAACATGTTCAGCATGTCTAATTGCACTAATTTATCACGGATAACTTGCTTAAGGCAGTTTAAAGATGTTCCCTTGGCTAGAATCCATGTAATTTGAATATTTTCAAAATGGCCGCCACCAGCAGAGAAAAAAGTGCTAACTTTTGACCCAAATATGCTATAAACATGTTCAGCATGTCTAATCACATTAATTCAACATGGAAGACTTATTTCATGTATTTTTAATATGTTCATTTGGCTAGAAACTGTCTAATTTGCATATTATTGTATAAATACAACGTTATATGATGGATCACTATATCAATGGTTCTTACTTACCTTCAGGCTCTCAGGTTGATTGCTCTAAACTCTGGATTCCATAAGATATGTCTCGCATTGAATATACAACGTAATCCGTCTATCATAGAACACAAGCATGCCTGCCCGGTGCCTCGTCCAATCAGAAGCTCCCAAATAGGTCAGGTGACCAGGGCAGCGCGCGTTCTGTAGGAAGGCTCTAAAGTGCGGTATCACGACCGGGGGAGGGGCAGCTAATTACCACATTCCCCCCAGTTTTCTGAACTTGGCCTTATCGGAATGTCGAGGCTTCTGGCAAACGGTTCGGAGCCCTCAGATAGGAATACAGTCCGCGGCCAATTTCGACCCCGTTTCCTGCTGTACTCCTGCAGACGAGTTTTTCGAGAACCAGTGCCCCGGTCCAAAAAACATGTACTTCCATCTAAAATCACTAGGGGCAATGGTCCTTAGCGTTGGCTCTCATCGCCCATGGTCTACCCTGTATACATCCTATACAGACGGCGTCCGTTGGCCAACGTGGAGCTCAAGGTTAGGGCCACGGGCTCGGTACGGACAAGGGACACCAGTTGGGCGATATCCCCGATATAGGCCGGAGACGAGTGACGGAGTCCCGGCAGCATGGTCAAGTAGGGTGCATCCGACTCCAGCAGCAGTCTATCGGCTGGCACCCGCCTCAGTGCTTCCTTCTGGTCCTTCCGGAACTTCGACACCAGGCCTGTGAAACCGAAGTAACAGTTCCGGAAGGCACTTCTCCATTCTTGTAGTTGCTCCACACCGCCACTGAAGCAATGCAGATGGATCCTCTGTTCCGGTTTGCAACGTCTCCGGACGATCCGCAGACATTTTTCCGACACCTCGCGTTGGTGCCGGTCCTCTTTGGTCCACCCCCGCAGATGTAGGACAACACGCGTTGGGGGTCGCACAAGCCCAGCACCTCCTCGAGCACTTCTTCCTGCCGGGTCCAGGTATCCGGAGGGCAAGAGTGGTCGAGACCCACCTTCCCTAGGGCCCTCACGGACCGCGCCTTCACGAGCTTCTCCATCTTCCGGGCCACAGTCTGTGTATACATATGGGCCTTTTTTGGGATGGATTCCCACAGCGGTGACGAACCGGCGGTCGTTAATTGGCAGATGGTCAAAATTCTCGGGGTCACAGAAAACCATCACTCCCCCAGCCACATGGATTGGCAACCTGGACGGCACCTCGGTAGGGAGTGATATGGTCCGTAGGGTGGTGTCCCAGGATTGACCGAGACCTCTTGACAGCCGATCTAGATGGAAATGGCTGTCAAACCCATCATGTTGAATATCTCTGGTATTACCCGATATCGAGCGCGGAGGTGGTGGAACTCGCTCGGTGGATGCAGTCGATCTCCCGGCCACCACGACCTGTGCAAAGGTCGGGGCCACTGCTGTGGGATCCTCGGTTTGATTTTCCGCTACCACCACCACGGCTGCCCCCGTTGCGGCCTCTTTAGGCGACGGAACCGCTACCCCCTGAATACACTTCTCGGCTTGGAGTAGACGGTCCACCTCGCTGCACGTAGGGCTATGTGCTAGAGACAATATGTCACTGTAGCCCGAACTGGGGGTCCCCGTGTAGTCTAGGAGTAGTAGAGGAGCTCCGAGCCGGTTCCTGTCAGGTGTCCCCATCTGTTGAACCTCCATGGGTTCAACCGCCATAGGTGGAGATGCCGCGGTCGCTGGTCCCACGCCATCTGCACAGGTCCATGGGACAGCTGTTCCTGGAAGCCCGTCAGGGACTGCATAGACAACATTTGTCCATCCGGTGTCGTCAGCCGGATTTGAGCCGCTGGTGCAATTTGGGGCTCAATCACTGCTATTGGAGGCGTCTGGTCCGTCGAACCAACACGCTCCCTCGATGGCCCTCGAACCGGAGAGATGGTCATAGCCATCAGGGGCACCTGGCTATCTTCTCTGGCATCCCTCTTCTCCGGCATTTCTCCCGCCTTCCTTTCTTTCTCCTCCTTCCTCCGGCGACGGTTCATTCTCTGTGGGCCCAGCTTTTCATACTGCTGCGATAGCTCTCGTCGACGTAGTGGCGTGAGCAGATTCAGCAAGAATGACAGGGCTCTCCAGTGGAGGAATACTGCCGGCGAGTTGAACGGACGGACGCTAAACCCATTCTCCGGAACTGGCCACCGCGCCGCATCACACAGGGCCTCCATTTCCCGTTGCAACGACTCGTTAATCCACATGTCCTTGGGCATCTGGAATTTCGCATTGACCCAATCAACGAGTCGATATTGGTCGCCCTGCGGAGCGAGTTCCCTCGCCAACTCCCGGATCATCTGGGCTCGTCTGCGGTGCAACCGTACTTGATTCAGGGCCCTGGGTCTCAGACGCTGGAAGAGCGCCGGGAGATGATGGTCATACACATGGGCCCTGGGTCGCTGATCCCCAAGAGCGCAATCGGCCACCGGACACGACTCCCGGGACTTCTTCACGGGCTGCCTAGGAGGGCTCGACTGCGGACGCTTCCCAGACTGTCTGGCTCGATCATCTGTGGAATCTCGGTCCCTCGCGCTGTCGCTCTTCCGAACACGATCATCCCTTGGATGCCGGTCCCGCCTTCCCCCGCTTCTCTGGGTATCATACCTCCGAACACGATCATCCCTTGGATGTCGGTCCCGCCTTTCCCCGCTTCTCTCTGTTTCGCGCCTCTGTACACGATCATCCTTTGGATATCGGTCCCGGCCCACGATCCTCTCTCGACAATCTTGTGATTGATGATCCTCCCTCCCATCCTTTTTAGATGAGGCATCTCCGTCAGTCGGCCTCGTTCCCCCTTGACGTTCCCATCTCGGTCCCGGGACCTATCATCCCTTGGATGATGGTCCACACTACGACTGTCCTTGGGCTGCGTCCCCACGATGGTCCCTCGGTTTAACCGGTCCCTCAGATCGGCCACTCCCGTCGATCGTCCTTCGGCCCTAAGTAACAAGTTACTAGGTCCACTCGATTGGGCTGTCGAGCTCCCCGGTGAAGTATGCTGCCGTGGGAGTGCGAAGATCGGGCCGGCACTCCGCTCGGATATCAGTCGGACTTGTGGGAACCGGCGCTCTATAATTTCCGTAGGCAGGTACAGCCTACATGCCCTCCGGAAATCTTCTATCCAGCGGTTTACTCCGGACTCGACCGCTAGCTGGAACTGGCCCAGAGCTATCTCGATGAATCTTTCTAGACAGCCTTGTGGCGCCGCTCCTAGATCGCCCGCCAACGATCGGGCCGGAACCAACCGCCCTTCGGCAGTGGCCCTCTCAACTTCCCTCTCCTCTTCGGATAAATTATCCCATTCCATCCTGGAAATAGACAATGGAACATGGGATGAGTGTCCCCCGATTAGATTAAGGGCCAATAGCCAGGGGACCTGCCCGGCAACTGGGACATCTAAAGTTGCTGATTTGTTTAGCCTTTCGGTTTGTTATATTTAAACAAGCAATGTGGTACCACTCGAGACACGACTCGCATTGTATCATCATCGTCCCATCGTCTGGCTTCCGACATAAGCAGAACAATGCGTCGGCTGCCGTTTGCTTCTTAGCCGCTACCAACGCTTGTTCCATCAGAGCTGCATCCCTCTGCAACCGAACGATCCAGGCTGGCAAGACGCGATCCTTACATTTTTTAAGTCTGTCGTGGTTCATTGTCGATACCCCTGTTCGGGTCTTCACTCGAAAGACTGCCGGTGTTATCTTCTCTATAACTATTCCGGGGCCCTTCCACGGCGGGCATAGTTTCTTGGCTTTCCCTTTAGTGGTGCTACTATCTAAGATATACACGGGGTCTCCAACCTCATAGCTGTTCTGGAGAACTGTAAGGTCGTAACGTCCTTTCATTCGTTTTTGTGCCGACTATAGAGATTCTTTAGCTACCTGATGTGACTTTGTGATGGATTTTTCGAGCTCCGCCACGTATTGAACAGGATCAGACCGACTCACTCTTTCCGGGTCCCGAGCTGGATACATAAGATCCACGGGCATGGTTACTTCTCGCCCCAGCATCATCTTGTTTGCTGTGAACCCTGTCTGCCGATTGACAGACGATCGTAGAGCACCAGCTAAATGTGGCAAATACCGATCCCATTCATTCTGACTCTCCACGTAGCAGCGAACCGCATCCATTAACGTGCGATTGTAACGCTCGACTTGACCATTAGCAGACGGTCGGTAAGGAGTGGTCCTCGTTTTATGAATGTGGAGTAGATCACATACCGACATGAATAGTTGGCTTTCAAAATTGCTGCCTCTGTCTGACTGGAGTTGGAACGGACAGCCAAACCGAACAAAGAACTCTGTTACGGCCGCATGAGCCGTTACTTCAGCGTTTTGCGAGGGTAGAGGGATACATTCCACCCACTTAGTGAACTGGTCCACCATCATCAGAACATGTTCATTACCTTGAGCCGTTCTCGGCAACGGCCCCAGGAAATCTAGGTGAACCCGTTCCATGGGCATTCCAGCTTGGAAACCCGTAAGAGGAAATCTAGCGTGTCGATTTGGCTTCTTGTGTTTGTTACAGACCTGGCAAGTCTGAACATATCGCGATACCGATTTACTCATCCCGAACCAAAAATACCTGTCTTTAAGACGAGCTTTGGTCCTGTTTTCCCCTTGGTGACCCATAGATGGGGGGTCATGGCAAGCCATTAAGATAGCTTCTTGCATGGCTTCTGGTACAACCAACATCATTTTTTCACCATCCCTTCGTTTCCATACAGCATTGGCTTGGACAACGAAATCGTTCTTGTTGATCCAATATGACTTTCCTGCAGGGCTGGCTAGCAGCAGCTCGGCGGACGAGGGTGCTGACTGGTCGCTCAATCATGTCTTAGTATCTCCAGGCTGTCGTCCTTCCGCTGTTCCAGAGCAACCTTTTCGATGAAGTCTCCCGGGTCGGTTAGCATTATCTGTCGAACGTTCAGTTCGTCCGAACCTTGGATAATCAGACGGTCGCGTTGACAGACGAGGTCCATTTGGGTGATTACCATCGCTGCTCCTGTCATCTGGTTCCGACATTCTGGCATGACCCTACTGACGCAAGTGACTGGGGGCTCTACATTGGTCACGGTTAGCAGTTTTTTGTCAGATAAGGGCACAACATAGTCCACTTCCTCGGCAAACTGGGACCAGTTCCCATGAGCACGGGTACAGTATGAACACCCTCCGCAGGGCAGATTGCGAAGGTCAAATCCCAGCTTATAATTGGGGCAGGGCTCCCCACAGACCTCTGGGAGTCTTGACAATGCATCCGCATTACCGTGCTTCTTCCCGGGACGGTGCTGTATCTCCATCTCAAACTGGCTGAGCTCCTCAATCCAGCGTGCCAACTGTCCCTGAGGATACTTGAAATTCAGGAGCCAGGTGAGACTGCTATGGTCAGTGCGTACTGTGAACTTCCGACCCAGTAAATAATGTCTGTACTGTCTGGTAAACTTCACAATAGCTAGAAGCTCTTTTCGGGTGGTGCAGTAATTTCGTTGTTCAGCAGACAGTGAGGTGCTGCCATAGGCGATCACTTTCTCCTCCCCATCTTGAATCTGGAGAACTTCAGTCCCTATAGCTGTATCAGACGCGTCCGTATCTAGGATGAAGGGGTCATGAGGGCTGGGAAGAGCTAATACAGGGGGGGATGTCAGTGCCTCCTTTATATATATGAAAGCAGCCTCCTGTTCCTCAGTCCACCGGAACTTGTTCTTCCCGGTAATGGCATAGAGCGGAACGGCGAGATTTGCGTACCCCTTGATGAACGCCCGGTGATAATTGACCAGGCCCAAGAACTGTTGCACCTGCTTGGTGGTGGACGGTCTGGGCCATTCCTGCACGGCGGCCTTGATGTGGTTGTCGCCAATACGTAATCCCTCCGGACTAACGGTTCTCCCCAAAAACTCCACTTGCTTCTGATACAGTGCGCATTTTCGGGGTTTCAACTTTAGGCCATAGTGACGGAATCGCTGAAATACTTGTTCTAAATTCTGCAGATGGTCTAGGAAAGTCCTGCCCAGAACCAGTATGTCGTCTAGGAACGCCAACAGGATGTCCCAGCTCAACCCGCACAGCACCAAGTTCATTACTCGACAGTAGGTTGCTGAGCATTGCAAAGGCCAAATCCCATTCGTAACTGAACTCGAAGAGCCCATACTTTGTTAGAAAAGCGGTTTTCTTCTGGTCCGATTTCTTAATCTTGACCTGCCAATATGCGCTGTTCGCGTCGAGTTTGGAGAACCAGCAATTTCCTGCTAGCATGTCGAGGCACTCCTCCACCAGCGGCAGAGGGTATACGTCCTTCACGGTCGCCTTGTTTAGGCCTCGGTAATCGACGCACCATCTGACCTGACCATCTCGTTTTCGAATCAGGACGGGCGCTGCCGCCCACTCGGATACGGACGGTTGTATCACCTTTGCCTTCAACGTTTTCTCCAGGATAGCCTTCTCCTCTTCCACGAACGATACCGGTGTCCGTCTCATACGCTGCCGAACAGGTGTGGCCTTCACTGTGTCGATAGTGTGCTCTACCGCAGTGAACTGGCCCAAATCGTAATCATCTTTGGCGAACACATCCTGGTACTGTCCTAAGAGGCCTGCTACCTGACTCAGTTGTTCTGCGGTCAAATTATCTCTGGCCATATCCAGTACCTCCTGGAGATGATCGGGTAATTCGGTTTCAGCCGCTGACCCTTTAGCCCCCGACTCATCATCGATGTATGTCTGCCTCACTTGGTGCCAACCCGCATTCACTGGCGTGGCCAAGGTCACCTCATGGGCACTCCCCATACAAACACCGCGTTTCAATACCACATTTCTATCAGATAGGTTGATAGCACAGATGTGTGGTTTTCCGCTCCCGTCGTGAAGTGTTCTAGGCACTACTACCTCACCATCCTGTTTGGGCTCGAACAGGAACTGAGTGTTTCGTTGTGCAATGGTACAAGGAACCAGTTTAACCGAATTGGGTGGGATTACGCTTCGCTTTGCCACCAGTACCCGCGACACCCTGGGCGATTTCTCGGAGTGTTTTATCACCATCGGTATCTCCTCCCCTCCTAAAAGAATTTGCGCCCCTGGTAAATTAATATTCATGCCATATTTCAACATGAAATCGAGTCCCAAGAGCATGTCATCCTCTATGGGGGCAACTATCACGTCTTCCGAGTACTCATCCCTACCCAATTTTATCGTAAGTGGTCCCACTAAGTGACCATTGATCTTGAGTTGACGACCCGCTGTTTGTAAGACGATATCCTTCTTTACCCGAGGTTTGGGGTTGAGTTTGTCATATAATTTGTCCGAGAGGATCGTTACTTGTGCTGCCGTGTCTACTACCGCTCCCAGACTGAGGCTATTGTTAAGCGTGATTGCCACTTTCAAGGTCGAGTCTGTGTGTAATTGATTTACATGAATGACTTCCATCTCGTCAAGCTCTGCAATATGCTCTAGCTTGGACCCGTGACTCGCTGCATCACGTGGTGGTTCATAAAATATGCCATCAATAGCATTCAGGATTCTCGCTCGTGCGCTCTCAATGTCGCTATTTAGACCATCCTGTTGTTGTTGTTGGTGTTGTTCGGTCTGAACTCTCATTATATTACCTATTAATGATTTCGGTTCCATCCCGGACATGGGGTCTTCCATTCTCCCGTAAAGCTCATGTACGGCCCGAGGATACCTGATCTCAGATGTTTTCTGAGGGTTGGCTCCGGGCCTCGATGTACATGCCTCTGCTCTGGACGGTTTCCATAGGCCTGTCAGTGAACGGTGGGTCGGAGATAGGCCTTCTAGTCCGACCCGCTGTCGTTTAAATCTTCCGTCAGGGCCTGGACCTTTTTCTCCTCCCGTCCTTCGTTTTTCATTAACGGACTCATTTGCGGACAGTTGGCCTTGAAGTGTCCCTCTCGGCCACACTGATAACACCTGCTGGGTGACCTCGACCTTGACCTTGGCCTTGACAGTGTTCGTTTTACTGTATCACATAGACTTTCCATTGACACTACAAGTTTGTCTAGTCTCTAGATGTCGGTAGAGCTTGCATGCATTTCCAGCTTGGTTATCCGCTTCGCCAGGTCGTCCTCTCTTTCGAAATGCACCTTTCTCGGTTCTCGTCTTACATCCTCTGGTCTATTCGTTGGGCTCATCGACGCCCTTGAGACCGAGGGATATAAGTTCTCTTCCTGGTAGTCATCTGGGTCCCCGTACGCTGGCGACACAGCTCGCATATCCCGCCGTGGCCTCTCTGTCATAATTTGTTCAGTGTGCTGGAACCACCGCACCTTGTCGAGCGCCTCTTCCATAGTCACAGGACGGCCATTGATAGCATAATGACCTGCCCTTCGATCAATGCATCCTTGACAAAAATCGCATGATGCGTGTCTGTAAATATGGGCATCGGTTAAGTCTTGGATACGCCCTGAGGGCCAGTGTGACAACTCGGTCGGCCCATTCTACCAGAGTCTCCCTCGTGTTCTGTGATGCATAGGTGAAATGCATTTGTGACGACTCAGGAAGTTCGTTGAGATCGAACCGTCTCGCCATTTGGTTAATGATCGAGAAATAGTCCATATCCGGATCTCGTGAAATTAGTCGTGAATAAAATTCACTAGCTTTGTCTTCGAGACACCAACACAGATTGTGTTTTCTTTGGTTCGCAGTCCACTGTTGTTCATCTGCGTACATATTAAATTTCGTCTGGAATGCTTTCCAGTCTTTCCTACCATCAAACGTGATGGTTTTCGGTATTTGAGATCTTGAGCGGTTAGGGAACCTAATTTCGTTTAGGTCCTCAAATGACCGCATCTCACTATCGCCTTTGTAGCGTCCGGTATCTCGGTTATATCCCGCTCCCAGGGAAGGACCAGCGGTTTGCCGATAGTCTGTTTCCACATACAGTGATCTTTTCGGAAACTCGTCCAGTCTCCCCCTCTCCCTTGGAGCGTACCGCGACGGTGGACCACTAAGCTTCCCCGTCGCCGAACTCAAACGACGAAGATATTCATCTTGTCGCTGTTTCTCCTCTTTTCCACCTTTCGATGATGGCCGACTGGAACGGGAAGCTTCCGGCCATTGATTGTCCCTTTCCTCCGGTCCAATCCCGGAGGCGGACACGGTGTCAAGAGAGAAGTCATCGGCAGGTCCTTGATCATCGGAGTCAGAGTCGTGTTCGAGTGGATTTACCCACTTTTCGAAATCGATCAAGTCGATCAGCTCATCAGAGTTTCTTATGCGTAAAGTAAGAAACAGATCTGGTGTAATGTTGCCAATAATCTTTCGCAGATTAACAATCTTCTCGGTTTGTTTTCGTCCCACCCCCGGAAATGCTAACAGATCACGTGGTTCACACGAATTAATTTTAATTCGGCGACCCATTGTGATTGGCAGCTCCCTGGCTATGTGGGGTAAAGTACAAGAATGAAGTACAAAATACAAACAAATAATAATTCCCGTTGACAGATTTGCCTCACAAATGTTCTCTATATATACCTAAAAAAAATTACTCCAAATTTTGAAAAAATAAAAATAATTTCTAATTTTGAAGAAAATAATTGTCGTGTTAAGTCGTGGCGAGTAAAGAAAAATAAAACTTACAAAATAATTGTAATAAGTGTATTATAATAATCCACTAAAGTATATTCTCCAATTAAATTAATTTAAAATAATTTTAAATTTTTCCAAAAATTGGGAAAAATTTGTTTGTTTACAAACAATGAGGCAAGTAACTAGGGAAGTAGCAACGGTTTACAGCGCAACTGGTCTGCGCACATCAACCAAGATGTCGGAAGTGGTTAATCAAAAATGGCTGAATAACCCGAACTTACTGTTGCATTGAACCAGCAATTTCTAAAATTTTATGGACTAATTTTTTCGAAAACACTGGCCGTAATCGTATTTAGATGTAATCACCTCGGAAATACAGGTGATGACCTGTGCAAATGTTGCTAATTCCCTCGCAACAGAGCGTAAAAATTGTACATCGAGAATTTACATTGACATTTTCCCTATGTTTTTCCAAGTATGACAATTAGCAAATAATTATCAAAGTTCTTCTTACACAATTAACAATGGCTTGTGTGTTGAGTAATTAATACTAAAAAATAATAGTAATTACCAAAAAACAAGTTTACCATTGTCAACAACACTGAAAGTGTCCAAAACAGTGTTTGTTTACATTTTGGTGTTGTTGTTATTACAGGAAATTACTAATGACTTATGCGCATTTTTTCCGCGCAAGATGCCGGAAGCAGAAATTAGTAATGGATGGCTGCTCCGGTGAATTTATTTTTGACACAAAAAATCCAAAGTTTCAAAATCGGTAAACAAATGAATTACGACAAAAATTGCATAACAGAACTATTGACAATAATAGTTACATACAGAATATAATGTTAGAACGTAGAATAAGTGGCATAGTGCCCCAACGGAGGCAAAATTCGAACTGAATCAAGAAACCACATGTGATTTTCCCGAAGTTATGAAAAGTTCAAAAATATCCTGCCGACGACGCCAATATTGTATAAATACAACGTTATATGATGGATCACTATATCAATGGTTCTTACTTACCTTCAGGCTCTCAGGTTGATTGCTCTAAACTCTGGATTCCATAAGATATGTCTCGCATTGAATATACAACGTAATCCGTCTATCATAGAACACAAGAATGCCTGCCCGGTGCCTCGTCCAATCAGAAGCTCCCAAATAGGTCAGGTGACCAGGGCAGCGCGCGTTCTGTAGGAAGGCTCTAAAGTGCGGTATCACGACCGGGGGAGGGGCAGCTAATTACCACAATATTTTAAAAATGGCCGCCACTGGAGAGGATTTAGTTGTTAACTTTGGAGTGAATGGGCAACAAACGTATAGAGTGTACATAATCACACTAGTGTTTATTGACACAACATTTACGACAGGGCCTCAGTTTTCATGTGCAATACACCTATTTGCACGTTCAATATGGCCACCACTGACGAAAAACAATATGCCGAGAGATTCATAGAAGTAGTAAATTATATTCCCCCCACCCCACAACATAACAAAAACAGTTCATACTTTATGACATCACCATTTAAAAGGGTCAAACTTTTGGTTGCTGGGTTGTAGACAGATTATGTAATTATTTGAAGTATATGCTACAAATATTTTCATAATTGCCAGTACAAAGCAAAGACGAATGAAAAAAAAACGAATGATTTTTTATCCATTGTTACATTACATTTCGCAAGGCAGTATACTCGTAGTATGAACATCTGAACAGTATATATTATGTTCTTATCAAATAGACACTTAAATTACATAAACATCAATGTATTTGTGATCAATATGTCTTTGAGACATAATTGATATCTAAAACATATATAAAGCCATCACCACTGAAGTAAATGTACATTTTCTATACCTATTGTGTAGTTTTGTGGAAACTAAGCCAGATACTAGGTTACAAGTACATTCATCTCTTCTATCATCGGGGTGTTTGTGCATGTCTCACCAAGGCATGTGCCACACATTGGAGTGCATGCACGACCCGCTTTCCTGCACTTACAAGATGTTAGCTTGCACCCCATTTTACAATTGCAGAATAATAGTTCTAGCAATTTCGAAGGGGCAGCTGGTTTTTCTGAACCCACTGGAGTCAGTACACCTGCCCTCATTTCCCATCCCCATTTGGTGCAGTCAAGTTCAACACCTCGGAATTGTTGAACCAAATGATAGAACCGCCGACTGTGTTGTTTGGCTGAACCTAACGTGGGAGGGAGAATGGCGAGGTTCAGGACTTTGGACAATGACTGACGGGCTATCATTTGTTTCAGTTTGAAATATCGAGCAGCGTCCAATGAACCGTATCTTTCAATACCATACCAGGCGAGAAAGAAATTCTCACTGGCGGCATCGATCTCATCGTGGGATGCATTCTTTTGATAGAACGCTGCTATTTTATTTCTCAGATAGGGCCTTGTTCTTAGTAGCTTAATTGCCTGGGCCTTACCTCGACGGTATGCTGCAGATGTTGTATCAGTACCCGTGAATGCGTGGGCGAAAAGAATAGCATCCTTCAACACACCTAGGGAAATCTGAAGCTTCTCGATATCAATATATTTTGATACCGCACCAGGTTGAGGATAGACAAGTATAATTGTCTGTTTGGGGGGTTTCCGATCGAGCAGTGATATCAGGACATATGTGTCTTTGCAGATATTCTAGTGATGTGCTGACGATGAGACTGTCAGTGTCAGCTACTGCTTGGCGGGTGTGTATGTCAACTGAGTTCAACTGTTCAGAAAGCAGTTGGATTAGCGATTGGTTGTTTTCTCCGTTCCCAAGAAACTCTTCCTGTCTAGTTGATGTACTGGTCTGTGGCGATACAACAATTGATGCAGATGTGACCTTTCTGGCTCTTCTTGATTGTTCAACTACCTTTGTGTTGAATGCCGAGCCATACCCATCAAACACAACGATCACAAGGCGTCTGTTATAATGCTTTTGCAGGTAGGAGACATATCCTTGTATCACATCTGCATACGTGCATGGAGTATTCCACAAGACTGTATGGAGTAGATGACCTCCATCTATAATGACAGGGACTGCCTCTGTATTGGGTTGGTCAAGGAGATGTGAATCTACATCAAGAATTCGACTCAGTGCAACCTTTGCTGTCTTGCGCATAGACACCGCATAAAACAAAGCAGGAGCGAAGTTTACAAACTCATACTATCAGTGTCATCCTGGGACAGTCTAGCCGGTCTCAATTCAGCATGGTGTTTATTCAGTAAGAGTTGATCCGATGTCTCACTGCTCACTCCAGACAGTTCCTCGAGGGCCTCGCAGATTGGTAAGCAGAGTGGCAAAGCACCCACCGACTGTGCCAGAGTGCTGTCAGTGATGTGCCGTCCACGAGTAAGCCCGCCTGTTGTCTTCATCGCCCTCATCAACACTTGTTCGATAGTCATGTCTGACCAGATACTAGACCAGAATGTATTGGTCCGCCGAATGGTGAAGTATCCATCTTCAACAAACTTCTTCCAGTCCTCAGACGGCATCTTCTTCTCCAGATCATCCATGGCTTGTAGGTATACATGAGATGACTTTGCATATGCTATACGTCCCGAAGCATGAAAGTATGGTTGCATTCGTGCAATGGTATGCAAATGAAGTGGAAAATATCCACTGCGTTCAGCACGCACAAACTGCTGCATTAGCGATACCTGCTCTACATACTGTACCCACAATTTGGCAGTCTTACTCCGACAACTGACTTTCTGATACATCTGGCTCAGAACATCACTGAGTTGTGATATGACAGGATCCGACATCGCTTCGCTAACTGTAGTATCCTCAGACATCATTTGTGACCATAACTGACGCAGCCTTGTTACATTTACCCCTTCAAGAGCGTCTGATGTCTCAAATAATACAGTGACGATGCTCTGAGCAGTGAGAGTATGTAACCGCAAGGCACGTGCATATGCATGACCATCAAGCATGTGTGTGATGCTATCATTACCGTGTACCGTCCGCCACAGCTCCTCGATGCCACTCCCTGACATTATGAAACCGGTAGCCCCCATAAACGACATTAGTAGATGAAATCCACCAAGCCTTGGAACAGTATTTGCCAGTTCGGGGCTGGCGGCGATGATGTCCACAGCCTTGATAAACAATGGCTGATCAAATGTGACAATACAGTAATTGCGATTGTATTTGGATGCTTCCTTCTGAGCAAAAAGCAAAGCTGTGCAAACTGTACTGAGATTGGTGGGGTCCAAATTGATGAATGGGAGAGCAACCACATCACTCACTTGAAATTCACCATCTAGCTCTGTCACCAGGTGATTGAAACCACCCCAGCCGGGGATCAATTCCATACCTAAAGCTAATGACGAGAGCCACAGAGAATCAAGATAATTGCAAGTAATTGCTTTTACCTCAGGAGTCACATTGAATGTATCAAGATTGGTATTTCGCCCAATTATCTTTTTGAGACCGGCCGTTGAGGGTTTGTTATATACCTTGATATCAATTTGACCAAATTCGCCCATTTGTGATGCGCGTGGAACCTGTTTCAGTCGAGGGACATTGAGTACATGAGCTGATGAGGTATCATTGCGTGGTTTAGTACACTTTATCCAATACATACTGTGAAATTATTTACTTCCATCCAATGATGACACATTCCAATCTGCATTGTCAAATACAAACTGTACAAATGCCTCCTCAGTGTCTGAAAATGTGCTAGCAGTAGTGAGAATAGACGCTTGGTAGCGTCTAGCCTAGTCATATGAACAACATATACCAAATGAGTGAAACATGTCAAGCAACATTCTCGAGTCATATTTCCGGTGCAAGTAGACACTAAGTGCAATTATAAATTGGGACACATATGATCGTGGTCGAACTGCCGATACTATCATTTGTTCTATAGCTAAACGTTTTTTCTCAGTTACTTTGGGAACAGATTTGCCCGGCTGACTGAGAATGCCTACCATCAATGTTTTCAAGGTTTCTGGAACTGTGTCTTCCTCAATTGTACTGATGGAGGAAGGGGATGGGCATACATCACATTCATTAACTTTCGCTCTAATGTCTGCGGATACAAGCCTAGATGCTGCATTAAGTATACGATTTTTTTCTCACAATTCTGATCTGTGAGTTTGTCTGTATGCCACTTAACATGTACACTACTGCTAAATGCATCACTGAATACTACAACACTATCCTTTCCAGGCTGTTGCGTTATGAGTATTGAAGTGTTGAAGTGTTGAAGTGTTGAAGTGTGCTTTCAGCTTAGTTAGTAATGTCTTGTGAGAATATCCCACAACTTCTTCAGGTAAATATTGTCCCATGATATCTTCTAACTCACAAATAGAATACTGAAATTCTTCATTCTGCTTCAAGAACTCAATCAGACAGTCAAACGCTTCATCCTTGCAGGCACTGATTTCATATTTTGTCTTCTTGCTGCGAAAGAAATCTTTCCGACAATATTGTGATACTGGCCTTCGGCTGCGACCAAATCGGTTGTGTTGCCTAATCTAGTGAGAACTTTTGTCCCGATTTCATCACCACGCTCTACTGCACGCCTGTCAATTTTGTCTCTAAACGGCAATGTTCTACACTGATATATCGAGTCATGCTCAATTTTATGACCAACAGACTTATTGGGTACTTTAGCATCGAGACCACAGAATATACAATGTTTTTTAAAGTCAAAAGTGTCCTCAGACTGTCAACGTAAGTATGGAGTGGCTGTAGCTGTGGCTCCAGTTTCTTCATTCTCACGATGTGCTTCTATACTTGTTTCACGAGTATATCTTTTGCGGCAGTTGGTGTGCACTAAAAGTGGAGCTGTGTGTTGAATGTTTTCGACCAATCCATCATTCCTGCGAATACTAGCGGCTACAACTGCACGACGCCTATGCTCTGTGACTCGGTTGACATCTCGGCCATCTTCCACTGACGAGGAGAACATCATGGTTGCAGCTCCATCGGCCGTGAAATGTAGGTTTACTGATGTGATTTAATTATTTATTACGACATGCACAATAGTTCCATGATAATCTCTGAACACGACTACCAGAAAAATGCATTGCGTGTTTATTGCACCTGTACATTTGTGTCAAGGCCTGTGCAATAATTGTCACAGTGAGGGACACACACGCTTCATAATACCGGCTCAAACCTAGCATCATGTAAAATACACAATACAGAAAAAGATGATATATGCGAATCTCTCAAAATGAAAGTTGTGCTCAACGACCATCAACGATCGAGTAAATAATAACATCACTGAAGTTCAACCAGTATGCCGGGTATGCTCCCAAAAGCATGTAAACCCTATAATGTCTCTATTGAATTAAAAAATAAAATCTCTTTAACAGTAGTTATTCCTCGGCATGGCAATATGTTATGATACCATTACATCATGGAGCGTTGATATCAATACACATGTAACAAGGTATGTAATGCTACATTGAAATGCGTGTATTATTCTGGCAAATCATATATATCCCCAAGTCGAATCTTGAAAAAAAAGAGTGCAGAAAACTAGACAACATCGTCACAAATTAAGAAGAGTGATGGACATGTTAACTACCTTAACTTTTAACTATTTTCCATGAGCGGAACCATCGAAATGTTGAACCAGACAAAAATATAGTAATGGACCCTAAGGGGGTCAATGAGCAAGGGAAACAAAAAGGCAACAGTACAGCCATAGCGAACTATAGCACAAGTACAACGGTGGTTGGGGTCTTCATATGCCACAATGCACCCTACAACCAACGGTGTACGGTCCCTAACATAAACAAGAAAACAATAACTTTTTTATGCTGATTTATCATACCCCAAATATGTGGACGAACTTGCACATGGACGAGATATAAATTGCAATAATCAAGTGATTGTGTGGTAAATAACACATAGTGAGCTAACAATTTGTATATGGAGTATTATATTGCAGGGCAACCTGTCAAATATTACCATTTGAAATGTGTGGGACCTGAGTTTGAATCGAATGTTCCTAAAACTATTTAACACAATATAATTGTTGTTGTTGTTGTTATTTTCAGCCGCTGTCTTGGTATCACAAGTCACTGTCACCAGGCGATGAACCAACACTACTAGTGCAACCATCATGTTTACTGACTACACTCTAATACTGACCACACTCTAAACTCTAATAGCAATCAGAAAACACAATAGTTGATCCCACCACATTGATGCACATGACTTTAACACACTAGTGCACGTAGAAAATGAAAAGTATAAAAGTACAGCAAAGCTCAGGTATAGCTAATTTAAATATCCTTCTCAAATAGATATGTTTTTTTATGTACAATTATAATGCATATTGTATGCCACATTTGCATGAAACATTACATGATAAACTAGTTGATCATACATTACTTCTCTGGATATCGTCCTGGTTGTAGCGGCCATCTTGGAAATATGCAAATTAGTTTTTTTCAACTGTGACGCTTGGGGAAACGTGTTCTGAAATGTTGTTTCAAAAAAAGCTAGTGTGATTAGACATGCTGAGTAAATATATAAACCATTTAGTACTGTAAAATAAAAAGAAAATTGCATTCGCTGGTGGCGGCCATCTTGAAAATATGCAAATTAGGTGCCTTCCAAGTCCAGAAGTGTTCTGAAACATTGACAACTGAGTTATATATAAGAAACTAGTCAGATCAGATATATTAAACATGTGTATAGCCCATTTGGTTTAAAAGTTAGCAATTTTGCTTTTACGGGTGGTAGCCATTTTGAAAATATGCAAATTAGGTGCCTTCCACCTCCGGGAAACTTGGGAAACTTTTTTTACAATTTTCATATGGTATTCCGGTTATTCTGTAAAATTTTGGTCATTGCCCCCAATTTATCAGACTTACATGTATATATGGGTTAATATTCTCCAACTAGGTAGGTACCGGTACTCACAGGCGGATAAAGCGTGGCGGCGTCGGTAAAATGATTAAGGTTGATGTTCCCTTATTGGAGCCCCATGTAAAGTCAATGAAAATCATACGGACAATCTAACTCTAAAACCTACAGTTACCTACACAAATATTCCATATCTACGGTGTTTAATGGAAAATTATACATGTAAACAGTGTTGTAATTAGTGGTGGGATATTATATTTTACACGACAGCGTTAAGGTTTCGAACGCACTAAGTATGTGACATTGAGCATGGGCTTAACAGGGACTGGACGATTGTCGCAGGGTCGTAGAGGACCACTAGAGCAATGCATGTGCGAAATATCAAGCAGATCTGTGTAAGGATTATAAGACATTTACTCGAGCGTTAAGGTTGCATTTGACCCTGGGCTTAGCGGGGGCGGAACGATCGTGGCTTTGTCACAGGGCGGTAAAGGACCATTAAATGAATGAGTGTGTGAAATATAAAGCAGATGAACAAGACATTTTCCCGAGCGTTAAGGTTTCAAATGCACCAAGTATGTGACATTGACCCTGAGCTTAGCAGGAGCGGGACGATCGTGGGTTTGTCGCAGGGCGGTAGAGGATCATTAGAGCAATGCGTGTGTGAAATATGAAGCAGATCCGTGTGTAAGCATACATAATTTATAAGACATTTACCAGAGAGTTAAGGTTTCGGGACGGAAGGACGGACGGACGGACGGGACATACAGACACCGGTAACACTATATTCCCTCTCACCATTCGGTGGCGGGGGTGGCATAAAACAATAGTTGTCAGAAGACAAGGACGCTCGCCTGTTAGCAGCATTGACTCAAACGTGGCACTAACATTACCATTACCATTTCCGCCCATGACACAATATATCACTTAGTCTCATAGTTACCTTTATTGATGTAGCAAATAGTGTGTCCTGAAACAACAATATACTGGGCCAGTGATTGTAAAACTTTCTGAGCATGTACTCCGAACTCCATACTCGAAATCAGTCAGTTTTCATAGTCAATACCGTGCTGTACTCGTACTTGGCCAACCTTAGGTTACTAGACCATCGATATGCATATGCACCGTCAGGGTTTATGCTAAACCTAAACACCATTTAGTCCATGCGACTATTTACCTTATAGGAATGAATGGCCTTTTTGTGGAATTTATCGGGGTATAAACTTGGAAAAGTCGCGGGAATACTGGACGAAGGCCGGAAGGCCTCGTCCAGTATTCCCGTGACTTTTCCAAGTTTATATCCCGATAAATTCCACAAAAAGGCCATTAATTCCTTATAATTCCAGCATTTGAAATAAATTCATCAAGAAAATGTGTTTATTTTCCGTTTTCTTAAGAATTATTTTAACTGCGCCTGACGGTTACGGAAAGTAGTTCGGCATGTATATTACTGGGATATAAATTCTGGACAGAGACTTGCTACGGACCAATCAAATGTTAGGGAATTGTGTAAATATTTTTGTGCTGGAATTATTAGTTGATCACTTATTTAATCTGATACTAATCAGGGGGCCGTTCCACAAAACTTTGTACGACTAAAATGTTCGTAAGTGCAAATTTTGGATCATCCTGGAATTTCAATTGATGTATTTACATTTATTGAGCATAGGCTGTGCAGCCTATGCTCAATAAATGTAAATCAAATAATTGTTTACAAAAAACAGTGTTAATGTGAAATTTCGCACTTACGAACATTTTAGTCGTACGAAGTTTAGTGAAACGGCCCCTAGACTTTTGTGAGAGGCTATGGGAATGTTTCATCAGTTTAATAACGAACCAGGCAGTTCCTGATCAGACTACATGTATGCTGATGCACACGCATATCTGGGACTGCACTGATCGCAAACTTAACAAGTCCATTTTCTCGTGGCGAGACACACAGTTAACACTTTATACGGCCACAGTTTTGCCATATTTATTAAACAGATAAAACATGTGAGAGCTCATGCATTTTCCAGAACATTTTGCTAACAAAATTGGAAACAATGAAAACAAATAAGCAATAAAGAGTTGCTGACAACAGAACAAACATTATCACATGACATAATTGACCAAGACACTCATCAAAAATAAGATCACAGGCGTTTTATTGGTGTCCGGTTTAGAGAGGTTCCATTGTAATATACATAGTCGCTTAATCCGTCAAGTATGCGGCATACTTTTGAACAGTTTGGTGGACGATGCGAACGACGGAAAACCGCCGACTATAGTTGCGCCTGTTGATAATGGCAACTATTCGCAAAATGTGTAATTTGGCTTGATATTTAGGCATATGAAATGGATAGGTTGTGTTTGAGAGAAAACTATGGATGCTGATAAATAACATTGGAACGAACTGACCTTAAAATTGGGGATGTGCTAAAGCATGATAGAGCATCATCAGATGAATGCATGTATGAAATATCAAGGTGTTCCCTATAAGGAAACATAAGTGATAAGAAATTGATCATAACGATAAGTTGCGGTAAGGGGTGGGCGGTGGGTTGTGGATTTGCTATAGCATGATAGAGGATCATCTGAGGAATGCATGCATGTACAAAATATCAAGGTGCCCCATGAAAAGAAACGGGAGTTATAAGACATTTACTCCCAACGTTGTGGACGCCAGGGCTGAATATATTTTTGCTCGATGAAAATATTCCGTTCCGATTTTGGGACCCACCCCTAATGCACCAGGTTAAAACGGTGCATTAGGGGAGGGTCCCAAAATCGGAACGGAATATTTGCATCGAGCAAAAATATATTCAGCCCTAAAATTAGAATAGCCTAACCTGGTGCCAGGTCCATACCACACCAAAGTCACTTGGCACCTTCCCCTAAAATAGGATTACGAATAATCATGATAATCGTAATACTCACATAAGGGGTATAACAAGATTCAACAGTCACATAAAAAATGCCAAAGACCTATGCGATGGCCAAACCAGGTCTCCAGTCGGAATTCCGGTAAGAATGAACCCCGACCGTTAATTGTTTATTTGTTTGTTGGGGTTTAACGGTCTATCAATATCTAAGGTCACTTAAGGCCGGGTCAATGGATTTAGTACTAAATCCAATATATTAACTGTACACATGGAGGGGGAGGGATCCCAAAATCAGAACTGAATATTTACAATAAAGCATCTATATATTCAGTCCTGAAATCAAAATAATCCTCGCCACACCAGAATCACTTTGCCCCATCCCAAAAGCAGTAGGATCAGTAACAATCGTACTACTTTTATAATTGGCAATAACCAAATTAAACTCCCAGGTAACACAAGAGTCAACGATAAAAACGTACCCCGAGGGCCAAATCAGGCAAATCGTAATTCCTATAAGGAGGAACCACTATCGTTAAATTACGCCGTCGTGTTCGCCCGACCAACCACCCACTATCGTTAAATTACCGATAGCATGCTACCACCTGCCACCCACGTGCCTGTGACTGGAGAAATAGGGCTGATGGGTTTTGCGAACAGTGTAGACCCAGATCATCCCATGCATCCACACGGTCTGATCAGGATCTGCACTGTTCTCCGTTCCATCACAGAAACATCCGCCATGCCTCTAACAAGCAATGTAGGTTCATACCAATCCGCAGGGAGCATGCTATTCGAACACGATCTAGACTGGTCGCAAAACCCGTAAGCCCCATGTCACAGCCACATAATTAAGACACGCCATCTGTAGCCTAGTTCACCAACATTACAAAGTATACTTATCTAGCAAAGTATACTTTGAGGGAGACATTTTCAATTTTAGGTTAAATTTATTATTTTTTGTTATACTGAATTTATTACTTTTAATCATCAAATATATGCAGTCGTTAGTTCTATATGACATAATGCATTTCGGAAAAAATAAATGATTACTCCCTCAAAGTATACTATGTTAGAAAAGTATACTTTGCAATGTTAATGAAATAGGCTACAGGTTTTGTACCATCGGATATCTGCGTAATTTCATTAAAATTTACGTTTACAATATTTACAATATTTGTCATTAATAAAGCGAATAGTTGACAAACAATTCAGACTACATCATGTACTCTGGAAAGTTTGTCAACTTTGACGGAAAATATTGTAAATTTTGTAAACTTATTTCATGAAATTACGCAGATGTCCAATGGTACAAAACCACATGGCGTGTCTCATATACTTCCAGAGTACCCGTCTGTGAACCTGCCGAACGTGTCCATGTTCGATGCGTTAAATGACACGACGAATGTCTACATAGATTTCGGCTACCTCATAGACGGCGGGCCGACGGACACGTCACAGCGATTCTACTTCAAAGACTCCGTGCAGTACATCAACAGGACGGACTGCGACGTCGCCATTATAGAAGTGTGGCATCCGTATAACAGTCTACCCGAGCCGTTTGTATATTTCTCGGATCCGCGACCAGACCAGTTATTTCATTTAATCGGTCACTCCGGTGGCGAGAGAAAACATTTTTCCGAGGTGAGAGGTACTATCGACATGAGACGGGTGGATAATCAAAGGGGTTTGGTGGAGGCGAGGCAATGGAGTGCGCATATAGTGCAAGACCGAGTAACGGGTGAGGGGATAGATGGATACGTAGGCGCGGACAACAGTAGCAGGGTCCTCTTCAGGTGTGACTTCGGCAAAGGTGCGTCGGGCTCGCCCGGTGTAGTGGTACTGGCGGACGGCCGGGTCGTCGTGGTGACCATGCTGGTGCACGGCTACCCCGACTGGCGGTACGACCCGGGGGTCCGCGGCGACGTGAGGCGCCAGTGTAGCAGGGCATACCAGCTGGAGCAGGGCACCAGGATGACCGCCATCTACGAGCACATGAACAGCTCGAACAACCCGGCGATGGTACAGATGTGTGATGATATTTTCTCGCACTTCGGCCAGACCTCGGTCCAGGCGACCAGTTAGCTTCAATAAGGTCATGTTCCACCGATATTGCTTCGGATATTCTCGAAAGATTAATCCACCATAAAAAATTGTATTTCCCAAGTATTCTGCTTCATTCATATATAGCCGTTTGACATCTAGACTATATCACATGAATACAGGGTGGCTAAAATAACTTGACACTTTTTAGAACTCATATCTCCATATACATGTATAATATTTCAATCTTCACAAATTTTGATTTAAATATTGGTTTAGCATATGAATTTTATATCGAAACCACACACATACCGTTGCCATTGCGATTTTGGCTCACTGGGTCTAAATAGAACGAAACATGTGTACATGTATATAACTGCTGACTGTATTCTGCGGAATGGAACAACCGCTGCGGCTACACAACGGGAATATAAATTGAATATTATAATTTAAATAAAATGCAATTAATGTTAAACATGTGTGTCTGTTCCTCCTATTACTAATTGTGTCTGTCGACCGATACTACGCGAATGCATAGTACATGGATAATGAATATTGTTTAACTACGTGTGTCGTTATATTCATCTTGTTTCGTTCAGTTCCGCAAAATACAGTTAACCATGTGGTCAATACAGTTCGCCTATGTAACACTATAAAACAGATGTAAATTGGTATTACATTCTGTTTCACGAATCCTGCCCAAATTTTACGGCCATATAAACAATGCAAAAACAATATTTTTTTGGATAATATTAAAATTTATAAAAAATTAAGAATGAGCCTTTCTTTTATTCCGTGAAATTCGGTAAAATATTGATTTTATCACGGAAAATTGATTTGTCTATGGAAATTTACCGGTAACATGGGGGAAAAGAGAGGAGCTGTGGGACGATTACAAAAAAGAAAAAAAATGGAAATTGAATCCGAAACCTCGATAAATAGCTTGGAAATGATCTAACTAAGAAAACAAGTTAAATTTTGAAAATCGGTCCAGTATTTCTGACATTCTAAAAAAATGTCCCTATGTTAAATTCCCATAGACATCTTCACTCTGAGAAAATGTCTATGGGAATTTAACATGGGGAAATTGTATTTTCGCAATAAAATCAATATCTGACCAAATTTCACGAAATAAAAAGAAACCTCATTTTAAAATTTTCCTTTAATTTAATATTATAGAAAAAAATATTGTTTTTGAATTGTTTATATGGCCGTAAAATTTGGACAGCTTTCGTGAAACAGACTGTAAATAACTTTCCTACCGCCAAATTACATTTAGTACATTGAATATATCCTTGTGTAATACAATACAAGTAAAGACATACATTCACCGCTGCTATCAGGCATTATATACTGCAAGTTTGCCTCGGTTTTGCTAAAAATATGAATTGTTGACATCCGTGTCATTTTGAGCCTTCAATTTCCCAGTCTTGCTGGCTTGTAGGATGTTTGCTGGCGACAATTATCTCTGTTTGTTTGTTTCTTAAGCATTTTACGGCCATCAACAGCTATGACCATTTAAGGCCGTGCCAACGAGTTGATCCCATATTCAACCCGCTGCATTGGGGGGAAAATCACAAAATCAGATTATGATAGTTATAGTCTGTTTCACGAAAGCTGTCCAAATTTTACGGCTATATAAACAATTCAAAAACAATATTATTTTCGATAATATTAAATTAAAGGAAAATTTAAGAATGAGCCTTCTTTTTATTTCGTGAAATTTGGTCAAATATTGATTTTATTGCGAAAACAAAATTTCCCCATGTTAAATCCCCATAGACATCTTCACGGAGTGAAGATGTCTATGGGGATTTAACATGGGGAAATTTTTTAGAATTTTAGAAATACACCGATTTTTAAAATTTAATGGACCGATTTTTAAAATTTAATTTTTGTTTTCTTAGTTAGATCATATCCAAGCTATCTAGTCAGGTTTCGGAGTCAATTTCCAATTTTTTTTCGTTTTTTGACTCCTCCCACACTTCCTTACCACTTTTTCCCCCATGTTAAATTCCCATAGACAAATCAATTTTTCGTTATAAAATCAATATTTTACCGAATTTCACGAAATAAAAAGAAGGCTCATTCTTAAATTTTCCTTTAATTTAATATTATCGAAAATAATATTGTTTTTGAATTGTCTATAGAGCCGTAAAATTTGGCCAGCTTTCGTGAAACAGACTATAGTTTGTTTCGTTTGTTGGGGTTAAGCTAAGGTCATTTAACTCTTTGCATGCTAGTGGTGAATATAACATCCAACGAATTAAGATTATGTTTCTCATTTCCTCTGTAAATATGTCATGAAATTCCAAGACATATTCATGATATTTATAGGGAGAAATAAAAGAAATGACTTGTCGTCTGCTTTTTTTTAACTATGTATAGACCATACATTTCCCAGCATGCAAAGAGTTAAGGCCGGGTCAATGAGTATCAGAACGGAATATTTACATTGATTTATTTTTTTATTCAGTCGTGAAAATAGAAACTTATCTGTGTACTGTTTGCTGTTAATGGCATTGTACATGCAAGTAACACTTATTTATGCATTTTCTATGTTCAGTATACCATTTATTTCACTCTTTCAATGAAAATAATAGATATGGCACGGCTTTTCAACTGTTTCACGTTTTCAGCAATGGAAATTCCGGAGTAGTGACTCATAATCATGACACCAAAATGAGTGCACAAGCAGTAAGCAATGTGTATTCTTTAAATATCAGACATTACACAGTATGTACGCCAAAATTTATTAAGATATAAACAGTATGTCAAAAGATATATAGGTTACAAAAAATGTCCCGAGGTTTTTTTCAGGCCAGCCACCCTGAATATGCATGACGTTGAGTGAAACATCAATGCAGCTATCTAACAATGCATATTACATATTAACCCTTTCACCCCTAAGTAACTGGAGTGGAGTTTTATATGTTAATTTTGCAACCAATCCACTAGTCACAATGTTTTGTTTTTTTTATTGGTGTTTAACGGCCTAACAACAGCTATGGTCATATAATAAGGCAACGGGTTCGATCCCGTTTTAACCTGCTGCATTGGGGGGGGGGGGGGGAAATCCCAAAATCAGAACGGAATATTTACATCAAGAAAAAATATATTCAACCATGAAATTAGAATAACCGGACCTGGTGCCAGGTACATACCACATCAAAGTCACTTGGCCCCTTCCCCATAAATAGGATTACGAATAATCGTAAAACTCACATAAGGGGTATAACCAGATTCCGTAGTCACATACAAAATAAGTCACAAAATGAATTTCAGACTAGTCCATTTATGAAAAGGGGGTGTTTTTGTTCTCAAAAATATTAAAATTACTTGCAAACAGTGCAGATCCTGATGAGACGGCTCGTCACGAGCCGGCTCATCTGGATCTACACTGTTTGCCAATACAACTAAACAGCCCTGTAGTGTTGAACGGGTTAAAATTAGACTGAGGTTAGCATTGATTAATTGACCGTTTATATCCGTTCAACAAGGTCGTACAGACGTTCGCAGCTATTTGATCAGTCATTCGTTCGGCTTATATTTAAAGGTACATGCCCACGCAGTAGGCACAACATGTTCTTTATAGGAATTCAATAAGTGTATAATTATGTCACTATTCCACCAGTTCTAAACATTACGAGTGCCAGCTATACAAATATAATCATTTATTAATTATCAATTTACTGTTAGCGACGCACGGCGGTAACAGTCTATTTTGATAATGTGCGGGGACGACGACTTTCACATCACGGCTTGCGGTGCGCATGCGCAGCATACTACGCGCGCCAGTAGGCTTCCCAATATGTAAACAAGAATATCAACATGTCGAAACGTCCAGGACGGAAATTGTATGAAACGGCGTCGGCAAAAAAAAAAGGCGAAATGTCTGAGGGACAGGCAGCACAGAGAGAGATAGAGAGTGGTTAATATTGGCGACCAGATCACCACATGGAAAGAGTTACATGGAGATTTAGATTTGGACTCGAACAGAGATTTTGCTTCTCAACTTCCGATACTTCACTGCGCATGTCAAAGATGTGATATGATTGACCGTGTCACGTGACGCGTATTGGTAAAAATAGCACGAGGTCGGAAAATACCCTTTCTGGTCGCGGCATATAAAATGCGATTTAACACCAATTAACACGCGCCGTAATTAAAAATAACTCGTTATTGGGTAGACAAATGGCTCATATAAGGCATGACAGAAAATGAAAAGTAGTAGTACAGTGTAACCTGCTGCGTGGGCATGTACCTTCAAGGGTGGGAATTGGCTTGAACACCTTCCATACACGGCTATTTGATCAGGAGCCACACTGGTCACAAAGCCCCATTTTTCCAGTCACAGACACATATGCTCAGAGGTTTGGCAACAAACTTCAATTAACAAATTAAAACAAGTCAATAGAAATCAGTGATGATGCAACGTATTAACTAATCATTATATATACATATGACATTGATGTGATAAAAACAAATGTACATTTCCTCGATTCTGCAATTAGAAAGAGTAAAATACGCAAGGTCCTGAAAACGAGATAAGAATCCATGATTTTAAATAGTGACTAAGCATACAAGCATGTACTTACTGTACTCAAATTACACATAACATGAACAACTGGTCGAGTATAAGTTAACCCTTTCAACACCACAAGCCTGTATAGTGGTATTGACAAACAGTGTAGATCCAGATGAGCCGTCTCACCAGGATCTGCACATTTTGTTTTGACAGCAAAAACACCCCCTATTTTATAAATGGACTAGTCTGAAAATTCTTTGTGATGTGATTGGTTGCAAAATTAACATATCAAAATCCATTCCAGTTACTTAGGGGTGAAATGGTTAACTACAACAAGAGCTGCTGGATGACATCACAGCTCGGCTGTTGGAGAATGGAAGAGTCCATTGTATCCACCAGAGCTCCAGATAAGGTGGGTATTGGCGTATTTTACGCACTTAATGTAACAGAGTATAAAATACTCTCCGCAATGTGAAAATATAGATTGATTTATTTTCGAACTCAGTAGTTAAAATACTGCAATAAAGTTGATAATTTACTTAGTTGAGCTGCAAAAAGCAAACAGTGTTATCATGTGTTCCCTAGTTAATAAGGAAGCAAATCAATAATACATTTGTAAAATAAAAATACGCATTGAATTTGAAATCTGGAGGTATAATACTCTTAGATACAAAACTTATCTGGAGCTCAGATCCACAGATGGAAAGGGGAGGCGGTCAGACTTGTTCATCTTGATACAAATTCATATCTGAAACTACTCCATCGGCACCTCTCTAAATCAGTCACCCTGGGAGGTGCCCAGAGTGTCCGGTTTATTTATGTACATGTATTTTTCACCATATTGTACCTATTGTGATGGAGGGAAAATCCTAAAATCAGAACTCAATATTTACAGAAAGAAATAAATATTCAGCCCTGAAATTAGAATAACCTGACCGGATGCCAGGTCCTCACCACACCAGATTCACTTAGCCACACCACAAACGTAATACACTTATTACTAATCTTACTACTTGGGTATAAACAGGATTCAACTCTCACATACCAGAATACCAACAACAGTGCCGAAGATCACAATATACGCAATATACGTCCAGACAAGGCCAATCAACCATGGGAGATAACTCACTGAAAACCAATGAGGATCTTGGATACAGAGTGTGAAAATGAAAAATGGTTATCAAGGGAAGATAAGTCATCCGAAAATTTTGAAAATGAATAGGGGTCCCCGTTTTCCCATGATAAACATGTGTACCAAATATGGTTACGATCTATCAAGTACAACTTATTACGTGTACAAGGATACAGAGTGGGAACATTAAAAATGGCCGCAACGAGAGATAATTCACAGAAAATGGAAGGGTTCTTGATCTTGCCGTAATAACCATGTATACCGAATTTGGTTACGATCGGCCCAGTGGAACTTGAGTTATTTAGATACAAGAAGTGCGAAAATTAAAAACGGCCGCCAAGGAGTGCAAGTCATCAGACTTTTTTGAAAATGAAATAGGGTTCTTCGTTTCAGGTTCCACTGTGGGAGGTGCTCAGTTTAGAGAGGTGCCATTGTGGGAGGTGCCCAGGGGTGCCCAGTTTAGAGAGGTGCCACTATCATTCCACAATATCAGAACATGAATACATGCCTGTGTACTTTGCCATCCTGAACAGAACCTCAGAGAATAATTACAGACAAACATATCCAAGTAAACCGCACGTCGTCGATGTGTCTGGTTTACAGAGTTCTACTGTGTATAGTCTACACCACTGTCTGTTTCACGAAACCTGTCCAAATTTCACGAAATAAAAACAAGGCTCATTATTAAATTTTGCTTTAATTTAATATTATCAAAAAAGAGAGATTGTTTTTGCATTGTTTATATGGCCGTAAAATTTGGGCAGGTTTCGTGAAACAGAAAGTAGTTACCTCAAACTCTGTAATGTCAAATTACTGATAAGGTCAAATCCATGGTCCCACAGTGCATGTTTTCATATATAATAACTGTTGTTAACTTAAATTTTCATTAACTCGATTTTCCTCAGTCCCTTGGACCTTGAGCATGTTGAGTAAACGAGTTTGGACTGTATGTGACCAACTAGAACATGCAGTGAACAGTGAAGATCCCAATCAGATTGTGTGGATGTGCAGGCTGATCTGTGCCATAACCGGTCGCCAAGGCAAAAACAGTTTTGTTACATACATGAAGTGATTATTGATGGAGAACATTTATACACACGTCAGTGCGCCGGCGTAAACTGTTTCACGTCGAAAAATACAGTAGTTCACAGGGGCCTGTTTCACTAAACATTGTACGACTAAAATGTTCTTAAGTGCAAATTAAGGATCGTCTGTAAATTTCAATTGATGGATTTACATTTATTGAGCATAGGCTGCATATGCAGCATTTGCTCAATAAATGTAAATCCAATACTTGTTTACAAGAACAAATTGTTAATGTGACATTTACAGACAATCTTAATGTTGCACTTACGAACATTTTAGTAGTACAAAGTTTAGTGAAACGGGTCCCTGATGAGATGCCACTAAGCTGTCGCTTAAACGCATTTTTACTAGACGAAACTTGCGTTTATAAATGCTGTATCTCCTGCAAGTAGCTGAATGAGAATTTGTCAGGAATCCGGCGCCTATTTCAACATGAAACATTTTATGCAGGTGGGAAGGGTAGCACAAGTGCACATGAATCGTTGATGAAGGGATTTGTTAAGTGCAAGCCGATCACCATTGTCAATACAATGATCGACTTTGATTAAGGTAGCAATTGTATGTGCCGTGTAACATTTTTGATATCCTGTCAATTCGACCTAATCACTGCGTATGCATATGTGCGGTGGCTGGGATTATTTTCTTTTTGCATTTTAAAGCCATTTGTAGGTGTTGACGGGATAAATAGAATAGTAGGTTAGTGCCGTGAATAGGAAAAATATCTGGCACGGCACGGAAACGGGATGTGCTCAAAGTCGGTTACGTCGAATTCCCTCGTTACGTCGAATTCGTGTCCAATTCCCGTTTCAAATCATATTATTTTTAATGTAACTGTATACCGTAACATCTAATTTCGTTACGTCAAATATTCGCCAATTCGAACTAATTGTTAGGTTCCGAAAACAGAAATGTGTGGTATTTCACTCTCGTTAAGTCAGTTAGCGCTCGAAATCTGAATTCGAGGCGCCAATTTACCGGATCAAAGACTGGACTTGTTTACCCGTGTAAACAAACTTTGAATAGGTGTTAAAGGTGATTTCCTCGACACCAATTAAACTTAGCTCATCTGATTGAATCACCACTAATCAATAACTGATTTTTCGAGACGAGTTGCAAGGATTATCCTTAAATCACTTCAAACGTAGTCACACCATGTCAACTTTCAAAACAATTTACGGAAAATTTTCCCCGTTTCAATCAACAATCGAAGATACAATAAAGATGGTTTTTTTCAAATCCGACTTGTCCAAACTCGTTTGTTTGTGTAATCAGATGCGAAACGTTGCCGGAGTATACAGACTCAGTACGTATATAGACTCACATTCACCCTCCGATTGATAAATGATGTGTGTATATATAATCAAGTCCGGTATGCACAACAACTTGTTAATTTCCGGTTTACATGCTTTATTTATTTAACGTAATAAAATGTTACTTTACTACTTTGAATTGGCTTTTCTTGTTCCACCCTGATAATACAGATGTGTATACTTAGTTTGACAACACACATGCGTGTATAGGCAAATGCAAGTAAACACATTAGAGTTGCAAAAGTGTAACTCCGTGTGTCACAGGTCGTATGGGAGTTGCGTCCCGTAACGTGAATGGCAATATTGCGAGGTCCCGTTCAGATTTCGTTATGTCAAACTTCGGTTTACTCTAAGTATTTATCACAGTCTGATGGACTTCGAGTAAACGATCGTAGGCTGTAGTTTGTATCCCAGACAACTTAACTGTGTGCAATGGGTAATTTTTGTAGCGACGAGGACGGAATAAATGATTTATATGGCCCAGCAACAAATAGGTCATACACTTAAAGACATTTAAGTTAGGACAGCCAATAATGCCATAATATGTGCAATACTTCCCTGTTACAATACAGTGTTCATATAAGACGCGCCATGTGATTTTGTACCTTCGGACATCAGCGTAATTTCATGAAACATGTTTACAAAATTTACAATATATTCCGTAAATGGCGTCAAAAGTTGACCACATTTTTAGAGTACATGCGGTATAATCCGTATGTACTCTTGTCAACTTTTGACTTTATTTATGAAAAATATTGTAAATTTTGTAAACGTATTTAATGAAATTACGGAGATATCTGAAGGTACAAAATCACATGGGTCGTCTCATGTGGCTGTAACGGGAGGAATGGGACGGTCTGTCTGTCTGTCTGTCTGTCTGTCTGTCTGTCCGTCCGTCCCCGTCTGTCTGTCTGTCTGTCTGTCTGTCCGTATTGTCACTCTATCATTACTGAAGCAATTCGGTATTTCAAAAGTTTTATTGGGTAAAATAAAATCACACTACTGTTTACTCATCAACACACAGCAATAATTGAATAGTTTGCTTCGAAATGAAAACATGTCTTGGCATTTCACAATGAAATACCAATATGTGTTTTCATGGAAAATAAGAAAAATGTGCTGTATCTGTGGTCTGTTTATTGTTTTCAGCAGCATGATAAAGGTACTACACATATTTGTGTTGCTTTTTGATACTCGCTACTTCTGATTTAAATTGTGTGTTTGGCAATTTTAGTTGGGTATTTAAGTAAATACGCAGCTTATCTGGAGCTTGCGGGAATGGTATTCAGTGGGTTTCATTCTTAACGGAATCCTGATACCCCTGGTTTGGCCCTCATGTACATTTTTATAGAGTGCCTTCCGAATTAAGGAGTGTTTATGACATAGCATAGCCTTGGCGTCGTATTCAGCGTCTGTCCGTCCGCCTGTCCGGACCAACATATGGGAGTTATGGGGTTAGGAAATCATAGAACACATAGAACATATAGAACACATAAATCAGTAAGCTCAAGCTATCTTAAATATTATGAGCTGTTTTTCCTGTCTGCTTTAGCAGAAGCGGTACATAGGCATAGCTTTTCCGTTGGCGTATGCGTCGGCGTCGGCGTAGGCGGCGTCAACATTTCACGTTAAGTTTTTTCGTTTAGCTCAGTTTCCAGAAAACTGTAACTCCTACGACCTCCATACTTGGCATACATCAACACTGTGGTGTAGCCATCTCAAACAGAGGGGCCCATGTGACAATTACCTAGTGTTCATGGTTCATTTACCTACTTTTCAAATGCATTCAACGTTAAGTTTTTGCGTTTAGCTCTGTTTCTAAAACTTAACGCTCAGGTTAATTCATTTTGACTTCTGTTTCCTTCGATGGAATGCTTTAATATTCCATACGTGCATTTTTAACAACATCCTGCATCATTCTACAGAAATCCCATGGTGTCCACTAACCCCAAAGGTCAAGGTCACTGACTTAGAAATTTCCGTGTTTGGAAAAGTTAACGCTCGGTTTAAGGTATTACAACTTCTGTTTCCCTTGATGGAATGCTTCAGTATACATCAACATTGTGGTGTAACCATCTCACAAAGAGGGAGCCCATGTGACCGTGACCTAGTGTTCATGGTTCATTGACCTACTTTTCACATGCATTCAACGTTAAGTTTTTGGGCTTAGCTCTGTTTCTAAAACTTAACGCTCAGGTTAATTCATTGTAACTTCTGTTTCCCTCAATGGAATGCTGTGATATTACATACATGCATTTGTAACAACATCCCGCATCATTCTACAGAAATCCCATGGTGCCCGCTAACACCAAAGGTCAAGGTCACTGACTTAGAAATTTCTGTGTTTGGAAAAGTTAACGCTCAGTTTATGCTTTAATATTCCATACATGCATTTGTAACAACATCCCGTATCATTCTACAGAAAGCCCATGGTGCCCGCTAACCCCAACGGTCAAGGTCACTGACACTGCTCGGTTTAATGTATTACAACTTATGTTTCCCTTGATGGAATGCTTCGGTATACATCAACACTGTGGTGTAACCATCTCACACAGAGGGAGCCCATGTGACCTTGACCTAGTTTTCATGGGTTATTAACCTACATTTCACATGCATTCAATGTTAAGTTTTTGCACTTAGCTCCCTTGCCGGAAAACTGTAAGTCCTACGACCTCCAAATTTGGCATACACCAACACTGCGGTGTACCCATCTCACACAGAGGGAGCCCATGTGACATTGGTCTGGTTTTCATGGTTCATTGACCTACTTTTCACATGCATTCAATGTTTAGTTTTTGCGTTTGGCTATGTTTCTAAAACTTAACGCTCAGGTTTGTTCGTTGTAACTGCTGTTTCCCTCAATGGAATGCTTTAATATCCCATACATGCATTTGAAAAAAAATCTCGCATCATTCTACAGAAAGCCCATGGTGCCCGCTATCCCCAAAGGTCAAGGTCACGGGCTTATAAAATTTATTTTAATTTCATTTAATTTATTACAACTTCTGTTTCCCTTGTTGGAATGCTTTAATACTTCCTAGGTGTAAACTACAGCAACATCCGACATGATTCTACAGAAAGCCCATGGTGCCCGCTAACCCCAAAGTCAAGGTCGCGGGCTTAGATAATTCTCAGTTTTGAAAACATCATTCTACAGAAAGCCCATGGTGCTCACCAGCCCCAATGTTATTACAAGCTCCTTATGTACTATCAAACTGCGCCAGGCTAGACATCTTGCTCCGCTGAGCTCTTGTTTATGCCCCCGCCACCTAATTGTGAGGGTGCATATAGTTTTATTGGCGTACGTTCGCCACGTCCGTATGTACGTCCGTCCCGAAAACTTTACGCTCGGGTAAATGTTTTATAATTTTTGCTTCTTTACAGAGATCTGCTTGATATGTCATATTCGCATTGATCTAATGGTCGTCTACCGCCAAATCCATTATCGTCCCGCCCCATGCTAAGCACAGAGTCGAGGTAACATACTTGGTGCATTGGAAACCTTAAGACTCGGGTAAATCTCTTATAATTTCTGCTTCCTCGCATTCATCTGCTTGATATTTCACACACGCATTTATTTAATGGTCCTCTACCACCCTGTGACAAATCCACGATCATTCTATCCCCGCTAAGCCCAGGGTCAAGGTCGCATACTTGGTGCATTTGAAACCTTAACGCTCTGGTAAATAATTTATGTTTCCTTGCATGGACCTGGTCGATATTTAACATGCATTGCTCTAATGGTCCTCTACCACCCTGTGAAAAATTCACGATCGTTCTGCCCCCGCTAAGCACAGGGTCAATGTCACATAATTAGTGCGTGCGAAACTTGGTTAAGTGTCTTATAACGTCTGTTTCCTTACATGGATCTACTTGACATTTCACACACCCATTGCTCTGACGGTCTTCTTTGATGCTGTGGGTGGTTGATCGGGAAACGTAACGTAACGCAACTTAAATTAACGGTAGGGGTTCCTCCTTATAGGAATCATGATTTGCCTGGTTTGTCCCTCGGGTACGTTTTTATCTTTGGCTCTTTTGTTACCTGGGAGTTGAATTGGATTATTGCCCATCACAAAAGTAGTAAGATTATTACTGATCCTATTACTTTTGGGAGGGGGCCAACTGATTCTGGTGTGGCGAGGACCTAGGATCATATACATTTTTATTGTAAATATTCAGATCTGATTTTCCCCCCATTTGTACAGGTAATATAAATATGTGATTTAATACTAAACCCATTGACCCGGCCTTAAATGACCTTAGCTGTTGTTAGGCCATTAAACCACAACAAACAAACAAACTGCATCCATGATTCTCTGTTCCTCTGTGTTTTCAAATGTGCCTTGTTTTCTGAGACTGCCAAATGGAGAGACCTGGTGCAAGCGTTTTCGTTACTCAAGAGAGTAAGCAAATTTCGCAAGGACATGAAATATACATCATCGGACAATGTAACGGACAGCCAGGAAGCAGCAAACTTTATCATTTGCATGACACAGAAAGTAGTCGCATTCAATACCGAAGTTGGGTCGCTTCGTGCAAATCAGCCTATTCCATGCAGAACTCACATCGCGTCTCTTACTCCGTTCCTAGATGATCACGGTATTTTGCGGGATGGAGGTCGTATCAGCAAAGCGCCTGTTGATCTTGGTTAAAAACACCCTATCATCATACCACGAAAATCCCATGTGGCAGTGTTACTGGTGAAACATTTTCACGACAACGTCCACCACCAAGGCTGGCTGATAACGGAGTCTTCAATTTGTAGCAACGGTTTCTGGATTATTGGGTCGAAGCGGCTTGTCTCGACTATCTTACATGACTGTGTTAGTTGCCGAAGACGTCGGGGAAAATTTCTAAATCAGCAGATGGCTAACCTACTTGTAGACAGGATCACGTCATGCGCTCCCTTCACAGCCGTGGGTGTGGACACCTTTGACCCCTGGTCGGTGGTCACTCGCAAAACGCGAGGTGGACAAGCAGAAAGCAAGCGATGGGCCATTATTTTCGCCATCTCGCGACCAGGGCCGTACACATTGAGCTGGTGGAGGGTATGAGTGGTTCCGCCTTTATCAACGCACTGTGTCGATTCGTAGCATTGAGAGGTCCTGTGAAGGAATTCAGGTCGGACAGAGCTACAAACTTCATTGACGCCTTGGATGACATAGGTGCTAAATCTGTATGTGTGGAAAAGGCTCCGATTAACACATACCTCCATGATATGGGATCTGTTTGGAAATTCAACCCCCCTCATGCGTCACACATGGGAGGCTCTTGTGAGAGATTGATTGGAATTGCCAGGAGGATTCTTGATGCAATGATACTGAATAGTCATGCGCAGAAGCTCACCCATGAGGTTATCTGCACGTGCATGTGTGAAGTATGTGCCATCATGAACTCTCGACCTATTGCACCCATCTCCTATGACCCTGAGCATCCGCAGGTTATCTCACCCGCGATGCTTTTTATGCAGAAAACAGGACACACATCTGATCTGTGTACTTCCGATAACAATGGTGATATGTATACATCGCTGTGGAAGTATGTACACATACTTTCCAATACGTTCTGGAAACGTTGGCAACAGGGATATTTGCAGTCGCTACTGGCTCGTCAGAAATGGCAGCTTAAACAAGCCAACCTGAAATAACGTTTCCGCCATCTTTGACAAAAGTGCGTGTTGATAAACTTTCTATGGTTGTCTGGCTTAAGCACCGAAATGTAGGTTTTGTGCTGTGTTTACCTTTGTGTAATTAGAACCAATAGTTATTCCTTGTGCAAGCCTTGTGATCTGAATTGTACTTTCTGCAGATTGCCCAGATTGACGCTTTCACCCCTTTATGGCTGACATGAGCTGGTCCATACTAAAATGTAATACTTGTTTGGAGGAATATTTTCGTTTTGTTAGTAAATCTGAATGATCACGATGATACTTGTAAACACCGATTATCCTGTAATGACAGCTCTCGGTGAGCCAGTTCTTCTGGGTCTGCAGTGTTTGCCTATGTTTATTGTATGAGCTGCAGTGTTGAAAGCGTTAATCTATAATTTTGGATACGTATCGCATTGTGAGAATCTTTTATTTGTATCTTTCAGCCATTACGGTTGGTATCGATGTTATCGAGATCGACGAAATAAACCCTTAGTAAACCATTAACTGACGTTCCATATTGAACTCTGTTACAGGAACTGTCAGGGATTCACAACCAGTACTAACGCAGAGTTATTTCAAGAAATTGAGGAATGGGACCATGTACCGGACGTCATATGCCAGCAAGAAATATATAAACGTATAGAAATAAAGGGGTACACGCAAATAACACATACATCGCATAGTACTATAAGGAGCGGGATAGGATTTGTTTGTAAAATTCAGGCATCTCATGTACCGGTATTATAATTAAAAACGAAGAAGAAAAGGATAATAATACAATCTTAATAAATAGAGTAAAAATATATAGTAAAACTGTAAATATTGACATATTAAACGTTTACATATCGCCACAGACAACAACAAATTTTGAAAACATATATAATATACTCCCACATAATATAAAACACTTATACTGGGTGATTTCAACGCCCACAATAATACATGGGACTCTGGATGGGTACGTAATTGCACACGGGAAAACAAACTAGTAAAACTCTTAGACCAAACCAACTTCACAATGATCAATGACGGACGATACACGTACGACTGTTCCTCTCGTTGTAACTCAACTAAAAGCACCACGCCTGATATAACAATGGGAAGCCCAAGTGTAGCTCTGCAAACTACATGGGACCCACTTGAAACAACATTAGGCAATGACTACTACCGAATAAAAAATGTTAGTTCTACACAGTACCACAAAGCAGATGCGGAAGCTATGCCCAAATGGAAATTTGATAAAGCCAATTGGGAACTATTTACTAATATGGACGATATAAAACTTAACCTCAATAACCCCATTGATCTTTCAATCCCGAATCACTTAAACTCCATAAACGAACAAATAACGACCACGCTACAGGAAATCAGCACATAATGCATCATTCCCCGCACAAGTGACAAAATGCACAATAGACCCACCAATCCCTTGTGGACTTTTTAATGCACCGAGGCAATACAACATAGAGCCATCTGCCTTCGACGCTGGCGCCTTCAAAAAACGCAAAGAAGAATATGCAAATGCCAAAATCAAAACAAAACAAACACTAGAAAATGCTAAACAAGAAGGTTGGAAAACGTTTATCTCACAAATAACACATAACACCAGCAGCAAGGAAGTATAGGACAAATTCGACAGGTTCAGAGGGAAAAAAGCAAATCCATCACCTCCAATTAAAAACGTTGATTAGCCCAGACACGTAAATGAACAATATGCAGAGATACTGACCAACCACTACGGACACTTATCTAGTGATATCAACCTCGATCCGGAGTTTAAGAATCATAAAATAAAAATGGAACGTGTAATATCGTCCGTCATCGATAATAATATACACCTAGATGAACATCCCAACAGTCAGAATGAAGTTAACAGACCATTCATCTTGTCCGAGTTTGGGGCAGCGTTATCTAAACAGAAAATCACTGCACCGGGAGCAGATCAGATACATTATAATATAATAAATAAACTCCCGCAAAGTTCAAAAATAAAAATACTAGAATTATATAACAAGTTATGGGCTGAGGGCACCCTCCCTGACACCTGGAAGGAAGCAACATTAATACTATACTAAAACCAAACAAAAACGCCACAAGCGCGACAGCCTACCGGCCTATCTATATAACGTCAGCGCTGTGCAAAAAAATGGAAATAATGGTAGCAAACAGACTAAAGTACCATATTGAAACTAATAATGAAATCAGCAACACACAATCAGGCTTCCGAAATAACAGATTCACAATGGACCAACTATGGACTACTATCTCAATTCGCAGACGATGGTGCAATCTGGCATGTACATAGACACATTAGTAACTGTTAACAACACCCCATACCATATACACCAGCAGCAAAATTCTTAGGGATGACCCTAGACTACTGACTGTCATGGATACCCCATATATCAAATCTGATCAACACATGCAGAAAATATATAAACCTACTAAAAATAGTGTCCGGCACATCAAATGGAGCAGACAAAAAACACTAATACTACTAAACCAAGGCCCTCATACTGTCACAATTTCACTATAGTTCACTCATATACCAAAGCTGCAACCCAAATCAGCTAGAAAAACTAGAAACTATACAAAACCAAGCCCTGCGCATAGCTACATGAGCATACAGAAGTACCAGAATAGCGGCACTGCAAGCATAAACTGTAGTACCACCGCTAGCACTCAGAAGAGAAAGTAATACCCTAAATGTTGGGCCCGCTCCAAGCCTCATGGAGATAAATTACCCACAAATAAACTACTAAAACCACGTATGTACCACAAGATACAAAACGCACGAAACAAGCAGATAACAAGCTTGCAAGCTCCATACAAAGTCCTAGCTTATTCCTCAATAGGCCCAGACATAAACACTTGCTATGCAATGACAGCCGATGCGCTATCCGAACAATATAATATATCCGATATTGAAATTCAACCATTCCTATATCATATCCCATATTAGCCCTATGAAATATGATGCAAATCAACCCTTAAAGAAATAATAGCAGATAAAACAATAAACCCGGCTGAAAATTTAGAAATACCAACACATCTTATCAACAACGGACACAACGACCACCTACAAATATATTCAGACGGCAGCAAAATCCCAGAAAATGGAAGCACAGCCTACACAGTTGTAGTGCCAGCCGTAGAATATAAAGAAATATACAAGCTTAACGACAATCTAACTGTATTTACATCAGAACTGACAGCCATAGAAAAAGCACTTGAGTGGAACCTTAAACAGAAGCAAAATCCAACCACGGTCATACTGACTGATTCGCTCAGTTCCAGTTAAGCCATAAATTCAGGTAAATCAAAAACCAGACCTGACAAGATACATATAATAAAACATCTTATAAGCCAAAATAGGACAATGGGCAAAACGATAAGCATAGAATGGGTACCATCTCACATAGAAATAGCAGGAAATGAACTAGCAGACAAAGCAGCAGCAGATGCTCACACGCTAGGCACCACCGACAATACAAAGCCAACACATGTAGAACTATACACAAAGATAACCCAAATACGCAAGGAACGATGGCAGGAAGCCTGGAACGCTCTACCGCTATCCAACCAACTCCGATGTAACTGCCCTACACTCTCCACTAAATGCAAACAATATAGTATGGACCGAAGATCACATGTGACACTAACAAGGCTCAGACTAGGTCATAATGGGCTAGGAGCCAATCACTTTACAAAGGAAAACGAACAAACCCCTACATGCAGAGCATGCAATGACAGTGATGAAATAGAAACACTTATGCACTATGTCTACCACTGTCCCGCGCTGACAGAACATAGAAATGAGCATATACACCTTGCTATTTCCACCACCAGAGCTGGAGGAAGAAACTCACCAGGCCCTATTAAAATATATAAAACATACAGGATACTGGAGTAATATATAATACATTAGCCATACTGAACTATATAAGATATAATAATAATACATAATATATACAAAACACCCAGCCAGACCCCGGGAGAATAAAACAGTCCTATAAGACTCTGTAAGCACACCCTAGCGCAATATGGGGAGTGAAGCAAGGCAAGGCACATTTATCCGCGAGATCTAAGGCATATTAATCAGTAAATAGAAAATATATCGTAGCAAAACAGTCTAGAAAAGTAACATACAATGCTTACTGAAACACCTGACTACAGAACACATGCTAGACATTGTACATAACTTCAATATAAAACAAATCTTGTATAAACACACAATCACATGCTCGCATGTCAACACAACCACAACAGTCACCGGGCCACACAACTTTACCCGGACGACAGGGGGTTGTATGATCTCAAACAAAAATCGTAACAGCCCAGACAAACCGGCCGGACGTCGGGCCGATATGTGGGTTAAGCAAATCTCATTATAAGTTTAGGGTCATTAAATTGTGTATACCGATAACAGGACACACCAGCAAGAGCCTAAATACGATATAATGTGAAATGCAACGAAAAACACAAAATTTGACCGGACGACAGCGGGTTACATAGTCTCAAACAAAAAACGTAACAGCTCAGACAAACTAACATGACGCCGGGCCGATATGTGGGTTAAGCAAATGTCATTATAAGTTTAGGATTTCTAAAGCGTATGTCCCGATAACAGGACACACCAGCAATAGCATAAAGGCGATATAATTGGAAATGCAACAGGCGAGCATGTGAAAAAGATTGCATCATGCATATGTCCTCACAAAAATATAAAATTGTAAAAAAGGATCACAAATGTGTATATTAGACCTTGTTACTAATGCAAATTTCTCTTTCAGCTCAAATTATTCCAGCCTAAGTGTAAATAATATGCATGCTTGTCTGATAATAAAAGCCACGAAGCGTGTCCGATAAGGACAAGAGCTGCATGCACATAGCCCGGTTACACAGGGAACACACCAGCTGGCACAGTATAGAGGAAGACCAGAAGACGGCTATCGAAAATATAAAAAAAAAATGTCCCGGTATGCACAGAATGACTGAACAATCAGATACGGGATAGCACAAATGCTTAAACCTCCAAAGAATATAAGGAGGACACGGCACAACAACCCCTATCCCCTATCCCAAGGTCGAAAATATTAAGAACGGTATCAACGACGCTAACCCCCCCCCCCACCACCCCTCCGACGGCCCCAGGTCTCCAACACTGTACCACCAGCTGTTACATGTTGCTTCTATTGCAGGTATAACCATATTGTAAATACTTCTTGCTAAATAAAGGCAAAAGCCCTCAACATGTGATCAAGAACAGGCATGCCGGATCAGTCTTCGTCGCAGCTACAAAAATAAGAACGACAACAGGGCCATGTCACACATACGCACCTACAGTAAATCCACATACTATAATGGCAGATGCAACATTCTGACCAGCAGAAGTACCAGGATACACACACAAGCAAAAAGCAGCACCGGCTCAAACGCACAGACTAACATACACAATCGCGCAATCTAAAACGAAAACATAACTTCATTATGGAGTGATGATGAGGTCAACGTAATATATAGGCAAAGCAGCCTGCACGGAACACAATTCCCGGCAGCAACATGGTAACCCATGGAAAACAATGGAAATGAAAGAAAACCCTTCCGCACAGGGACACCTAGCTGCCAACACGTCAGCTATCCAAACATAAAATTACAGCCCTCACCCCCAACACAGACCCAACATTTAGTCCCTAAACAAAACCGTATCGCCTAAAAAGGGGGTAAATTAAAAACGAACCACACCCCACACATGCAACAAACCCACAGGAAAATAAAGTAAACAACATATAAACTTGGGGAACAAAACAAACACCAGAAATCAAGGCATGGTCCACTGTTGTCCATATGACATATGTCACAAGGGGGTGTATCACCCCACAACATCCTAGTCCCCGGGATGAAGTCTAAACAGATCTACGGACTGTCTGTTTACAAGCCCGGCCGTGCAGCGTGGATGTGCGCCTGTATGATGAACGCTTGCCGCCGAATCCAGACACATCGTGCGCTCCTCTGAGCCTGCTCGGGGTGACGGCGTCGCGGGCGGCGGGCTCGGGGTGGGCTTGAGGACAGGGGAACCACGTGTCTCTTTAACGATGAAGCCGGCGGATTCTCCTCATCACACCACCTAACCTCACTTCACGACAACAGCGACCGCGCACTCCGAATGCCTCATTTGCCACCAAAGGATTAGTATCCTAAACATAAATAGACTCGCAAACAATAATACCCAACGATTCTCTCTCTCTCTAAACATAAATAGACTCGCAAACAATAATACCCAACGATTCTCTCTCTCTCTAAACATAAATAGACTCGCAAACAATAATACCCAACGACTCTCTCTCTCTCTCTCTCTCTCTCTCTCTCTCTCTCTCTCTCTCTCTCTCTCTCTCTCTCTCTCTCTCTCTCTCTGTTTGTTTTTCTCTGCTTTATGCAGACGCCGTGCAAGTCCATGGAGTCAGTGCGGCCGTTAATCGAAAGCATCAAGTCAAGTGAAGTCAGTCGGTAGTTGGTAGTAGACTCTCAAAGAGTCCACTTCGGTAGCATGCAAGCAGACTGAAGATATAGATTGCATTGTATGGTTGTCTAGCTAGCTTCAGAGAATATATTGACAGAGATAGAGATATATTATAGTACTATTGGTGATTTCTGCCAGTATTCGGTAGAGGCTAGGAGAATGGACTAAGCGAATATGCCGGGCTTCAGATAGCTTTTACAGTGAGATGTCGTGCAAGAGGAACATATTGCTCGTGAGACAAATATTCCAGGGTGCTCCTCGGGCTTAGCAACCCGGGTCGCGTTAGCATTGGGCGAAAACGTTGGCTCCTGGAGCTGTGCTTTGTACCTTGCACTGGTATGTAGGAGCTATCCTTGGAGCAGTGATTATTTGGTAGTCAGTGAAGGGCTTGCCTTATGTAGCTCGTGAGCTACTCTCCGAGAGCGGTCTCCTTGGGCGGCTAATCCTGGGTCGCGTTAGTACTGCATGAGATTTGGCTCCGCGGGTTGTTACGTACGCTAATCCTTACTGACATCAGTTTCTCTCCTTGGAAATTACATTTTATTGTATATTTCTATGTGCCGAAATCATTTTAATCAAAGTATTAAATTCCCTTGATTACATCATACAACTAATTGACACTCATTTTTGTACATACAGTTTAATTAATCTTGATTAAGATTCACATTTCATTTGCTCAAGGTGTACGTACTTCATACACCATCATTACACATGCTGGGTAATTTTCAGTATGATTGGATAAGACAGGTCCGCCTGGGCTTCAGACATCTTATACAGTGTTGCCGCACAGTAGGTAATATACAGCTCCACGGACTGCATACGTTGCTCTACTGCAGTGATATATAGGAATCCTCCTCGGAGTTGGCTAATTTTATACCAGGTGGAAGTGGCCGTAGACAGCTCGTGAGCTAGACTCTCCATAGCGGTGCTCCCCAGGCGGCAAATCCTGTGTCGCGTTAGTTCTGGGTGAGACGACAGCTCGCCGTGCGCTACATACGGTGAAGTATAGTGTCGTTCACTCCTAGGTGGTTTCCATTTCATCTCATTTTCTTTCACATGTACATTACCCAGTTTCATATTATAATCCAATATCATTTACAACTCTCCCTTTCTGTATTACATGTTTGTAATCAAAGTCTGTTTCACGAAAGCTGCCCAAATTTTACGGCCATATAAATAATTCAAAAACAATATTTTTTTCGATAATATTAAATTAAGGGAAAATTTAAGAATGAGCCTTCTTTTTATTTCGTGAAATTTGGTCAAATATTGGTTTTATTACGAAAAATTGATTTGTCTATGGGAATTTAACATGGGGGGGGAGGTAGAGGAGTTGTGGGAGGAGTCAACACACGAAATAAATGCTTACCATTTTACCATTTTACCATTTCTTTTGTGTTTTTGTTTCATATTTAAATGGTGTCTGGTCAACTAAGAAAACAAAAATTAAATTTTAAAAATCGGTCCAGTATGTCTATGGAGATTTAACATGGGGAAATTGTTTTTTCCCAATAAAATCAATATTTGACCAAATTTCACGAAATAAAAAGAAGACTCATTCTTAATTTTTCCATTAATTTAATATTATCGAAAACAATATTGTATTTAAATTGTTTATATAGCCGTAACATTTAGGCAGCTTTCGTGAATCAGACAGTAAATTCATTTCATCATCATTTCATTGTACATGTCTAATCACAATAATCTGTAAATATTTCCAAAGTCGGTGTCGTAATTAAGATAGATTCAGTGTGCCACAGGCACACTATTGCACAGTACATGTAGATACAATACCACAGTGTCCCTGGTTGTATATGAGCTGGTTAGTTCACAAACACATTTACATGTAGAGTCTTCTTACTCGCCTACACGATCCCGGATATTGGTTACGTGCAGTAGTAGATATCAGCAGCTAGGTGTTGGCATGTGACAGTTTCGTTTGGGAACCTTCGACAAGTCTTCGCTGTATATGCAATAGAGCCTTTAAAATAGCCAACATTGGAGAGCGTCATAGTGCCCCATTTGAGTGGTTCAACAGTAATTCTGATATGCGGCCAATGCAAGACATTTGTGGCTATAACTGGAGAAATGGGGCTTATGGTATTTGTTACCAGTGTAGCTCTAGATCAAACAGCAGACTCCTGTAAACTGAGAATGATCTATATTGCTTCTTCCAAGCTTGAGAGGTGAGGGAATGGCGAACAGTGCAGATCCTGATCAGGCTGTGCGGATGCACAGCCTGATCTGGATCTACACTTGTCGTAAAACCCATAAGCCCTATTTATCCAGTCACAGAAAACCCATAAGCCCTATTTCTCTGGTCATAGCCCACCACCAGTGTAGTTCCTGATCAAAATAAATAGCACATTCATGTAACCTGATCATGATCTATATTGCTTTTTAGAAGCGTGGCAGGTGCTTCATTTATGAAATTGCGAACAGTGTAGGCCCTGATTAGACTGTGCGGATTCAACTTTCATGATCGTTTACGGAATAGAGCGGGGATTACCCCGTGCGGGAATTATATCATGTTTTGCAGCGACGGAGCGAGCACCTTGAACACGGAAGGTACCAGTCCACCAGAAGTAGTATATAAGAGTCATAATGATACAAGTTTATATGGAAGCCACACACTACGTGTGGTGGCTTCCACACGAAACTTGTAATCATTATGACTCTTATATACTACTACCGCGAGACCATATATTTATGACATGAGAAGATACACCCTATTAGACATAAAAATCCCTATGTTATACTCAGTATATATATACCATAATGGTTCTAGTTAAGTGTGCGTGGTTGAAGACAGGTAGTCACGAGAGATGTTTTCGCACCGGTATTTACGAATATTGCAAACATCACCGTGCATGGATGCGAAGAGGTTCCGTTTCGCCTCGCCCATGTCGGCATTGTGGGGTAGGGACCAAAGCCGAGTCATTGCTATGTCCACCATGCGGTGGCACTCAGGCTACTCATCGAATGGTTAACAAGGGATTACGTGCTCGCAAGTATTATCGTTTAGTAATAATTCAAATCGGAAAGTCAGTTAGAAAGATGGAATCGATCTAATAAGTCACGGTGTTTCTACAGCATTAAAACACTGTAAAAAAACATTATCAAACTAATTTTATAAAATTAGAAAATTGAACAGAAAAAAAAATACAAATATTATAACAAAATGAATAATAAAATAGAATGGGAATTGGAATTTTGTAATGTCTTTGGTGAAAAATATTACTATAAATTGAAAACATTATGCAGAATCGAATACATGAAATATCAGCGTAATTTATTACGCTCCGATAAAAGCGTTGCATTTACAATATTATACCGGCAATTATGTCGCCGGTACAAGGATCAAATTAGTGAAACGAAGCGACTAAATAGGATCGGAGAACAACTACCGGAACATCATAAAACTAATTTTATAAAACATTTTAAAATCAACGATTCGTTTACGGATATGCGTTTCTACAATCATATTGTAATGGATTTGAAAACTCTAATTGGAAATTGAACAGAAAAAAATAAGTACCAATATTATTAGAGAAAATGGATAATACAATACAATTTGAATTGCAAATTTTTAATGAGTGTGTTGAAGAAGTTTACGAAGCTTACGGGGGTTATAATCCTGTATACAAATTCTATAAAATGAGAACACTAGGTGATATCGAATACATGAAATACCAGCGTAATTTATTACGCTCCGATAAAAAAAAAAAAACGTTGCATTTACAATATTATACCGGCAATTATGTCAACTATACAAGAGGCAAATACGAACATTAAGACAGATAATGCGTATCGGATATGAAACTAAGGTGTATTATACAAAAAATTAAAAACCCAACGATTCGTTTACGAATGTACATTTCTACGATATCGTTTATAAAGATATTGAAAAATTATTATTGAAAAAAAAAAAAACTACTAATTAATTTATAGCCGAGTGTATTTTTCCTTATCGAAGGTATGTAAACTGGCAATCTGAATTTATAAATTTTATCAACCTCGAGCGGTCGGATAGGAACGCCGTTGTCATGCAGTTGTTTACCATAGCGACCACATTTGTAGGGATAGAAATAAAAAATGATTAGCTCCAAACGCGGCGCGAACCCACGACCCTCGTCTCTATAGAGTATCGCCTTAACCCACACGACCATGTAGGCTGTTATGATAAACATTACCTAGTGTTGTACAATTATCGATTTACGACAATGTTTCAATTACACGGGTTATGAACCATGCGTAAATTGATAGCCGAGGTAAACAGACAGTTATTTATAGCCGAGTGTATCAATTTACACAGGCGATTACAGTGTAATCCTCGACTGAATTTGTTATGCGATTACGGCGTAATTCTCAGTGAAAAACAAATGTTGTATAGGTATGTAAATTTGTTTACTGTACCAATATAAGAAAATTAATATATTTTTTTAAATTATTTTATAATGGTGCTGTAACATTTCTTCCGACTTTATGTCCAAGTTTTTCCCTAAATTTATCCCAATCAGTACACTCAATCTTGGGCATGGTGGCGCGCGCTTTGATTCTTATATCATTTTTTAATTGTTCATATCTCCCCATTTCTTTCACCACGGATTCAAACTCTAAATTTGATATTTTCTTATCGGCCAACGCTTTGGACACCATAACGTCGATGGTATTTTTCTTAGACCTGGCGAGAACAGATATTCTATCATGTTTCTACATTTTTTCTCGAGTTTTCCACCCGAGCCCTAATTACCATACACAACAACCCAGAAACGGCCGACACCGCACATAAAATCCCCGCTACGGGAACCGTTATAATGGTGGATATAGTTGCAGCTGTCCCCGCCCCACACAACACAGAGAAACACTCGCCAGAGCCGTGCTAGATACTTCAGCAATGTTCACCGCGCGCCTATATTTTTTAGCGTTTCTTTTTCTATTTGTATATTCTCTAACTAAAATATCCTGCATAGCGACGATATTATTCAACCTAAAATCTGAACTTCTTTCGTTAATTGTACACAGTGTTGATGGAGTGGTATTGACAATTGGAAGCGTTGATTCGTTCATATTTAAATTTTACAAATTTATTTCAATATATTAGTATTTACAAAATAAGTTCAATTAACAACGAGACAATAGTGGAAGAACTCTCTGTGTCACCGATTTTCGTAACAAAGTTAATAACACTACCTTTGGAAAGTCTAATTCGATCATAACCGGAGAACGAAACCACCGTCGAACTATCTCCAGAGATTTTAGTGACTCCAAACCCCGTTCTTTCCCATCTACTACAATATTTATCGCGACCGCGCCCACAGGTTTACCACTACCATTAACCGAGCAGACCGCCATTTGGATAACTTCCCCCGCGGCTGTCATAGTGTATCCCCCACATTTATTACTCGCTTTGGCACCGAACGAATATTCATAGTGCCCCTCAACCAATGGGCCCCGCTTCTCAGCCCAAACTGCGATGGCACGTTTTAGCGTTTTCATTGTTCGCACTATTCCGGCAAGCGCACTGTTTGCGTTATATGCCTCAGTACGAATATTATAAGAGGCCTCCTCAAGAGCTTTGGTCGCGGCTATACGATCATGTTTCAGTTTATCGGAAACTTCGGTTATCTTTCCGTCTAGTTCGGTACTGAGAGAGTCCTCTAAGCGCAACGCATCATAAGCCTCCGTAATGGTCGCCTGGTGGCCTTTTAGGGCTTTCTGAACACCCGACCGGGCTTCTTTTTGAAATTCGGTTATTTTCCCGTCTAGTTCAGCAACCGCCGCTTCTCTGATGAGAGAGTCCTCTGAGCGCAACGCTTCATAAGCCTTCGCAAGGGCTGCCTGGTGGTCTTCTCGGGCTTTCTCAATACCCAACCGGGCCTCTTTTCGAAATTCGGTTATTTTTCCGTCTAGTTCACCAACCGCTGCTTCTCTGAGAGATTCCTCTGAGCGCAACACCCTATAAGCCTCCGTAAGGTCCGCCTGGTGGTCTTCTCGGGCTTTCTCAATACCCGTTCGGACCCCCTCAACCCCCAACCGGGCCTCTTTTCGATATTTGGTTATTTTTTCGTCTAGTTCAGTAAGTGCCGCTTCTCTGTTGAGAGAGTCCTCTGAGCGCAACGCACCATAAGCCTCCGCAATGGCCTCCTTGTGGTCTTCTCGGACCCCCTCAACCCCCGACCTGGTCTCTTTCAGAAATTCGGCTATTTTCCCGTCTAGTTCAGTAAGTGTAGCTTCTTTGCTGAGAGAGTCCTCTAAGCGCAACGTATCATAAGCCTCCGCAAGGGCCTCCGCAAGGTTCGATTGGTGGTATTCTCGGACTTTATCGATACCCGACCGGGTCTCTTTTCGAAATTCGGTTATTTTTCCGTCTAGTTCAACAACCGCCGCTTCTTTGCTGAGAGTGTCCCTCTAAGCGCAACACCCTATAAGCCTCCGCCGTAAGGTCCGCCTGGTGGTCTTCTCTCGGGTTTTCTCAATACCCGACGTGGCCTCTTTTCGAAATTTGGTTATTTTTTTGTCTAGTTCGGTAAGTGCCGCTTCTCTGATGAGAGAGTCCTCTAATCGCAACGTATCATAACCCTCCGTAAGGGCCGCCTGGCGGTCTTCTCGGACTTTATCAATATCCGACCTGGTCTCTTTTTCGAAATTTTTGTTATTTTCCCGTCTAGTTCGGTAAGTGTCGCTTCACTGATGAGAGTGTCCTTTAAGAGCAACGCATCATAAGCCTCCGTAAGGTCCGCCTGGTGGTCTTCTCGGACTTTACTCAATACCCGACCGGGCCTCTTTTCGAAATTTGGTTATTTTTTTGTCTATTTCGTTTAGTTCCGTATGCGTTTCTTCACGACTTTGTGTATTCACAGCCAGGGCATATTCTCTAAGTTGTGACAGTAGACTCTTGTGAATCTCGTCCGTGGCCCTCGATATAGTTCTATTGATCAAGGCCTTTGTTTTTTGGGTAGTTAAAAAGTCGCCCTCTGTCGGGATGAATCCCCCTTCTGTCGGTTCCAAATTATTTGAATTTGTCACCCAATCGGAAGAACTACCTGGTCCGTATATACTCATTTTCAATAATGTTGATAATATATATATTACGAACATGCGTTTAATTCTAAATAATTTTCTTAAAATTAATTAATTTGAAATTTCTAGGACGACCGAAAATCGGGTAATCGTTCTTCAACTCTCGCCCTTTATCATCGAGAATAGAAATCTTCAACTCGTGGATGTGTCCCGATTCCAAAACTTTCCTCTCGGGGTGTGGGAAGTCTAAGGTCAGGGTCTCACCATAGAAACAGTCGCTGGCGGGCACGGTTTTCAGTAATGTGGTGGGAGTGCCGTCTACCGTGTTGTACGATGTGTTCACCCGATCCAGGTGCACCCGAGAGTTTTCGTGACGGCGAAGTTCACAGGGGTCGTGCCGACGTGCTCGCCAGGATCAAACACTCCGTCATCGTTGTAAGGGTATGTTATTATTTAAAATCCTAACAGTGAGCCAACCCCGGTGAGATCCTTAAACGCCTATCAACGGTCAATGTCGTGAGCCCCGTGGCTTTCGAGATTGCGAGAGTGACTACACCAGGAATCTTCTCCGCGACAAAAGCTTGGAGATCTCCGAAACTCCAAAGACCGTTAGGTACTATAGCATCTGGAGTTCTACGAAATCCTGAGGTCACTGGTTCAGTTATGAGGTAGTTTCCGAAAGCCACAGGGCTTACACCCTCGACTTCTGATGTGAAAAACTCGAGCGTTTCAACGTTTTTCCACCCGACCGTGAACGTGATTGATCTAAGGCCTACCCGGCGTTGTCCGCAGCAGTTGTCTATTAATTTTTGAAGTTCACAACTCCCTTTTTGAACATTAGTGATAGTAGCAAACATAATAATATCTTTCAATGGATACAAAAGCATTTAGCTTTAATTCTAATGCAAAGTACGCGGTCGGTTGTAAATACACGCAAAAAGACGTTGTTAACCGCCTTGTATATCCAACCGTAACGGTTAGACCGGACAGTGGCTTTGCCACCAATTTCCCTAACACGTTTGAGAAATATAGGCTGCCCAAGATTACTACGATGGAGGCGGTAAACGGGTGGAAAGCCACACCGATGCAGTTTTGGCAGAACCAGCTAAATTTTGCTGTATGGTGCGCAACAGCCGGGTGTGGAGTTTCACATAAAGACCATCTAACATCCAAGAATATCATGCTCCGAAGTGTCTACAACTTTCACACGGATTATACTATTAGGAGGATTCTCAAAGAACTAGGCATTTCTCTACCTCAAGACGACGCCTGGATCCCATTTCCAACGCATACGACCGTATGGCGTTTGAAAGACTGTGTAACGAATTTAACGTTTCAAAAGACGCGGACTGGAGGCAGAAAGCATTTCCTACCACCACCGGCCTCGGGGACGTTCTCATTCGGGGCCAGCCGTCCGGGAATTGGACGCAGACTGATTTTAGACACGATTACTCCGGTGACCACATCGTCAGTCGGAACGCCGGGAATTTTGACCCCGCGACTATGACTTTCGGGCCAGAAGTGTCTGGAGGTCGGCACTGTGGCGTGTTTTTCTTGTAAAATGTTACCATCCGAAACGGGCTCACGTCGATTACATACAGCAGCTGCTGAGGTTCAGAAACGCGTGGACCACATTTATGTTAGATAAGGGTCTAGGGTTCACGCAGGCCGGGGTTACTCGCGTCAACGAATCTATTCGCAAGTACGTCTGGGCCATCCTCGGCGCACAGAAGCAAACTCGCAGTTCTATACTGGGCACAGGAACAGCGTTTGATGCACAAAAACAATTCTTGGCACTTGTAGAGACGCCCATCTCAGCTAAGGTGGACCTGGAGAAGCGATCCAGAATTATCAAGACGTTTTGCAGACTGCCAGCACTCCAGTGGACTATGTATTTGGAATAGGTCTTTATATGGCGCCGAGCAATATGATACTACGAGACGACCCGGTTGATGGTTAAAATAATCAAATCGTAATCGCCACCGCCAATCAAAAAATCGGTCACAACGGTAACGTGAACACGGATATCATCAAGCGCACCCCCAAAATGATCGGGCGCGGAGTTGTAAATTCAAATAAATTTGAAAAAGATTTCATAAAACCCCCAAAACACAAAATGGATACACCTCCCTCAACACAATCGAACCCAGTACCCCCAATTAGTAAATTGGATGCACCATCAAGTTCCATCAACAATGTTGAAACACCAATCATCAACAATTGTGAAATTGGAAGCACAACACACGAGGAGGAGAAATTAGCGCTCGTCGTCGCCCTCGTGGCAATCGGATTATTTACGCTTTGGTTTTAGGAACTCTCTGGCGAAGAATAGTAGGAGACCGGCGATGGCCACGATTAAAGCCCAGGTATTCTCGGCGAGCCATCCGACCGTGATAATATAGATAACAGAAGGAGAGGAGACCTCTATCAAACCAGGCAGCGCGGCAGCCAACTTTCCTGCTAATTTAGCCAGGAGACTGGCGAGGGCTTTTAGTTGTTTTTTTATCCACTCCTTGGCTCCGCTGGATGGCGCGGGTGCTGGTGCTGGTGCGGGTGCTGGTGCTGGTGCGGGTGCTGTTGCGGCACCAGCATTGACAGCTACAAATAGAGAAGATATAGATAGAATTAGGGTCGATATAATCATGCTGAAAGCTGCGATGATGGTTAATATCGTGACGCCCTTCTCTCTGAACAGAGTGCGAAGACGCTCACCGAGTGTCGTGTCCTCGTGCAGAACCCTCGAGATTGTTTCGCGGCTCCGACCCTTAATTGGCCGGAAAGCGTCTCACGGTTAGTCGAAGCAGCCTCCAAGCGAGCTTCTCTTTCGTCCCGCAACGACCGCAGGAGTTTGTTGATCCGCTCGGTAGATTCTCTATCGTCACGGACTTCCCCAAGTTTTCTTTCTTCCAGCGCGATATGTTTGTCCAGCGCCGTGAGTTTGGAGAGGTTATTGACCAGTTCGCCCCGAGTTGTTTGCAGAGCCTTATCGAGTCCCCGGAGTTCGCGAAGAGGTAATGGTGGGTTATATTTTGTGCCGTTCATTTCGTTGACCGTAGTTTCCACTGTGTTAATAGCGTCGGTGGCTATACGAGGGACATCGCTGAGCTCGCTCGTTTCTATAGCGGCGGCCGTCTTCGCAAGCGTTTCGTCGGTAGACTGTAGGGTTTTTACCATTTGTTGAGGCATCTGTGACCGATCATCGATCACTCCGAGAGCTCGAGCGAAGAGTACTCCATATCGGTTCAAGGTTCAGATGAAGTTCCCGGTGCGTCTGGACCAAACAAAGATGCGCCTGGACCAAGCGAAGGTGTATTTCGTGGTTCGTCTGGAACAAACAAAGGCGTATTTCGTTGTTCGCCTGGAACAAACAAAGGTGTCTCTATGAAGGTCGTTTCGTCATAGTTATCGATGTCATCATCGATGTCATCATCATCGCCGAAATCGTCTCTGCCGATTTCATCCATGTCAATATCGTAATCAGCCATATTAATTTCTTAAAATTAATTATGTATTAAAGACAAAACCATACGGGTTTAATATAGATTCACTAAATTATGTCTTCGAGTCAATACGGTCGCAAACTCAATCCATACCGCAGACTGCGTGAGCCCCTCGGGGCAAAAGGCGTGAGACAGAGTGTCGTTATTACGAACAACCCATCGACGATCGACCAGAACCAGCTGCTCTTAGTCCGCTTCCCCAACCTCGGAACTCACGACGTCATTGTGCCGGGTACTGTTCGCCTCGCTTTCACTATTTCGCTAACGTCGACGGACGCGGACCGAACCGTCGTTCAGAACCTTGGTCGCGCCATCGTCAAGAAGACCATGATAAAGATTTCTGGTAATGAGGTGATGTCGATCGATGACAGCGACGTCTACCATTGCTATCAGGACCTGTGGAAGACGGCGCAAGAGCGCGAAAACGCTGTCTATCAGGGTATTGACACCAGCAAAAATAAGAACGTAACCAAACTTAGAATCGGGGCTGCTAACAAGGCAGATAACAACGCGAGCGACAACGCGGTCGCGGGTGCTTACGGCAACCGCTTCTACATCCCGCTCGACTTTGAGTTGCTGGAGAGTCACATGCCCTGCTATCAGAGCGCTTTGGCTGACCGCCTCGTATACGAACTAACGTTCAACGACTACGGCCGAGTTCTCATAGCCAGCGACATGTTATCGACGTATACGATCGATAATGTTTCGCTGGAGTACGACATGGTCACGATGCCCGAACTCGCGCGATTGATCAGAACCCAGTACGCCGGGCGCGTTGCCATACTTTACGACCGAGTTCTTCGCCATCGCAAGATGACGAAAGACAAAGGCGACACATTGTGGAATATTAATGTCAACGTACCCGCCCGCTCGATGAAAGGTATACTGATGTTGTTCGAGGATGCTCGGTTCGCGTTCGGTGCTAGAAAAACCGACAAATTCTATAACCCCAAAATCACGAAGGTAGAGGTGACGATCGAGGGTCTTCGCGAGTACCAATCAACTCTACAGCGCTGGTTCTTCGCGCACACCAGCAGTGGGACGAAGTAAGAAAGCAGTTTGCTGCCGGCTCTAAGCGCTCTCCGGAGGTTGCGGCAGTTGCCAAAGACCTGCATCTCTCGGCCGTCTCCCTCGCGGATTTCCTGAATACCAAATACGCGTTATGGCTAGACATGCGAGCCAGCGACGACGACCAAATACACGGCAGCGGACGCCAAGTTGAGAACGCTAGCGAGGGTGTGACGATCCAGATAACCAAAGAGGCGGACGGAGCCGGGCCATTTAACGTGTACTTATATATAATTACAGACGCACAACTCAACATCGAAGATGGCCGATACGTCTCAGCACTCTATTGATTTAATAAAAAAATCATCTAACGATTTATTAATTAATTTTAAGAAAATTAGCAATCAATACCAATTCACGATTGGAGATGCCCACTCTGCCATAATATGTGGGCAGACAGGATGCGGAAAAACGGTTTTCATCCTAGACTTGCTCGAGGGCTCCTACCGCGATGCCTTTCGTCATATTGTGATCCTGTGTCCCACTGTGCGGCACAACGATACTTATCAGCGGCGCCCGTGGATATGGACCGACCCAGAGGTATACGTTATTGACCCCGGTGATAGGCTTCACGATTGGTTGCGTGGTTTATACCAAAAATTCCAGGGTGAGCCCACCCTATACGTGATTGACGATTGCTCGGCGGCCAAGGCGGCGATGACCAAAAAGAAGGACATGCTCTCCGAGCTCGCATTTTCTGGCCGCCATGCTAGGCAAAGCGTATGGATATCCACTCAAAAGTACAACGCCGTCCTCAAGGATCTGCGCGAGCAAACGAAATGGGTCGCCCTCTTTCACTGCAAGGACCGAGACTCATTCGATGACTGTCTTCGAGAGAATGACGTTATCCCAACGCGCGAGGAGCGCCTGGATGTTCGACGGATGCTTTCGGAAACTAAGCACGCCAAGCTTTTGCTAAAGACTGATCAACCAACTACTTACGAAGTTATCAATTAATTTTATAATTAATTAGCAATTACTGAACAAATGCTGAACAATGCTGAACAATGCTTAGCAATTGCTGAACAATGCTGAACAATGCTGAACAAATGCTTAACAAATGTTGAACAAATGCTGAACAATGGTTAAGAATGTAACAATTTGGTGCTCGCTGCGAGCTTTGTTGCGAGCATAATGGTGATCTATAAGTATCGGGTGGTGCGCTTTGCAATATGTTAAAGTGATGAGACTTGTTAGAATAGTTAAATTAATTTTAAGAAAAATGAACTGCGACGAACTTCTCGATCAGCTAATAGAAGAAACCTCAACTCCGACTGCCAACATAGATAATGATCCGACAGAGCAATCGGAATCAACTCCAACGGCGGTTGGTATTGGGTTGAGTGCAACGACTCCGAATGAAAATGAAAATGCGGCGCGACGAGAGCGGCTAGCTGCGCTGGTTGCTGGGGGACAATCGGAGCAATTATCTCGGTAGGCGTCTCTCAGTTTTTCAGGTGGATAAGATGTCAGATGCGGAGATCGATAAATGTATGCGCGATACGAATCCAAATTGGGAGCGGAGATGACAAAAACTCTCGGATCGGCGGCTATTCATTTGTACGCAACCGCCGTTAGTATACTTCTCCCTATACCAAACACCGCGGGATTGATTGACGATCTAGAGACTGACCCTTTTATAGGTCACACTCTTAGAACAGCCTGCTGCTCAATTTATCACAAGTTTGGAATGTACTTAGCTCCGCTGACAACCGCGTTGACCACGGGTAAAACACTGTCAATTTGGACATATATGCCCACGAACTATAAGCCCTAATATTATAAATGATGACACAAGACACACCCGCGAGAGTGACGGAGTTGAACCCGATTGCTCCAACCCAATCGAACCCGAGTGTTACTCCGCCACTGGATGACATACCGCATATAAAAAATCCCAAAAGACAGGCAGCTGGGTGGGCGGCGGCTGCCACCCGAAAAGTTAAACAAGATAAAATACTCGCCGAGCTTCGACACTCAACACCCAATCGAGGTTGGGTGAATCCGATTGAACCCAAATTCGTGAATTGGAGTTGGGTTGTTGGTGGTGGTCTGGCAGTTGTTGGTGCCCTGTGCGTGTGGAAATACCCCATATTATCGAAAAAACAACCAGCCAGTGTTCAGAAGAAAGTTACGAAACACCAATCGCGATTGGATGCGCCCCATTTAAACATTGATCGCGACCCCTTTTATATGCAATAATTATAATGGCTAAACAAGATGGTAAAATGTTAGTGAATGCGCTTTATCACGCCGTGGTGATATCGGGTTTCAGTATCGGGTATGCTCGACTGTCAAAGATGGCCCTAGGAGGATCCGCTCCCAAATTGGACTTTACTGCGAGTGACGTAGGGCTCGCGACCTTAGATGTAGCGGCCACAGTTTGGACCCGAGATTATCTAGTTAAAGCTGGAATTCTACCAGTTAATATATGGAAATAAATGGCTTCAATCGCAGTAATAGTAGGTGGTGCGCTCGTAAACGCATTGGCGTTCAGCGGTAGCAACTTTATATTCTCTAAAATGAGAAGCTCGAACGTGGATGAGGAGCGTAAGCGTCACGATTTAGCTGTAGAACAACTCAATAGCACAAAGGAAGCGTGGTCGAAAAAACTAACCGCCCATCTTGACTGGGTCAATGAAGAGCTTCGCCGCGAAAATCACGCCGCACAAACTTTTCAGAACGTTGAAGAAGCCAACCGCGAGTACGCGCTGGCATATCCGCAGAAAAATCTCGGGCCGCTGGATCGCGAGCCCCAACTTTCAGATTTCTATGTACCGTCAGAGCCCCAAAAAGACCGCGAGATCGCGTTCATCGTCGTGGGAATGGGTGTGGTGGGGCTCGTCGGCTACTATATCCAATCGAGATTTTAAATTAATTATTTTAAATAATTTTTTTATAAATATATATATATATAGAACGATGTCAGTTGACGAACTTTATTTTGCTATGATTGATGTAGGCTACACTGCCCTTAAACACCGCATGGTTGGTGCAAAGGGTATGATTCGTCTGGCCCGAGATTCTCTCGAGACGTGGCGGGAGGACGAAAAAGCGGCCACCCTTTTCGCAAAGCGGATGTTAGATTCCTCCACCAATCCTGGGGGATTAGATTTTCCCAATTTCCTTCAGAACTTAACCCCAAATCGCGATTGTACTTCCAACAAAGGTTTATTATTATCGACGCAGTTACCGGACGATCTGGCGAGGGCATGTTGGAGATTGTCCGATATATTAGAATACATCGCATACTATGAACACGCTCAAACTTAATACCAAACTATCGGTTCGCCTAACGCGCAAGCTAGCGAACGCGTACTACAGCCCCCGCAGCTACTGGAAGGGACTCGCGGCCATCAAGAACCTCGCGGCGGCGACCAAGGTTTCAGAAAACGCTGTCAAGGAATGGCTCAAGAAGCAGGCCATCTGGCAGATCTATTTACCCGCGCCTCACAATATTCCGCGCCCGAAATTCGACGTGCCGGTACCGAACCAAGTTCACCAAGCGGATCTCCTGTTTCTCCGTCACGATCGCGTCGGTCGTAAGACGTACAAGTACGCGCTGACAGTCGTTGACGTAGCGAGTCGTTATAAGGGGGCTGAGCCGTTAGCAACTAAAGAGTCTAAGGAGGTGGCCGAGGCTCTCTCCCGAATATATAAGAGGAGTCCTCTCAAATGGCCGAATCTTCTCCAGGTCGATCCCGGCCGCGAGTTCATGGGTGCGGTCTCTCATCTATTGTCTAAGCACGACGTTTCTGTCAGACGCGGCCGCGTCAACATCCACCGGGACCAGGGGATCGTGGAGCGCTTCAATCGAACCTTGGCTGAGAGACTGTTCGGACACCAATACGCTAAAGAACTTGTAGACCCTCATTCGCGATCGACCGAGTGGGTGGCCAGACTGCCCGCCGTGGTCTCCGCACTGAACGGAGAGGTGACCAGATTGATAGGTAAGAAGCCCGTAGATGCTATCAAGTTTAAAAGGGTGACGAGCGAGCCCTCTGCCGTCTCGCGCGGGCGACCCGTTGGTTTAGAGGAGCAACGGCTTCCATCAGATATTGATGCCCGGTACCTCTATCAACCGGGAGAGCTCGAAGGTGGCAGCCGCCGCGCGACTGATCCCGTGTCGTCTCTCAATGTATATCATCTAGATCGATCTATTACCAAGCCCGATGAGCCCGTGCTCTACTATTTGGATGATGGGCCATCTCGAGGGTTTGTTCGCGAAGAACTTCTTGCGGTGCCTTCTGACACCCAGCTACCCCCGGATCGTCAGAGTCTTTAGTATTCTCTCAGAGTTCTTTTATCTATCCTATAGCTCGGTGTATAACCCGTCTTCCATCACTCTCCTCTTGTCGTAGTACGCCGAGAGTCCTAATTTTTGTTGACAGTACGTCTTCATCACCCCGTTAATCATTCGGAATCCCCTGTTCTCCGCCATATCCCTACCCCCTTCGAGAGCACTCTTATACCTTCCCCAAGTCAGATCGTTAGATCTCTTCGACATCCCCTTGGCCGAGTGCTTAGATTTTCCATCACCGCTCACGTAGTAACACTTGCTACACAGAGCGATGGCTCTATCCCCTTCGAATTACAGCTTGAACAGTCCCGGAGTTCTGTTGCTCCACACGTCCCACGCCAACCACTCGGTCTTCTCCTTATTGAACTTTCTCTTCATATTCTTTCTCACCACCGCCTCCAGCGTCTTCTCCGACAGCGCGAAGTACATGCTGTCAGTGTCCATCTGTATCAGTTCGAAATCTCCGCGATCCACGTACTTGTCCAAGAAATCGTAGTAGAACTCCAGCATCCGGAGCTTGGCCAACTGGTAGACCGCTATGCCACACTGAAACGGTCTGTTGATCACCACTCGAGTCTTCCTGCTCGATATCTCGTAAGCCTCCCCAATCTCCTCCAGGTCTTCGAACCACGCCGACCTCAGTGCCCGATCGACAGTCTTCTCATCCTTCGTATATGTGGTGTTCAGGTGTCTCTCTTATCAGCTTGCCACAACACGCGTTGCCAACCAGTTTGAATATATCCGCCAACACCGCCTTGCTCTTGTCGACGTCCCCCGTCCGTCTAGCAGCGGTGACCTCTTTAGCGAACCATTGAAACGGTTTGCCGGTCGTGTAGTCTATCACCCTATGCACCGCCTTGACGATCAGACCGTGCTCCAGATACCACTTTAGCAGCGGGGAGTATATGATCATCTTCTTGGCGGACATTGCCCCCACGAGCTTTCTCTGTCCTTCGACTCTTTTCCTACCGGTCCCGGCCAGATAGTCCTTCATGTGCTGCGGAACCTCGTTCTCATCGACTTCTCGATTAACGAACAGCGGTGACATTTCCGAGAACTTGTCTCTCAACGTTTCAGGGACCTCTATATCCAACTCCGCAAATCCGAACCACTTTTCACTCCTGACCTTCCTCACGAAACGGTCTATATACGACTGTCTTTCCGGGTCGTCACACGTCCATATCTGCTCCTCACCACACGGCATTTCCTTCGACAGAGTAGATAGGTATAGAGCATTGGCATCTTCTCCTCCCGACTCCCCACTTGACCCCTGATCGTCGACCTTCCAGCCTCGGCGTATCTGGAGAATACTATGGACGGACCACCGACCAATCCCTGCTTCATCATCTCATAAGTAGGTACTGAAGGGAAACACCGGGCAGAGACACAGCATCCTTGAGTATGTCCACGCCTCTTCCCTGTAGAACTCCGTCTTTTTAGTCAGAGACTCCAGGAACGGTCCTACATCCAAGTCGTTGTAGTGTTGCAACCATTCATTGAACGTCTTCATCCCCTTTTCTCGGAATACCTTCTTACACTGTTTCCACTCGGACAACGACAGAAGAAACTCACCCTTCAACTTCGAGTACCACTCGGGATAGTCTGGCAGCCCCGGATGGTCGAGCTTGTCCGCGCTATCGAACCACTCGTATGGAAAGTGAGACTTTACCGTTTTACAGTCGTACGCCTTAACCCACCGGTCGTACGTGGTACCGGGTCCCAGATACTGGATGATGTCGAGAAATCTAAACTCCGGGGTAAACAGAAACATCGTCGTGCTGGCTCTCTTTCCGACCATCACCTTATTCACGGTGGCCGCCAACTTCTCTACAAAGTACTATGCTTGATAAGGTTCAGGTCGTACCTGCTACAGTTGAACCCCACCACCGGGACTTGGTCAATCCAAGAAATAATCTTTGCTTGCTGAGACTTCGATAACATATCTATGTCGGCCGGCAGATACTTCTTCCTAACCCCCTCCCTGATTGCCTTGCCTCTCATCTGCAGCTCGGTCACGAACTTCTCGACTAGCGTGTCGGGATCTCGTTCGCATAGGTGTGTGATCCCTTCATGCATCGTATCCCCCAACGACACCGATATAGGAACGTGCTCGACCTCGAAGGTCAGGTCTTTGGTGGGTCGCGTGGTTTTTGACTTGTCGAGATACGCCTCGAAGTCGTAGACTATCTGGTGGGGGTACAGAGTCGTCTCCTCCTCGCGTGGCAATTGTGGATAGTAGGTATTCACCTCATTCAACCACTCACACTGCCACATCACCACCAGTTCGTAACCCCCGCCTTATCTTGGCGTCTTGAATTTTCGTCCTCTTGTACAGCGATCTCGCGTTACCTCTCATGCAATGCCTCGGACACCCCGTGCCAGTAGCATCCGTGAAACTGAAACACGGTCTCGGTCTCGTGACAGTAACCGTCGACCGGATCACCGGTGACATCCGGTGCACCCGTACTCGTTCGTCATCTTGCGGAGATTCTTTATGAGGAACGAGTGACCTCCAAACATTCCTATCGTCATTGTCTTCCCCCCAACCACGTCGTAATTTGCCGGAACCTTCATGAGGTACCACACTCCGTCGGCGGTGGGCTCGTAAACGCGAATGCCCATCTTGAAATGCTCTTCGACCTTCTTAATATCGTCCAGGGGATTCCCTTACTACCCGGTCCGTTATCGTGCCCGAGGTATTCGCGAGCCAGAGCTCGTGCCTTCCTACAACACCCGTCGGGTCTCCCTCCACGTTGGATGGCTATGCACCTAAACAGACACAAGTAGTCGTCGTACGTGTCGACGGAATACATTCCCTTTTTCTGTCTTAACCAGTCTGGGAGTTTTCCCGCTCCCATGAGAAGTTGTTGTGCGTCGATGATCATCTTCACCTCGACCGATATCCAACGAACGAAGGTCCATTTTGTGTTTGGTCTATCGACTTTGTCGATGTCCATTCGACCTTTCTCTCTATCGGATATCCAACTCTCGGCTTTGGCGATCTCGTTTATCCACGGACTGCCCTTTGAATGTTTGTGATATATCATAGTAGCGTCGGTCTCTATGTGCCTAATACGATACGAGCACGAATACCTCAGATAACACGCCGTGGTCATCTCTGGGCGAATTTTATTCATTATGCGATTAGCGATCTCCCCGTCTACCCCCCTCTCGAAAGTCCATACTATCTTCCTCCTACCCCTATCAACAGTTTCCCTAACTTCGGCTTCTTCGGCGAGAATCCTGGGACCCTCCTCCACCAAAGCTCTGGCGATATCTCTCCTCTTCTTGGGAGGTCTCCCCACCAACCCTTGATATATATTGTAGTACGCCTTGTATAGGGGTTTTCTACGTGCGCTGTGATCTTCTTTTACACGCTGCGCGTAAGCGGTGGCGCGCAGACTGGCCGTCGTCTCGTTCTCCAATTTCTCGGAGCGTTTTTCGGGGTCGGCGGGCAGTCGTCCGGTCTAAACCGCACGCCGCAGCCTCTCCTCGTAGACGACGGTTCGCGCGTCACTTATCCTATCTGCTATATCTTTCTTGAGTCTCAAACCTCTTAGGGAAATTCCCCAACTCTTAGCTTGCTCTCTCATTTGCTTTATGGTAGGCATTATACTGAGTATAACCAATAGATTTTTTATCTTCAATAGGGTGTAAGTTTATATTTATTTGTAATAAATATATGACAGATTGTTGTAATATACTTAGTATAACTTATGGATAACTTGTCTTTAATAGGGTGTCAGTTTATATTTGTGACAGATTGGTGTAAAATACTGAGTATAACTTATAGATTTCTTATCTTTAATAGGGTATCAGTTGTTATTTTATTCGTAATAAAGTATGACAGATTGTTGTATATATACTGAGTATATGGATAACTTGTCTTTAATAGGGTGTCAGTATATATTTGTGACAGATTGCTGTAAAATACTGAGTATAACTTATGGATTTCTTATCTTCAATAGGGTGTCAGTTGTTATTTTATTCGTAATAAAAGTATGACAGATTGTTGTATATATATACTGAGTATAACATAGGGATTTTTATCTCTAATAGGGTGTATCTTCTCATGTCATAAATATATGGTCTCGCGGTAGTAGTATATAAGAGTCATAATGATTACAAGTTTCGTGTGGAAGCCACCACACGTAGTGTGTGGCTTCCATATAAACTTGTATCATTATGACTCTTATATACTACTCCAGAAGTTGAGACTTTTTTAACAATTCTTGGCCGAGCGAGCACTTCCGCAAGTTTTTTTTCTCAGATATCCTCTTCATATATTCACAGAGGCTGTTTGCTGTAGCTACACAAGTCAAATTGGCATACAGCTAAGAGCATTTATAATGTGTAAAAGTTAGCATGTGGTGGTAAATTTCTGCACTTATTCCGTCATGGTCGACGAAACTAAGCCGTGTTCAAGTGGACTGGTACCGAAGCTAGTCTTACAATCAGTCGGCCATGCACATGTATTGTTTTACCGCCATTGTTTTAATTGACAACGTCGCAAGATGTTCCCTCCCCTGGTGTAATATACCCACAAATAAGTGTAGGTCATAGTGCGTAGACAAGCAAAATGGCTGTGATCATTTTATAAATTCAGTATAATAAACATTAAAAAAATAAATAATTAAATTGAACATTTCTCCTTGAAAGCATGCTTTGCAATTTTGGTGAAATAGGCTACATGTTTATTTCATATAGAACTTACGACTGCATATATTTGATGATTAAAAGTATGCAGAATTATTATACTGAATTTATTACATTATCACAGCCAAAATGGCTGTGATAATGTAATACATTCAGTATAATACAAATTAAATTTCTCCCTCAAAGTGTACTTAGCAAGATAAGTATTCTTTGCAATGTTGGTGGAATCGGATACTGGAATTTACTGATGTACGAACTCTTGCCATGTGCCTGGATGTAGCTACTTGCGGCCAATGGAAATTCTCAGAATTGTGTACATCATATTGAGTTGGAATTATTGATGTTGGCACTTATGGCCGTTATATTAAAGTTTCATCCGCATGTGTTTGAATAGATGGTCATTAGTTTTGGTGCCATATGGGTGTAATGGTGGATTTTGGTAGATTTACGTGGATTTCGTTGCTTTTGTGTAAGTTACATAGTTTTGTTTCAACTACTGATGTTCAAACATTGCACACGACAGAAATCGCCAATTATCTACTCATTCACCGTTCCGAACTCTCGGGTCTCTTTATACTGTCAAAATATCGAATTGTGTTAAATGTGGGTCTGTATGTACAATAAAGCAAATGTTATGATAATTATCAAATTTATACAATTATGACAGATGGACGAAGTGATTTAGAATGAACTATTTTACTAGGCGAAATGTTACGTACCGGCGCTTATCAATTTGAACTCATGAGACGTCAATATGGAGAAATATTGACGGGTTGTGTTCCAATGTGTTTCAATGGGAAACGAAAGTACAAAATGTACGTATATAATAAATATGTATTTTATACGTACTTTCGTTTTCCATTGAAGCACAATGAAACGCAATCCGTGCTTAGTGCGTTCATTTTGGACAATGCCGGAACTACGTTTCACCTCGTAAAATAGTTCCTTTTAAATCATCACTAAGTCAAGGCCACTCGTTCCGTCGCGCATCGATATTGTGCTCCTAAAGTCGCGGTACTCGTGCAGCTATCCACATACAAATCAAATAACCTATAAATATATGTTTATTTCGCTATAGGTTTTCTGGCCCTTCAACATACAATATAATACAATATAATATACAATACAAATCACAAGAAGACAAAATATACCCTCACCTTGATGGGTTTACACGTGGACGCTAACAGTTAGCGCAGCAGGGTTTACCATGGGCGGCTGTAGCTCCAAATGCTGCACGGTTCAGCCAGACTCAGCAGTTCGTGCCACCGAAATCACCAACTGCTATCTCATCATCTGCAGCGGGACCAAGGCTAGAGCTCCTTCCCCCGGGAAACAGGTTCGTCTGTAACCCGAATTTTCTCTCTGCCCAGCGTATTAAACAGAACATTCGGGTTACTTAGTATATAGCTGCACGTATTCCGCGTTATAGGAAATAGGTTGCACTGTATCGCTACCCCACAGTCAACGGTATGTTTCCATTTCGCGAATTAAACTGCTGTCTGTTTCACCAAACCTGCCCAAATTGTACGGCCATATAAACAATGTAAAAGCAGTATTGTTTTTCGATAATATTAAATTTTATCAAAATTTAAGAATGAGCCTTCGTGAAATTTGGTCAAATAGTGATTTTATTACGAAAAATGTATATGTCTATGGAAATTTAACATGGGGGAAATGAGGTAGAGGAGTCAGAAAACGAAACATTTTGGAAATTGACTCCGAAACCTGGCTAGATAGCTTGGATATGATCTAATTAAGAAAACAAAAGTTAAATTTTGAAAATAGGTCCAGTATTTCTGAAATTCAAACAATTTCCCCATGTTAAATCCCAATAGACATCTTCACTCTGTGAAGATGTCTATGAGGATTTAACATGGGGAAATTGTTTTTTCGCAATAAAATCATTATTTGACGAAATAAAAAGAAGGCTCATTCTTAAATTTTGATAAAATTTAATATTATCGAAAAAAAAACAACTACTTTTGCATTGTTTATATGGCCGTACAATTTGGACAGGTTTCGTGAAACTGACAGTATACATCTAGCAATAATATGCAGGGCGTTGGCGGTGATTATTCGCTATAGATGTATCTTTATTGAGTGAACGTTCTACAATATGAACAAAAAATATCATAAGCTCACCTAATAGTGTGTGTATTAGCACAAATTATTAGGAAACTCCCCACGAAGTAGAAAGTAAACAAATAACGCTTCAAAAGTTGGAAATACTACTCCGTCGTAATGCTTATGTAATGCAATGTAATGTAAATTATATTTATGTACTCAGAACTAGTTCGTCTGTAGTTATTCGGTTTCGCCAGTGCGGTCAGTCGCCGCTGCTGTATTGTGTTGGCCATATTATCTATCAGGTAGCACACGACTGCGAATATTTGTTGAATGTTTCCAAAAAAAAAACAAAAACACGAACATTTCTGAAAACGCAATGAAAACGATCGTTTTGTACAACTATATGCATAGCAACGATCATTATTTCTCTATTTTGTAAGTGAAAATAATATTTTACTTTAAATACCTCGGGCCCGTCTCACTAAACTTCGCACGATAAAAAGAAAACGAACATTTCTGTGAATTTGTTTTCTCGTGTTAACGTGCTTCCCTGATACTACCAGTTTGTACCTACGGGTCCATGCCATTAAATGCAGCACATCCACGAAAATTAAATGTTATTGTGGATTTCATGTTGCACTTACGAATTTCTTAGTCGTACGAAGTTTAGTGAAACGGGCCCCTGGCTTTTAATTGTCGTGTATTTCAACGCATAGTTTGGAGCTCGTTTTTATACTTAGAAAACGATGTTTTCGTTGGAATGAAGACGAAAATGATGACAAAACGATGTGAAAACGATAGGCAATCGTTCGTTTCTGGTACCAGTAAACATATGTGACGAGCCGTCTCACGAGCCGTCTCATCAGAATCTGAACTTTTTGCAAGTAATTTTCACATTTTTTAGAACAAAAACACACCCTTTTCATAAATGGACTAGTCTGAAAATAATTTTGTGACCGCTGGCCATGGATTCGTTGCAAAATTAACATGTCAAAATCCATTTCAGTTACTTCGGGATGAAAGAGTTAAAATTTCCTGTCTTAGTAGATGAGCCAGACCCCTAAATATAGGGACATCCTTACCACCACGTGGGTGGGGGAGCAAATTGGCAGTATATTCTACACCCTTGTATAAGCTCAAGAATAGGAATGATTGCTGCGTTATTTTAAGTGAGAATTTGGCTCCGGGTGTTCAATGCGATTTCAAAATTCTCAAAAATCCATTTCTATGACCAGAATCATTCCAGGGGCGTGTGTCAATTGGGTCTACTGATGCGTCTAGTGTGGAGTGCTGTGTGTTGTGTGCTTGTCACCTTCGGCTTTCAGCCTCTGCCGCTGGCTAGTCTTGGGCGAATAGTAAGCCGAGTGCGTAAGTCTTCTGTGCCAGTACATAGCCTCTCTGTAGACAAGCCCTTAGCAGTGCCTCCTCGTTGGCGACACACGGTAATTGAGCACCTCGCGGCCTCAAGCTGAACTGCAGGGGACTCGGAGGAGGTCTGCCCCCAGACATGAGGCATGCATGGCCCATCGGCGTATGGACATACCCTGATGCCCATGAACAGACCCCCAGTTATGGGTTAAATAACAACCACTGCCTTGTGATATAAGCCTCGGGAGAGGCAAAGGCTACGGGAGGGGTAACCCCTATAGAAAACCTAGAGAGTTGAAGTCGGAGGTACCAGGCCAGTGTGGCGCTCTCTAACAAACCATGGTGCCATGCATATACACAATGTCTGCACAACCATCTATACCGAATCGTGATGACGCTGGCTCTTCGAAGTCCTTCAAGGGAGAAGCAGCGTCGGGCTCTGAGCCTCGACGGAGTCCACCCAACATTACTGGAGGTCACTCACCTCGACTTAGAGCCAGGAGACGAGGGAGGAAATATACTGGCCATACAGAGACACGGACGAAGCCAAAGTAACTTTTCAAAGTTATGCATTGGAATGCAGAGGGCTCTTCAATAAGAAAACTGAATTGGAGAATATCATTTTTGAAAAGGACATACACGTCTGCTGCATCCAAGAGACTCACCTTTCGGAGACCAAATTCTTCAATGTTAGAAGCTACCAGTGCTTCCGTTGTGACAGGTTGTTGAAGGAGAAAAGGAGGAATCCTTACACTGGTTTGGAACAACTTTGCAGCCACCCAAACCAGTGTGCACATGGAAGACTCCGAATACCAGGTGTTGTGCCTCAAATTGAGCAACAAGGTGATGCAAGTTGTCAACCTATACTCCCTAAATGACAGACCTCTATCCCTGGACACCATCCCTGTTGAAGATACAAACTGTCTAGTTGTAGGTGACTTCAACAGCCACTCACAGAGCTGGGGATATGACCATATAGACAGACGTGGAGAAGAGGTTGAGACCTGGCAGGATGAGCATAACATCCAACTGATAAACAATCATGATGATCAACTTACTTTTTACTCCAGACGATGACATTCCACTTCCATTCCTGACCTTGGTTTCTGCACTGACGATATACACAGTACTCTCTCTAGAGAGGTAGGTGATCAACTGGGAGGTAGTGACCATCGTCCCGTTTACCTCACCATGCATTACAATGCCGCACAGGAACCAAGTTTTCCTCGATGGAACTACAAGAAGGCTGATTGGAGTTCATACAAGAAGCTCACAGATGACCTCTGCAGAGAGATAAGAGTGGAAGGCAGAGACATCGACCGAGTCAACAAAGACTTCAATGCTGCCATTCTCAAAGCCGCACACAAGTGCATTCCGCGGGGATCTATGAGGGACTACAAGCCATACTGGAGCAACGATCTGGAAGTTCTTCAGAACAATTTGTCGGAGGCCAGGCGGGAGGCAAACACAAATCCCTCTCAAGAAAACAACATTGCCCTCCAACAAACCAAGGCCAAGTTCCTAAAAGCCAAGATCCAGGCCAGAAGAAAAAGCTGGAAAGAGAAAACGGCATCTCTCAACCTGGAAAAGGATGGTACAAAGCTATGGAAACTCACTAAACAGCTGAATGACGAAGGGGGCAGCAGCAGGAGCCCAACAACACTGGTAGAAAATGATACTCTACTGACAGGCAAACAAGCAGCAAACAGGTTCGCTGACAATTACGAAGATGTCAGCAACATTCCTATCAGCGGAGAACAGCAGAGAGAGGCAAGAAGAGAGGAGAGAGAAAGGCGCAGCAGTAGATCAGAAGAAGATGTAATGGAGAAGGGCCTCGCTGAAACAGCTCAAGGCCAAGAAGTCGCCGGGACCGGACGGCATCACCAACGATATGTTGACCCACCTCGGCTCTTTTGCAATGCACACCCTCCTTGCAATATACAACCACAGCTGGAGAGAAGGCAGACTCCCGCAAATTTGGAGAGAGGCAACCATGATTCCTATCCCTAAACCTGGAAAGGATCGCAAGAAAGCATCCAGCTATCGCGCCATCAGTCTCACCAGCGTGGTAGGAAAAACTATGGAGAGTATTGTGAACCAGCGCATGAAGTGGTATCTGGAGACAAACCAACTTCTGGCCCACCAACAGGCTGGCTTCATGAAATTCCGCTCGACTGAAGACCAGACGACATACCTTGCCCAGGAGATCGAAGACGCTTTTCAAGAAAAGAAAGTAACCCTAGTAACTTGGGTTGATCTCCAAAGAGCATTCGACAAGGTCTGGACAGAAGGTATGCTCGTAAAGCTACAGCGGAATGGAGTGGGAGGCACTATGTACAAGTGGGTAAAGGCATACCTCTTCAACAGGAGGGCTAGAGTAAGTGTTGATGGGACTACTAGCCACAAATTCCTACAGAGACATGGTGTCCCCCAAGGAGGAGTACTGTCGCCCACCCTATTTCTCCTTTTCATCAACGACCTGGTATCGGACTTGCCAAAGGGAGTTAAGGCTGCCCTATATGCAGACGACCTCGCGCTCTGGTGTTCCGAGGAGTTTGCATCAACTGCAACTTACAGGATGCAACAAGCGGCCGACAAGCTATCCGCATGGGCAGATGACTGGTGCGTGCAGGTGAATACAGATAAGTCATCTACTACCCTATTCACTCTGTCACCTAAACAGAAGGGCTGTCATATAAAGATCAGTGGCACGACATTGACATATATGGAAGAGGCAACATACCTTGGAGTGACCTTCGACAGACGGCTTACATGGAAGCCCCACATAGCAAATACTGAAGCAAAGGCCCGCAGGAAACTAGCTATACTTCGGAAATTAGCTGGTACCAACTGGGGATCGCATGAGACCATACTAAAGACAGTATACCTGGGTACAATCAGGCCCCATCTCGAGTATGCTTCCTCAACATGGATGACAACTGCCAAAGCAAATCAGCACATACTAGACAAGTTCCAGAACCAGGCCCTACGAATTATCACCGGAGCAATGCGGTCAACTCCAATTAAGGTCATGGAGGAAATCACTGCCATTCCACCACACAGCAAAAGGAGAGATGCCAAGGCTCTAATACAAGCCAGCAAGTATCAGTTCCTGCCAGATCATCCCATGAAAATAAAACTGGAGAGCCTGACAAAGAATCGTCTGAAAAGAATCAGCTATGTACACGAGTCGAAGAAGTTGACAAGAACAAATGCTGCCCAACTTGGACCACCGACGGCTCCCCTTGAAAAGTCCGAACTACCAGAAGTATGGAGATATGACCTGTCCAACATCAGTATTAACACAACTATCCCAGGACTTTTGCCGGGAGAACAGGACGAGATCATCAAGAAGTCCCTCACACAAGCCATGATCTTCGATAACTACCCATTGGAGACATGGACCCATGTGTACACAGACGGTTCAGCGACAGCTGTAATTCAAGATGGGTGAGCTGGTATTTTCGTCTTGTACACCAGAAACGCTTAGCATACCTACATGAAAGCACTGTACCAACTACACAGCAGAAGTGGAGGCCATCATGAAGGCGACACAAATTATTGAAGAGTCGGCTGAGGACTGCCATCAGGTGGTCATACTAACAGATGCTCTGTCAGTCCTACAGGCCTTCAGCAATGCCAAAATACCATCTCTTTCCAGACAGTTACTCACTTTATGCCAGAATAAAAAAGTGTCGTTGCAGTGGATTCCAGCACACTGTGGGGTTCCTGGAAATGAGAAGGTGGACAAGTTGGCCAAGCTAGGAGCCAAAGGTGACCAGCCACATAATAGTGTTACTCATGAGGAGAAAGCAACAATGATAAAGACACTGACGAAGCCAAAGCCAACCAAAGATGACTACCACCTACTAGACAGATGGGAACAAGTCATAATAATAAGGCTACGCACGGAACACAACAGGCTAAATGCCCACATGTATGCAAAACTGAAGTTGTCCCCATCTCCAAGATGCACTTGCGGTATGGAAGAGCAGACTGCAGAGCATATACTGCAAAGATGCCCCCTGTTAGAGCAGAGAAGAGAAGTTGTATGGAAAGATGGAGGAGCTCAGAAAGACAGCGTCATTCATTGCTGTGGCTGGTGTGATGGTGTAGATGGGGAACGCCAGTAAGTAAGTAAGTAGTATTCCAGGGGCCGTCTCACTAAGCTTCGTACGACTAAAATGTTCGTAAGTGCAAATTTAGGATCGTCTAGAAATTTCAATTGATGGATTTCCATTTTTTGAGCATAGGCTGCATACAATATTGTTAATGTGGAATTTACAGACTATCATAAATTTGCACTTACGAACATTTTAGTCGTACGAAGTTTAGTGAAATGGGCCCCAGGAGACTGGCAAACATACTGCTATTATATCCATATTACATATATTCATATAACTTATGAATGAGAAAAAGTGGTCCAGTAGCTTAGACTTCTGTAACCTATTTCATCAAAATTGCAAAGTATACTCATCTCGCTAAGTACACTTTGAGGGAGAAATTTTCCATTTAAGGATAAATTTACTAATTTTTATTATACTGAATTTATTACATTATCACATCCATTTTGGCTGTGATAATGTAATAAATTCAGTATAATAATTCTGCATACGTTCAATCATCAACTGTATGCAGTAGTTGGCTCTATATGCAATAATGCATTTCGGGAAAAATAATTGATTGCTCCCTCACAGTACACTTAGGGAAGTATATTTTGCAGTTTTGGTGCAATAGGCTACTGACCTCAATATCGACAGTCTGAGCAGATAGAACAACTTATGACTGTGTAGCCCATCCCTTTGTGTAGATAGGTATAGGTAATCAAGTTTACTTCCATTTAAAGAATCAGAATTGGTCATTGATAATATGAGCTAACATGCACGTGACACCCAGTTATGACTGATGAGATAACTAATCATGAACAGCAGAAATTCTCAACCCATATCTCCTATTCCAGGCACCAGATGGGAAATGTACAATTGGTACCATTAATATAACTAGATGATGGTTCACAATTGCCCAAGTGCATTACACATTACACTTTATTTACAAATGATTCAACGTGTGCATTTTACACATTTTACAACCTTACTATGATTGTCTTAAATCATTCAATACCAATATCCAGATCAAGATGGATATTTGGTGGCCATCTTGTATTGGTATACAAATTTAGTAGATTTAATAATTACTGTCTGTTTCACGAAAGCTGCCCAAATTTTACGGCTATATAAACAATTCAAAAACAATATTTTTTTCGATAATATTAAATTTAAGGAAAATTAAAAAATCAGCCTAACATGGGGAAAATGTTCTAACATCAGAAATAGTGGACCGATTTTCAAAATGTAACTTTTGTGTTCTTAGTTGGATCATATATCATTTCCAAGCTATATAGCTAGGTTTCAGAATCAATTTCGAAACTTTTACTTTTTTCGACTCCTCCTACAGGTTCTCCACCTCATGTTCCCCATGTTAAATTCCCATAGAGAACTCATTTTTCGCAGTAAGATCAATATTTTACCAAATTTCACGAAATAAAAAGAAGGCTCATTCTTAAATTTTTATAAAATTTATATTATCCAAAAAAATATTGTTTTTGCATTGTTTATATGGCCCTAAAATTTGGACAGATTTCGTGAAACAGACAGTAGTAATATGCTTTACTTGACAGATATACTGATTTTAGGAACTTTAAGCGGATGAAAATTGCTTGTAAAATATGCTGAGCTACGCTTATTTTTGGCGGCCATTGTGAATTAATGCTCACATTAAGCACCAATATAAAACAAGATCTTAATTCATTCGTCTTTTACATCTTAGTTGAACACTATAAAACCATAATATAGTTTTATTTCTGGTAAAATAAATACTACTGTGGTTGTTAGAAATTCTACTTTTTTTGTGCCCATCTTGGATTTTGGAAGCCATCTTGGATGCTTTACACCGTAATCAACACATGACATGTTTTCAGTCATTGTTTGTAAAAAGAATGTGTTTCTCTGCTGTTTTTTTCTTTAAACTTATCAAAAATGTATTTTTTTATGAGCCGTAAATGTACCTGATAGGGAATGCACGTGCACAACCAAAAACCTGTTAAGCTACCAGATCCAAACTGCTATAATGCGGAAATACTATCTGGGGATGGATACATTTCAAGAAAATATAATGGCAATTTGCCCCCACAAGTGGTAATGGTGACCCCTTCTGGCTCATCCACTATCTGATTTGCATAACCAATTCCATGACACAAACGCGCGTCTCTATCAGTAAATTAAAGATAATTAAATGATTAGATCGGTAAAGCTGGCACTCGTAATTTTAAAACCGGTGGAATAGTTACACAAGTATACCAGTCTCAGCGAAAGTCGTTGGTCCGTCGGACATGTCCGTTAAAATTTCCGCCGGTCCGACGGTAAACCGGAAGTCGCCGGACCGAATGTCCGACTATATTATTCTAAGCTTCAATGAAATCACCATCCTTTGGTATGCGCTTCTGGTGCTAGCTAGCTTTTCTTATATGACTGATATACTTACAGAAAATATCACACAAAACCAATTTTAATTTTTTGTAAAAACAATTCGGTCTGGTAAATGTTTGTCCGGTCTGGTAAAAATTTCAAGTTTACCAGACCGAATGTCCTGTAAAATGTTGGCAGTTTCGCGGAGACTGGTATATACTTATTTAATACATATAAATATGTTGTGCCTAATCAATCGGATCCCAACTTTGAAGTATTACAGTGTTTCTTGTGAGTATAATATAGAAGTGTACTGAAAATATATTGTAATAAAGTTATTGAAGAGTTTCAAGCGGGTGTTTCTTTATGTCTTATCGGCATAACAACGGTATTATCCAGTCAACACAGTGCGTATGTGCCGTCAAACACGGTGTCGTGAAACATTTTTGATATCCTGTCAATACAACCTAATCACTGCGTATGAATATGTGCGGTGGCTGGGGTTATTTTTTCTTTCATTTTAAAGCCATTTGTAGGTGTTGATGGGATACATAGAATAGTAGGTTAGTGCCGTGAATGGGAAACAAATAGCTGGCGCGGCTCGGCACAGCCTCGCCCATCCCGTTTCCTAAGCCTTGCCAGCTATTCTTTCCCATTCACGACACTAACCTACTATTCTCAAAATCTGTGGTAACGGTGAATTGGTGGAAGGGATTACGTCAATTCTAGCGTTTATTTCTTTAAATACAGCCAAGTTAACTTTAGCATGGAATTTCCCCGATTTGCTGCTTGGGGCGAAGTGGACAGACATGCAAATGCGATAATTAGTCGACAAACGTATGTTTATGACCGAAAATGAGTTACGGGTGTATTCCTGCACTATTTATTGATGTATCTGAACTGTTGTTGTGAAATACATTTTCGGAAGTACTATTTGATACACAGGACCCTACTATAATAATTGTTGGCAAATATTTCAGAATAATCATTGCCTTGCTAAAATGATACTATCTTAACCCTTAGACCGCTACACACAACACTTGTCGTCTGCTGTTGCTTTATATGTAGCCTTATTTCGCAATAAAACATGGTCTAACAGCGCTTTATAATCATTTCCAATGGAAATGATTCTAAAGTGATGTCAAAGCATGTAGGAAATGATTCTAAAGTGCTGTCAAAGCATGATTTTGGTGATAAAAATGGAAAATAAACAGCAGACGACACAAAATAATATAGCGGTGTAAGGGATAACCAGACAAGTTTGGGTGGAGGGGTATCCCTAGGGTGTTCGGTTTAACGTTGTTCCACTGTAATGTAATACACATGTATATGAATATGCGCTCTGCAGTTGCGAACACCAATAAACATTAGAGATACTTTGGCTGTGACTGGGGCCCGGTTCACTAAACTTCGTACGACTAAAATGTTCGTAAGTGCATATTTAGAATAGTCCAGGCTGTCCATTATCTATAAATTCCTATAAATTTGTCAATCCCTATATTTTCCCTATATTTCCCCAAAATCCTTATAAATCCCTATATTTTTTAAAAATCAGTAACTTATTTTTGTAAAATGGTAAAATTCAAGTCTGATATTCAACTTACTGGTTTGTTTCTAAACACAGTGCAAGGTTAGAGATGCATTTGACTAAATTATGACCGTATTTACTTGTTTACTTTGTTCCTATATAAGTTGCGCTGCTTTGGATGTTTGGATCAGTTTTTATCTCATTGCAAGATTTGTAATTCTTTATTTTCAGCAAACATTTCAGAAGTTTGCCATCTTGAGTTTACCGGTAGCTGATTGAGATGATGTAACATAATATTAAAACATCGTTACTACATATGTGTCGCTAAATCACTTTCTGATATCTTATGTTTCAGTTTTCCAAGTCTACTTGTGTTAAAATATTGTATCGGTTAGCAGATTTGAGCGGTCGGCGGGCACAGCTTGTGCGCGGATTAATACGAAAAAACTCTTGACGGATTGTAATCAAATTCGGTATACATTTTTGTTCGCACTCTGTATCCTTCTCCACGCAATAACTCAAGTTCTACTTCACCGCTCGTAACAAAATTATTATACATGTTTATCACGACAAGACGAAGAAGCCTATTTAATTTTCGCACTTTGTATCCTTGTCCACGCAATAACTCAAGCTCTACTTCACCGATCGTAACCAAATTCGGTTTATACATGTTTATCACGGCAAGACGAAGAAGCCTAAGGTCTCACGGGACAGTGGGCAGCTAGCTTTAAAAAGGGGGTGGACGATTTTCTATATAATTCACTACCGACCCTGTAAGTTACACCAGTGTGTCTAGAAAAATAGGTTTATGAATATTTCTTGACTTTGGGAGGCTTGACTAGGTGTATTTTTTAGAGTATTTCATAATTCTACGAAACTGAATGTTAGCTCCGGTTGATTTTGACATCTTGGAAAATGGCGCATACTATGCTGTCTCGTCGGTTCGGTTTCGCGTCAGAATTGAAGGTATTTTTCGAGCATATGTAGCGAACATTTGAGGTGGTTATGACCCCGCTTTGAAATAATTTTCAGGAAATGGTGTGGTGTTGCAAGTGATAGAACAAGACATAACAAAGTATATGTGCCTCATGTTTTCATGAAAACAATACCGACAAATTCAGTCGTGTTGAAATTTCTGGCCAAAAATAGGTGGGTAGGGTAACTTTGTAAACAATTAATTGAACACATCTGATGCGGTTACTGGATTTTTATTGTGGCGCGTGATTTGTACTTCATTGCGAGTATTGTTCAATACTTGTCGCAAGAGACTCTTTAACTGATTGTGAGAGGCGGTGATTTTTATAAGTCACCCGCCGCCCTCAGAAAAGCAGTCAATTTTGGCTATTTTCAACCGTCCCGTGATGCCTAATGATTTTGAAAATTTTCTGATGACTTATCTGCCCTTTGCAGCCATTTTTAATGTACGCACTCTCTATGCTTGTCCACGCAATAACTCAAGTTCTGCTTCACTGATCGTAACCAAATATGGTATACATTTTTATCGCTGAAACATGAAGAAGGCTATTGGTGTTCAAAAATTTGCGATGACTTACTCCCCTTTGCGTCCATTTTTAATTTTCGGACTCCGTATTCTTGTTCACGCAATAACTCCAGTTCTACTTGACGGATCGTAACCAAATTCAGTATATATGTTTATCAATGGAATATGAAGAACCCCATTGGCTTTCAGTGACCTATCTCCCCTTGTTGACTGGCTTTGCCTCGAATGGCGTATATTGTGATCTTCGGCACTCTTGTTTAAGATAGAAGAATTTAACAGTTTAGTAAGTTGTATTTACATGAAAGGAAACAGCTGTTATGATTATGATGCTTATATTTGGCTTCTCCTAGGCTGAAGTTGTCTATGTCACGTGTGGTTCTACATCAATGTACGCCGTGGCTTGAATAATTTTGATTCACAGAGCATAATGTAAAACTGAAAGTTACCATCACTTTGCTAGATTGAGCTTTAATGAAATTGCACAGTAAACAGTCATCCGGTTGAAACATGGATATCAATCAATAAACATGCGATGTGTTGATGTCATTTCTAGAATATGATGTCGGGGTACATTCGTGTAGTAACATGCGCAGCATAGACAAATTTAGCTTCAGTTAGGACACAGTACTGTAACAATTTCAAATGGATAATTTTAAAATGCAATCTGGACAGGGAGCACCTGCACATTATTGTAGTTATGAGAATGTTTTATGCCCCACCCTGATGATAGTTTAGGATTACACTTGTCTATTCGTCCATACTGCCTATCCGTCTATCCCAATAGTTCTGTAGTTACTGTCACATGAAAATCGTAAGCTGGGTGAGGGCCTGGCTTTTGTATAGCTCCCACCCCCAGAATTGAAATGAGTTTTGCCCCTTCCCCACATAATTTTAATCATGTAAATGTATGGGCCATATATCTGCACATATCTCCAACCCCCTGAATTGAAATTATTGTTGAACACACATAAATTGAATTAGGTCCAGGCGCTCCGCCTACTTGCTTTTTTCTGGAGAAGTCCCCAGGTGAATCTACACTGTCAGAATAATACTTATTATGTTATCCCATAGCAATCATGGTATGACAGGGTATACCATGATATGACTGCATAGATAGTCAGCCTGAGCTCAGTGAGCTGGATATACAAGGCCAAGCGGTACCTTTTTTTCAGGCAGTGGCTCAACGTGTTCTAGAAAAATAATTAATCAAGAAAATAATTGTAAACCATTTAAAAAAACATAGGAGAGGATACGGAATGGCTATAAGGGAAGGAGGAGGCCATTACTCTAGATCTTTAACTCGAAAAAATCCTTTAAGTACACACATACATGCCGTAAAATTGGAAAATATTGAGTCTTGTCCCTATAAATCCCTTTTTTTGGCAAAAATCCCTATATTTCCCCGTATATTTTTTGAGAAAAAAAATCCCTCTATTTCTATATATTTGGAACCGAAAGTGAATGGACAGCCTGATAGTCTGTAAATTTCAATTGTTGGATTTACATTTATTGAGTATGCAGCCTATGCTCAATAAATGTAAATCCAACAATTGTCTATCATAATTTTGCACTTACAAACATTTAATTCTTACGAAGTTTAGTCAAACGGCCCCTGGAGACATCGGGCTTTCGGCTTTTTGACCAGTGTAGATCTATATCAGCCTGTGCATCCGCACAGTCTGATCAGAATCTGCCCAGTTCGCCATTCCATCAATGAGACACATGTCGTACATCTAACAGATAATACAGATCGTTATCATTCTACAGGAGTGTGTTATTTGATCAGGAGCGACACTGGCCACAAATCCCATAAGCCCCATTTCTCCAGTCACAGCCACGTTTGACCGTGATATCGGCCATACACACATTCAGACATCGATTCCATAAAGGTGTCTAATTTAGGGCGGTTTTACTGCGCTATCACAGGCAATTAAAACATTCAGTTATACACATGTACATGTATAGTCCTGGTCATCAACCTATCAACACTTGATCAATCAGGACCTGTAGCCTATTTCATCAACATTGCAAAGTATACTTTACTAGCAAAGTATACTTTGAGGGAGCAATCATTTATTTTTCCTGAAATGCATTATTTCATATAGAACTAACAAATGCATATATTTCATGATTAAAAGTATGCAGAATTATTATACTGAATTTATTACATTATCACAGCCAAATTGGCTGTGATAATGTAATACATTCAGCATAATAAAAATTAATAAATTTTTCAAAAAATTTAAAATTTCTCCCTCAAAGTATACTTTGCTAGTAAAGTATACTTTGCAATGTTGGTGAAATGGGCTACTGGTCATTGGTGGATATATATTATATAGCATTTGGTTCGCTTGTATGGATCAATTGGACACTTTCCAATCAAGGTGGTATTGTTTTCACTTCCTGTAACAGTAGACGAATTGGTTGACGTCAATCGCTGTGAATCAAATCAAATCTATTGTTTAATATGAAAACGAAATTTAGGTAAGGAAGTACATACTAAGCACCACAGTGGAACCTCTTTAAACCAAATACCAGGAACATTTATGTTATCTTATTTTGATGGGTTTCTTGATCAGGTGATAATGCCTGTTTATGATCGCATAGCACACAGCTATGGCTCCGATTGGTGAAATACCTGATTTACAGTGAAACCTCTCTAAACCGGACACCCTGGGTGTCGGGTTTAGATAGGTGTCCGGTATAGAGAGGTTCCACTGTATTTTTTAATAAACACTTATTAAACATAAGTCCATGTTTGTCGACAGCAAAACGTGGAACACACAGTATAATCCTTAACCCTTACACCGCTGAAACAGATTTGTCGTCTGCTGTGTATTATTTATCTTCCATGTTATCTATCTCATTAAAACATTGTTTGACATCACATTATAATCCTTTCCAATGGAACTTATTCTAAACTGCTGCCAAACCATGTTTTATTAAATGAAAATACAAAATATGAAACAAAGCAGACGGCGACATTCGGTTCCAAATTGTCCCTAATGTTGGCCGCATTGTACTGGCTGTGTCTGTGACGTTGTTTAATGCGCGACTGACGCAACACGACGTCACAACGGGAGGGCTGATTGATTATCCAGTTACAGTGAAACCTCTCTAGGGTGTCCGGCTTAGAGACGTTTCACTGTAAATCATGCATTTGATCATTCTGAGCCATAGCTGTGTGCGATGCGATCACGAACAGACATTATTCCCTGAGATAAATGACCAAGAAACTCATGAAGAATAAGATCACAGATGTTTTCTTGTGTTCGGTTTAGAGAGGTTCTATTGTAGCATGTTTACCTTATGAAACAAAGAAATAAACAACAGTTTCTGCATGTTATAAACAGTTTAGGCTTTAGTCAACTAACAACTGTGGACGTGCGCCCCAATTGACATGTAACAGGGGCGGATCCAGCATTTGGGGAACGGGGGGGGGGGGGGGGGGGGGGGGGGGGGTGTTGCCAAGTTGCGATGGTAACTCTTGCAATCTACTCCCGTACCGTCCGTACGGTACGGGAGTAATTGCAAGAGTTACCGTTCGCAACTAGGGGGTTGTCCTATTTTCGAGCTCTTCGAAATGCACTTTCCTGTGTTTTACGGCATTTAAATTCAGACTCCAACTGGTGGTAAACTGTGATCTATGTAATCAGAGACGTCATAGTCATATAAGTAGATTGCTATTACAATGGCAATAGTATTTTGGAGAGCGTCTCATTATTCCAAGCAAATATATAGATATGCATGGCTGGGTATGAATTACTGTATGGCCAACGTGGCTGATGTTGCTGCACAAAATGGGTGACATTTCGTAGCCTTATATCATGTATATAGCAACACAATTAAATGTTGTTGTTTTTATTAATTCGTTCCCACGAAATAACAATTCGTTCCCTCAATTAACAATTCGTTCCCACGAAATAACAATTCGTTCCCTTAATTTATCAATTCGTTCCCTTGAATTAACAATTGGTTCCCACGATATAACAATACGTTTCCTCGAATAACACGTGTTGGCCACATTCTTATAAATAGGTTACCTAACTTGGATCATCACTAGTAACTTCACCTTGAATAACTCGCGATGCATGTTTGGAGTTAGAATTGGCGGAAGTTGTCGGTTTGACGTCAACCCAGGATATCCTGCTTTGTTTGAGTTTCATTAATATTTTGACAAAATGTCAATATTGGGTCGTTTTCAAAGTGAAAATCCTAGTACACGTCGTGTACGTTGTTGGTGATACTTTTGATAACGTCAAAACGACGTCAATCCCGCTAAAATCGACGTATAAACGTCAGCGTCGTATTTTGCAGTGACTGACGTTTCTAGCGCAAACATACAATTATGTACATAATACAATGGCTGTCTGTATCATAGCCATTAGTAAATACAATGCGAGCACCATGTGGGTGTAATAATACATGATAATATAAATAATACATTTGAATGCAGCAGGTATATGCACATACTCATGGTCAGGGATTGTGCTAGATATTTAAAAGTTGGTATTTTTCTGTTATGTTCATATGCGACCGCTACAAAAGGCACACCAATAGAAAGAAGACAACATGCACATTTCGTAATTGCAATATCACTATCGTACAACACATTTAGGCATATCCTTTATACTACACAATTTGCAGAAACTTTTTAAAAATGTACAATAGCGACGTAATTTGCGGCGTGTGACGTTTTCACTAGACATTTTAAAGTGCCTATTTTTTATTATGTTTATGTGCGACCGCCACAAAAAGTACTCTACTAGAAAGAAGGCAAAATGCACATTTGTAATTACAATATTTATTATTTCATAACAAATGCTGGCATATATTCCATACCCGACAAGCTTCGTTTACGCTTGAAAGAATGTAAAATAGTGACGTAATTCGCAAGATGTGAAATTTTCACTAGACATTTTGAAGTATGTATTATTTTATTAAGTTTATGGGCAACCATGACATTTACATTAATAGAAAGAAGATAAAATGCACATTTCGTAATTACATTAGTATTATCGTACAATAAAGTTAGACAGAAATTTCTTATCACATAAACTACGGCAACGTTTTATAAAAGGCACAATAACGACATAATTTGCAAGGTGTGACATTTCCACTAGACATTTTAAAATGCGTAGTTTTTTATGATGTGTATGTGCGATCGCCAAACAATGTACACGACTAGAAAGAAGTTACAAAACACATTTTGTGGTTACAATATAATTATCGTGCTATATAAATTCAGCAAATATTTTGCATCACACAAACTACCGTAACTTTACCGTAGATATTTTAAAATGCGCAATTTTTCATTCATTTTCTACACGGATCATACACATTGTATTTCACAAGAAAGACTACAAAATACACATTGTATAAGTTTAATATTGTTTAGTTATTTGAATGTGTGACATGAATTTTCTTCGATTGACTTTTCTAATGTTTAAAATAAAATGCGCATTTACGACGTTGTGACAAAATGTGACACCTATTGTAGCATAGCATCAACTATAAATATATCGATAACGTGTTCAGATTTCCCAATGAATTTTATAACACAAACTATTTATACCCTAATGAAAAGTGTGAATCTAAGCAATATGCATAATATATATCCGAAGTAGTTGTTTAGTCGCCTCGCTTTGCGAATGAAAGTATGTTCCTGCTAACTTTTTTCATTTGTGACATAATTCTCCAAATTACAAATTCGTCTCTTATTTATTGATTTGGCGACGAAATGACAAACCATTTATAATTTAATAACTTAACACAACATTAATAGTTATGTATGATAAACTGGCCTTGAATTCTTAAGATATTTTGAGTATCAATATATCTTCACTTCAGATACGGGGTATTTATTTTCTATTTTGCACGTGTCTACACTGGTTTACTTCACCGCAAAAACGATGTCATTCCAAAATAACTCACATGACATAATACTTCACGGACATACGCATTTCCCATCTTAACCCTAATCACTAGTACAAATATGAATGAGTTCCGACGATGAGAAAGGTAAAATAATAACATGAACGTTCACCCGAGTGTTGATTGTTGTTACGCGTCTACACCCAAATTATGACGTAAATGACGTTCGCTAGTCGGTACCATGTTAAACATGTGCATGGAGCACACTATTGTTTGTGATAATTCAAATGAATATCCAATTAGCTTTCTTTTGATGTATGACATGTGCATATTTACATTACTGGTGTCCAGTTATGCCATGTTTATACATAATAGTACGGTCGAACGCGTCATTATCACCAACAACGTACACGACGTCTATATATATGCTCTCAGCGTGTACGTAGTATAAGAATAGCTTGCATGTAGTCTTATTATATAAGACTACATGTAAAATTGAAATTAGCAACGTAGATAGCATTCAATTAATTCAAGTGTGTGTTTGGTGTGGAAATGAACTTTTCAGGAATGTGTAGCAACTTCATATTTACGTATAGACTAAAATCATGGGCCGTTGCGTTTACTGCAGTAAGGAAAACATTTGGTCTGTTTACGTACTACAGTAAACGCCACAACCCATGGATGTATTACTAATGAGCCGCGCCATGCGAAAACCGGGCTTAATGACAAAAAGTTCTGTAAATACTTTTTCGCGTATTCTGAATTGTACATCTTTTAAAAGCCATATGCCGCCAAAATGATCAATATATCCCAATTATTTTTCAATTTAGAAGTATTTTTATGACGATTGGTAAAAACTTATATGACGTTTTAGATCAATGACGTTGAAATTACGACGTTTTTATCAACGGCGTATACAAGGGGTGTTGATAAAATACCTGGACATTTTGTCATCTTTTATCGCATGTCAACCAAATTTGGATATCTCGTAGCCTTTCCAAGTGTTTTCCATTAGGCCAAGACAAAGTATGAAAATAATGTTTATTGCAGTTGCTATTAATGTAACGTCATGTTTTGGATTGCGGCCTAAGTAACGTAATTCCGTATGAATAATTTTCAAATACGGAATTGCTGCAAATGGAGTATTTGTTTGTAGACAGTGCACGTGTACATTTGCAGTAGGCGGCTTATAACATTAACAAAACACGACGTCGGGCAGATTTGGTAGCGTGATACCTTATAATTGTTGCCAGGTGTCTTTCTTGAGGATCGCATTACCATCGCCTGATTCAGACATACATTATTATGCAGTCAAGTGAAAAGCTGATTATTTGATACTACAAATCGTGCGAAAAGCAAGTTTATGACCATCAAATTTCCAATTAATTTCAAGACTTTTAGAAAACTCCACCGACCTCACTGTGTGTTTTGTGCATTATGTATTGCTTATGCACAAACAATGAAGAACTTGCATTGAAATCACTGATTGTGAATCTATTAGTTTTGGCATTTGTTTTGCCAAATTCAATACAAACCCTGGATATATATGTCATTATATTGTAAGGATCAGGGATTGTGGCCATGTGCCATGTGCCCTTTGTCACTTTTTACCAGGCGCGGATCCAGGATTTCGGGTTGGGTGGGGGGGGGGCGTAACTATTTTGCAATACTTGACTATATTATCGGAGCTCGGGATAGCGCTAGGGGGGTCCGGGGGCATCCCCCCCCCCCCCCCCGCATTTGTTTTGAAATCTACATCGCATTTCCTGCGTTCTGGCGCATTTTGGAGCAAAAAACGTGCCTTGTAACTTGTAAAAAATCTTTACTCGGCGAATTTTAGGGGGGGGGCGCGCCGGGTCCGCCCCCCCCCCTGAATCCGCCCATGGTTACCACACCCATCTTTAAACACTGCAAACGGTAATGTACTATAACATGAGAACATGTTTAATATTTAACCAAGCTTACTGACACATGTTGATTAGTTGCAGAGGTTACTTGAAGGTTGAGATTACAATTATTGTTCTCTGTTTGACAGGTGTTCATTTCTGCCACAATGTGGAAATGACATATTCTGCACCGCATAATCCGATATTCAGTCTGTAAAAAATACTTGTTGAATTGACATTCGCTCTCGTATTCTATTCTCAGCCAATATTTAGTTGATAGTGTACATCCTTGTTGGTGCGGAGCTACCGAACCCGATATCTGGATAATCATCCTGCCAAAAACCAGACTGCAGGTCCCTACAATATAGTTGAGTGTCTACTTCCGTTTATGATAAAATGAGTGGCACTAAATGGCATATCATTCGCTAAGTACTGGATTGAATTGTTGAAAAGTGTCTCAATTTACCTAGATACTAGATGGTAATATCGTTGGCATACACAAGGTTGTTCATATTTAAGATTATTTAGGATTCAAGGTGCATTGCAAGCGAGGACTTCGCTGATATGTAGCCAGCTAAATTATGCGTTCACCATTCTGAATTCATAAGGATAACCGACGAAAAAGAGTGACAATGTCAAAGAACGACAGTTAGGCGACAATGCACAGCGCCTGAAGCATTTATAAGTCATTGATGCTGCGAGGAACTCGTACAAGTATCATTGCTATAATATGTTGTCACTTATATTTGCATTGCGTGTTCTGATAGTTTCAAAACATGTAAATAGCCAAACGAAAAATGTGTTTATGCGATAGCTGTAAGTAGGGCTGAGTGGCACCTCGTAATGAAACCGGTGTATCTTTCGACGTGAAACAGTTTACGCCGGCGCGGAGTGTAGTACCAGTTGATATCAGTGACTTTTGATATTAAGTTTATCAAGCAAGGCTAGGAAACGCGTAGGAATTCCGACGCTTTCCAAGAAACTCCTACCGTTACTGAGCCGAGCCTTAAGACTTGATATCAAAAGACATTAACCTGGTATAAGTGAATATCAGAATACCCTAGCCTGATATATATACTCCAAAAAAGTAACGCTACATACATAATTATATTAATCTATTATCCAATGTATAGCCGTGTTCTATTCCAATTTGATATTATATTGTTGGGGGGGTGGGGGGTCGAACAAATCACTTGTAAGTTTTAGTATCTCGCACAATCTTGTGTGGAATTCATGAACGTTGAACTTTATCTACGCATTGAACGATGTACAACACTTTGTATGACAGGTTTCATCAGTCAATGACAAGTGTATGCCACAAATATAACGTCTCTGACTACTGGCGTCGCTGACGTACGCGGCTAACCAATATTTGCGAAAGTACACAAGAACAACATTTTCAGTACGTGTCCCTACCAGCCGTCGACGTTGATGATTTCGTGTCAAATGTGACATTTTTATTTCACGCCGTGTGTGCCTACCTACGGAGCCCCGCAGGGGACATGGACTTTTTTTTATTAATTCGTTCCCACGAAACAATAATTCGTTCCCTCGAATTAATAATTCGTTCCCCCGATATAAGAATTCGTTCCTTCGAAATAACAATTCATTCCTTCGAAATAACAATTTCGTTCCCACGAAATGACAATTCGTTCCCTCAATTTAACAATTTGTTCCCACGAATTAACAATTCGTTCCCACCATATAACGATTCGTTCCCGTGGAAACGAATTGTTATTTCGTGTGAACGAATTGTTAAATTGAGGGAACGAATTGTTATTTCGTGTGAACGAATTGTTAAATTGAGGGAACGAATTGTTATTTCGTGGGAACGAATTAATAAAACAAAAGAATGCTACGTCTCCTGCGGGGCTCCGTACCTACCAGTGTCACGTGTCACATGTTTCCTGGCTTTGTGAGCGTGTACACGACATAGACTGCGATTGTGAAAGTTTCTCGACTCGCTGTTACAGAATGGAAGCGATTACAATAACACGTAAAACGTACACCTCTGTCTGCTCGAAGCGCCACCAGACACAGACAGCCTGTACGTAGCAAATGGAAACGGCTGCACTGTTCACCGTAATGCCTCATGAGTCTCACTATTGTCGTCCAAAGAACATCCTACACTCGCATGACAGAACTTTGCCGACATCTGTATCCTATTTCACCAACATTGCAAAGTATACTTTCCTAGCAAAGTATACTTTGAGGGAGAAATTTTCAATTTAAGGACAAATTTATTAATTTTTATTATACTGAATTTATTACATTATCACAGCCATTTTGGCTGTGATAATGTAATAAATTCAATATAATAATTCTGCATACTTTTAATCATCAAATATAAGCAGTTGTTAGTTTTATATGAAATAATGCATTTCAGGAAAAATAAATGATTACTCCCTGAAAGCATACTTTGCTAGAAAAGTATACTTTGCAATGTTGGTGAAATCGGCTACAGATTGATGCATGACAATTGCATGTCAGTGTTGATTATTTGCCATCAGTGGCAGTGCTGATGCCATGACAGTTTCACAGTGTTGATGTTTTTCCACACACAATGTCCTTATTCGAATCCACAATCATGTGACCTCATTAGACGGAAACACCTCTTTTGAATGTTGTTGTACCTCGAGTCTTATATAAACGTCGTACGTGTATTTCTTATTCGTCGAATTATTCGTGCAAATCGGCCCGTCTTGGAATATACACGGACTATGTACATTAGATTTAATGTACATATTTCAAATGTTAGGAATTTGAAAACTGTAGCGTTACTTTATTTGTTCAGTATATATACCTGACAAATAGCCTGATATATCTCTATGCATGTTATTCGCCGTTCTCAGGTGAATACTCCCGCCCCCTTCGAGGAGAACACCGAGAAGAGAGAGATCCGACCTCCATGTCATTCAGGTGCACGCGCACGCACACACGTACGCACGCGCGCGCTCTCGAGAATAATGTTCAGAATATGTTCTGCGACCGACATAAGCTCATTATTATATTAACCGTAACACTGCTGAATTAAATTCTATTGTCTGCCTTTTCTTTTCTATTTTTCATTTTTTCCTCATCAAAACAGATTCCAGTACCAGATCATGTTCAGGAAATATTTAGAATTGGCTACGGGAACTCTGTCGTACAATCCCACGACACGACCGAAATACGGCGCGGATGTTTCGTGCAGCTGGGGCGGGCCACAGAGGGCGTGTTCGAGGCGAAGGTCAAGGTCAAGGCGACCCACTCGGTGGGCATCATAAAAACGCCTTGCGGGCTGACTGCCACCGGATTCCGGGTGGGGTCCAAGTACATCCTCACGGCCTGGCACGTCGTCGAGGCGATTGTGAGAACGGCCAACGGTAGGTACCGGTACTCACAGGCGGATAAAGCGTGGCAGACGGTAACATGATTAAGGTTGATGTTCCCTTATTGGAGCCCCATGTAAAGTCAATGGAAATCAAACGGAAAATCTAATTCTAAAACATAGTTGCATTGTACCTACACAAATATTCCACATATACGGCTTCACTATTTGGATGTGATTATACTGTCAGCATTACAATGAAATATAACGCAGTAACTTGTGAATAATAAACACAATTCGGTGTTTACACATGCATAGTTACACTTGTGTGTAATGGAAAATTATACATGTACACAGTGTTGTAATTAGCCCGAGTGGTGGGATATTATATTATACACGACAGTCTGTAACAGTTGCCTGTGGTTCACAGGCAATAAATGCTTATCGCTGTAAAAGCATACATCCCTTTGTAATTACCGGCAGAAATGCAATACGAGTTACGTTTATGGAAAATTGCCAAATATAACTGTACGTATGGCAATTGAAATGTTACAAAATAGATCATATTAATCTCAATCAGGATATTAATAGTTTAACAGCGGTTTCAGTGCTTTGACAAATCATATGCATAATGACATTACACACAATTTACATTTATTTCAGGAAGGGTCAATCTTTAAATTGTATCGACCTTCATTCTCACATGAATAGCAAAATTCACTTTCACACCCTTCACTCACACTGTCATAGAGAATGAACATGATGAAATATTATTCCGCCTGTGGAAGATCTGTCACCTTCAGCAGTCAGGAGTCACTGACGACCAACGGTTCCTCTGCTGAATAACCAATAGTCTGTTTCACGAAAGCTGCCCAAATTTTACGGCTATGTAAACAATTCAAAAACAATATTGTTTTCGATAGTATTAAATTAAAGGAAAATTTAAGAATGAGCCTTCTTTTTATTTCGTGAAATTCGGTCAAATATTGGTTTTATTACGAAAAATCGATTTCTCTATGAAAAAATGGAAATTGACTCCGAAACCTAGCTAGATAGCTTGGAAATGATCCAACTAAGAAAACAAAAGTTAAATTTTGAAAATCGGTCCAGGATTACTGAAATTCTAAAAAAAATTCTCATGTTAAATCCCCATAGACATCTTCACTCTGTGAAGATGTCTATGGGGATTTCACATGGGGAAATATTTTTTTCGCAATAAAATCAATATTTGACCAAATTTCACGAACTAAAAAGAAGGCTCATTCTTAAATTTTCGTTTAATTTAATACTATCGAAAAAAATATTGTTTTTGAATTGTTTATATGGCCGCAAAATTTGGGCAGCTTTCGCGAAACAGACTATAGTATGGAGACAGGTCTGTCACAGGAGCACATGCGATAGTCGTGCAGCTCAGATCCAGATATCCTCCAACATAGATGGAATTGAGTCGCTGACCACCAGTACCAGCTGTTCAAAATCCACCCTATAGAGGTTATCCATCGTCAAACTGAACAACATCTACAGAAACTGGTTTCAGTCCATAATGAATAATTGGATAGGGCATACAGAATAAATTGAATTGATTGGTGGTTTATGTATGTTCAATGATTTATTGAGGTTTTACGTTTGTTCAACAGCATGGTTGGGACAAACATAGACTATTTCTAATGCACTCTATAAATATCACGCAATCTGATTGGCTGATGGCCATACATTACAGGTACATCATTGTCGATGAACGGTCGCACATTATTTCAATATATGTATTCCTACGCCAGTATAAAGGTGTGCATTAAAAATAGGTTAACCGCATTGTAATTTTTAAATTTGCGCGTCGCCATTAAACAGATTTTCCGACCTATCATTTTCTGATAATACCATATATTACAATACAGTTAACCCTATAATAAAGTTAACCCTATATTACAATACAGTTAACACTATAATGTTTACTGATTTGGTGGCCAGACTGATTGAATGATTGTGTCTACCGGTAATTGGAAGACATAACAATGAGCAAGGTGTAAAAACCTAGGAAGGGAATAAGGTGGTTCACTGCTTTACTCCCCGTTTTGTTAAAAAGAAATGCAGTTATAAAACGAAAAATAAGATGTATATAGATCGCGAATGAACTTTGAATGTATATGTATATGAACTTTGAAACAAGAGAAATGATATGAAGAAAATTACTGTAAATTACGTTTCAGAAATGGATGAAAGAATCATACCCACTAGAAGTGTTTACAATGTTTACAATAATGCAAGTATAATCAAACTGTAATAACACAACATATAATTGAATGCAAACCATAGATGTGTCCATTTGCCACGGAAGTCTAGAAAGTGCATGTAAATGTGTGCACAGATACGGGCCACGTCATCGCAATAATCTATTGTCACAATCTACATATTGTAAACTTATATTACTTTTCAGTAAATAAATGGCACCTTTTTCGGCATGCCGCCCTGCAAATGTCTCGCATGTCTCATTAGAGATGCCCAGTTTAACTGGTACATACTATGTCGGTGTCTTTGACACTGTATATTCTGAGAATTACTTTAATTCTCCATGTCACATAATACAATTATGTACAATGTATTATATGATGTGAGCAGAGATCAGATGCAGTGGTCATTCATAAGCATAGCAGATTCATTGAGGCAAACGACAAAGACAATGAAAGATGTTACACATCAAACATGTGCTACCAGAAAATGACAACCTAAAACGCAACAAAGCTCGACAAATAATCAAACTGTAAGTTAGCACAGGTTGAACAATTATGATGATGCTGATTATTATTATTCCTGAAATCAGAATAATCCTCGCCACACCAGAATCACTTTGCCCCCTCCCAAAAGCAGTAGGATCAGTAATAATAGTACTACTTTTATAATTGGCAATAACCCAATTCAAGGTAGCACAAGAGTCAAAGATAAAAACATACCCGAGGGCCAAACCAGGTAAATCGTAACTTTCGCACAGTCTGATCAGGATCTGCACTGTTCTCTGTTCTATCACTGAAACATCCGCCATGCCTCTAACAAACAATGTAGGTTCACAATATGCCGCAGGGAGCATGCTATTCGAACACGATCTAGACAGGCCGCAAAACCAGTAAGCCACATGTCTTAAGTCACAGCCACATAATTGAGACACGCCATGCGAGTTTGTACCATCGGACATCTGCGTATTTTCATTAAATACGTTTACAACATTTACAATATTTGTCATTAATAAAGCGTATAGTTGATAAAAAAAATCAGAGTACGAGTACTCTGGAAAGTTTGTCAACTTTGACGCTATTGACGGAAAATATTGTAAATCTTGTAAACGTATTTCATGAAATTACGCAGTTGTCCGATGGTACAAAACCACATGGCGTGTCTCATATACTTCCAGAGTACCCGTCTGTGAACCGGCCGACCGTGTCCATATTCAATGCGTTAAATAACCCGACGAATGTCTACATAGATTTCGGCTACCTCATAGACGGTGGGCCGACGGACAGGTCACAGCGATTCTACTTCAACGACTGCGTTCAGCACAACACGGACTGCGACTTCGCCATTATAGAAGTATGGCATCCGTGTAACAGGCTACCCGAGCCGTTTGTGTATTTCTCGGATCCGCGACCAGATCAGTTATTTCATTTAATCGGTCATTCCGGCGGCGAGAGAAAACATTTTGCCCAGGTGACAGGTACTATTGACATGAGAGGGTTGGATAATCAAAGGGGTTTGGTGAAGGTGAGGCAATGGAGTAAGAATATGGTGAAAGACCCAGAAACTGGTGCGGGGATTGATGGATACGTAGGCGCGGACAACAGTAGCAGGGAACTTTTCAAGTGCGACTTCGGCAAAGGTGCGTCGGGGTCGCCCGGTGTAGTGGTGCTGGCGGACGGCCGCGCCGTCGTGGTGACCATGTTGGTGCACGGCTACCCCGACTGGCTGTACGACCCGGGGATCAGCGGCGACGTGAAGAGCCAGTGTAGCAGGGCGTACCAGCTGGAACAGGGCACCAGGATGAGCGCCATCTACGAGCACATGAACCGCTCGAACCACCCAGCGATGGTACAGATGTGTGATGATATTTTCTCGCATTTCGGTCAGACCTCGGTCCAGGCGACCAGTTAGCTTCAATAAGGTCATGTTCTACCGATATTGCTTACGATGTTCTCGAAAGATTAATCAACCATAAAAGTTTGTATTTCCCAAAAATCCTGCTTCATTCAGAAATAGCCGTTGAACATCTAGACTATATCACATGAATACAGGGTGGCTAATTTTTACAATTTTTTATTTAAATATTGGTTATTACATTTAGCATATACATTTTATATCGAAACCACACACATACCGTTGCCATGGCGATTTTGGCTCACTGGGTTTAAATAGAAAGAAACATGTGTATGCAACTGCTAAGTGTATTTTGCGGAATGGTACAACGGCTGGGGCTACATAAGGGGAATATATAGAGGATATTCATATTTTTGCAACCAATATGACATATATGTTATTCTCGTGGTGTGAAATCTCTATATTTCACGAGTGCCTTGTCATATTCGTTGCAAAAAATTATTTCACGAGTGCCGTTAGGCACGAGTAAAATATGGACATGTTGCACCACGAGATGAACATATATGTCATATTAGTTGCGAAAATATGAATATTCTATTTATTATATACCGCTCCATGGAAATTAGCAGATTTTAGATTGTATACGATAATGAATGTGTATTTGCAGCCGGCACTGCAGATGCGCGTTATGAATATATACTGAGCAAAACTAGAAACGTCCCTCCATGTTTAAGGAAAGATTCATCAAAAACCAAAAGGGTTACTTTTAAAAATCAAAATGGAAAAACAAGTTCATTCATTTCTGTATCAAAGCCAATAAATTGCATTTGGATATCTTGTTAAATATTCGAGAGATAACCGGCCAAGGGCGGTAGGGGTCAAAATCAAAAATCACAAAAACTCAGAAATGTGTTACTTAATGTTTAGAGATGGAATTTCAATAAGTAATGTGGCAAATTCAGTAAATCTCGTTAGTACCGAGTGTGGCCACCATTTGCATGAATGCATGCAATGATCCTACGCCGCATCGACGTGACGTAACGCAATACCAGTGCGTTGGGCAAATTCCTCCATTCCCGTTGCAACGCCAGTGTAAGATCGCGAACATTGTCAATCTGATGGTTAGCTCATGCTTTGCGGCCCAGCTCATCCCATATGTGCTCAATGGGATTGAGATCCGGGGAGACCGCGGGCCATGGCATGACGTCGACGTTGTTTTGCTGTAAGTATTGAGTGGTGACCCTGGCTACGTGAGGGCGGGCATTGTCGTGCATCAATGTCACACCAGGACCATGCTGACGGATAAATGGTAAGGCATGTGCATTTAGCACATCTGCAACATAACGTTGTGCATTGATGTTGCCCTGTACAACAACCAAATCTGTCTTCCGGTTTCCCATGATCCCACCCCAGACCATTGCGCTCCCTCCCCCAAACCTGTTCTTCTCAACAATGCAACAATCGGTGAATCTTTCATTTTTACGCCTGTATACCCGTAATCTTCCGTCAGCATGACTAACTGTGAACCGAGATTCATCGGTGAACAAAACTCGGTTCCAGTCAGCCCTTCTCCAGTTCAGATGACGTCGCGCCCATAACAGTCTGGCAGCACGGTGACGTTGGGTCATTATCTGACCAGTGTACGGGCGGCGTGCCCGGATTGGTTGGGCGTTACGACGTAACCGGTTGCGAATGGTCTGCCCTGAGACACCGTATCGCCTAGCAGTGACTGTGGCTGCCAATCGACGTTGACGTAAGTGCGTCAACGTAATGTAACGATCGGCTCTAGCCGTCGTTACACGAGGCCTACCAGGTCGCTGCCGGTCGTGAACAGCCCCAGTCTGCTGGTACCGGGCTGCAAAACGATCAATCGTCTTCCGACAGCAACCAAACCGAGGCGCGACCGCCCTGGCGGCCATCCCACCCGCAAGCATCCCAATTGCCTGATTTCGTTCGTTTTCGGAAAGCCGTGGCATATCGAAAACAGTGAAAAATTAAAAAAAGTTTTTTAATTTTCCGAATAGCCCCTATCGCATGAATGGTACGACATGAACTGAATCACCTTATCGATGACAAGTATAGCGTGCACGTGCAAAAAGTGGAAATCAACGTTCCGGTCACTGGCCGCTATGTAAACCGTGTGTATCGGCTAAACTCTACACGATCGTATTCTGAACATCGCCACGGTTTAAAATACATGTACTTTCAACATGTGGTACATACATAGACAGAGCTACACCGGCTATAAAACAGGGACGTTTCTAGTTTTGTTGAGTATAGATAGCGGAAGTAGTCGTATTTTCACCAGAAGTTGTTTATTTCATCGAGGAGAACATATGACTTGTATTTACATCGTATAACTATGTATTTCATGGGTAGGAATAATAAAAATTGAATATTATAATTTAAATAAAATGCAATTAATGTTAAACATGTGCGTCTGTTCCTCCTAATACTAATTGTGTCGGTCGACCGATGCTACGCGAATGCATAGTAAATAGTAGGGTCAACGTGGGAAAAAATTTCCGCTAACCCCAAAAAAATTGCAAGAAAACGTTTTATAGTGTTATCCTGTACTACTATGTCTAGAGAAGAACATATCAAACGTGGGCCGAAATCTAACCACCAGAAAGCGTCTAAATGTGACGTCAAATAAGATGGCCGCCATTGATAAAAAATGACTAAAATCTCTCGTATCTGTTAAATAAAACACTTTCTTGCCAAATAACGTGCGAACATTATTGCTGATGTTCATTGTTTTATTAAAGGTATCCTTTGTTGTTATGATATCAGTAGTTCATGTGACGTCATGCCGTCGAAAATGACGTCATGACGTATTTCTGTAGGGTTATAACACTTATATTCGTAACGCGGTAAACAGTATATATGAGGCATAAATGAATAAAAATTTACAAAACTGGGCCCGTAAATTGTCAGTTTAATTAATAAAAGAGCCAGTGTATGAGAAAGCCGACCTTATCGCACTTGAGATTTTCGCCGTAGACATTCTGTTTTTGTAAATAAAGTCGAAAGTTGAGGAAAATTCCAGAGCAAATGCGGAATTACTTCAACATGCCGAATAAGGAAGACGTGGAAGGTCAAAAGAAAGTGATAATAGAAACCAAATTCATAAAAAGTGATATCAAAACCATTATTACACCTTTAACGGACTAGTATCCGAAAGCTACAGACCTTGAACTCGAATCTGCTTTAGGATGCATTGCGCCTAGTTTGCGCTGTCTGCTTCAAACTATTCTTGTCGGGAAGGACACCCGTCAGAAAGAAGCCAGTATTGGACAAGCACTTGTTCAAGCAGTTTGTCCAAGGGCTTTAATTACGCAGTTACAAATCGGGCTCGCTGTTCAAATGCATCATCACTTCCGATCAAGGTTTTTGATAGACATCCTGTCCTCCATGGGGTATTGCTCCTCATACTCAGAAGTTCAAAGGTTTGAGGAAAACGCTGCTTCCGCAGTTGCCCCTGATGTTTTAGGTAATGTCAATATGGCCGATACGATGTTGCTGTTTGCAGCAGATAATTTCGACCACAACATTGTGTCACTAGATGGAAAATGTACATTTCATGGCATTAGTGATGATAGCAGCCATAACCCCAAGCCAACAAATTACTCAAAGAATACTTAGACGAAAACTCTCCGAATTACATGTTATTGACGAAACAAAAGTGGACATTGTGGAGTACGGTTTTGCAAAGCAATTACGTTGTAGTATATAATTCCAACCACTGGCAGGTCTAATCGATGTGGGTCATACTATTGACATATTGTGAGAGGTATCCTTTCGGTTTAGTCAACCAGTACCAAATTGGCAAGGCATGATGCACGTACTGCACAAGCAATTATACCATCCTGGACTGTCGTCGATAGTCTTCCTTCCAATGATCGACATGTACCCGGGCGACAAGACATGTATCTTCTCTACTCTTGATTATATTTGTAATCTTTCATCTAAGTATAATGCCCCACCGGTTGTTACATTTGACCAGCCACTCTTCTGGAAAGCTTCCGAGATAATACACGAGGTTCCTCACAATAGTCCAATACGAGATGTTGTGCTGTTATTAGGAAGCTTCCACACATTTATGAATTTGCTGGGTGCTATAGGAACATTCATGGATTGAAGTGGACTCAAAGACATCTTAGAGACGATATACGGCGAAAATGCAGTCGTACACATGATGAGCGGAAAAGCTGTGCAGCGCTCATTTCGTGGACATCTCCTTGTCAGTCAATGTTTTTAAGCAACAGATCGCAACCAAAGCCATTGAAAGCGTACCCGACCTTGATAATCACATACATGAACTCGAGAGTGTGTACACATTACAGGAAGCCGGTGAAATTGACTTAGACACATTATTGAAATCAGATTGCATCGAAAGAATTGTAAACGTATTGGCTTATAAAAAGTGTGAATTATCCAATATTTCAGAGACGAGCAAGCTGTGGCTGAACTATCAACACATTTTGGGAGTTGCTGTTGAGCCAATCAAAGCTGATCGCACAAGGTCGTGGAAAATGCACATCCACGCTATATCTGAGTGCCTACCAATCTTTGCTGCTGTTGGGCACGCACATTATCTGAAATCTGCGTATCTCTACCTGCAGACAGTTGAGGCAATAGAAATTGAAAAGCCTGCAGTGTTCCAGACATTCATGAATGGATTCCATGTAATAAGGGGCACCAATCAGTACTGGGCTGGCATTGGCTCCGACTTAGTGATTGAGCAGACTCTGATGCGGTGGGTTAGCTAGAGGAAGTGGCATGACTGAACACCAACGAGCCGTTTGGACAATGTCTGCTCCAATATCATCAGCCTACAACTATTCCATGCAGTACTTCAATAACACAGTGTACACAACAAGTGAACAACACAAGGAGACAACTGCATCGCGAATGGAGAGAGACAATGTGGACATGTCAAAACTTGCAGCCAAGCTTGAAGAACATTCTCCCTTCTCGGAGGAGACGACATTGAGAAACATTATCACTGGAATACATGCTGATAAGGCTGTAAACGTTCAATATCTGTTTGCTGTTGGAAGAGACATAGTTAAACAAATGAAAGGGCAATCCGTATTTTCATATTCGTACAGACGTAGGACTAAAGTAAAGACACTAGCAACAGCTAGTGCCATCAATGTCATTGAGGACCGAACCATTGAACCAGCTCTGTTGTTTCAGAGCTTTCTGGTGGTATCGCAGTCTGAAGATCTTGGTCTAGATGAAGTGATGAAGTATGACCTTTCACCATATCCACCAGCACTGTCTGAAGCAAAATATATATTACGGAAGCCAGATAAAGCACAACTTCTGGATGCTATCCGAAACCAGCTCATGGCATCAAGATGCTGCTGTACTTCAGTTCGTTCCAAAGACAGAGCAATATGTACTTGATGGAGGTTCACTTCTACATCGACTCAAATGGAAGGAAGGAGTCACCTACAGTTCAATTGCCGATTCCTATTCTTCGTTCACGTCCAATCTCTATGGCAAGGCCACCATTGTTTTTTATGGATACATTGGAGGACCAAGTACAAAGGACAATACGCACCAGCGTCGAAAAACCAAAATGTCCAATAAGGTCAACATATCAGATACAACAAAATTTGTTGGGAAAAAGGAAGATTTCTTCTCAAATGACATGAACAAACGGGCTCTCATCCACCTGATCGCGGATCGTTTGCCACAGAAAGGCTGCCATGTCATCCACGCTGAAGGAGATGCAGATGTAGATATAGTGAAAGCAGCAATTACAATGTCGTCTTACAAATCAACATCCCTGATTGGAGAAGACACCGACTTATTGGTCTTGCTATTGTATCACGCAACAAAAGACTGCAATGATATTTTATTTAGGTCCGACAAAGACAAAGAAAAATCAAATGTGTATAACATCACAGTTCTGAAACAGTCGCTTGGTGATGATGTCTGCTCTGGCATGTTGTTTGTCCATGCGTTATCTGGCTGCGACACTACTTCAAGAAGGGTCGGCAAGAAGTCTAGTTTCCAAAGATTTGTCAAGGGCGATTCTGTATTGCGCGCATGTTCAAAGATTTTCTGTACACCAACTACTGACTAAGCTACTGTAGAAAGTATTGGCTCCAAAGCAATGGTCACCCTGTTCAATGGAACCAAATATGCGTCTCTAGTGTCATTGCGCTATGGTTACCTTTGCAAGAAAGTGTCCGCAGCAAAGACTTTTGTGCCCCCAACAACCTCAGCCACAAATCTTCACTCTCGACGGACATACTTACAAGTCATGCAGTGAATGGGCAATAATGAAGGCATGGCTACCACTAAATGGGGCTGGGATGTACAAGGGGGTAAACTTGTTCCACTCATGATTCACAATAGTCCCGCACCAAACCAACTGCTTAAAATGATCAGATGCAGTTGTTCCTCGGGATGCAGCACACTGAAATGTAGCTGCAAAAAGCATGGACTTGAATGCACCACGGCTTGTGGACATTGCCAAAATGGCAACAGTGACAATGTGTCCCCAAGATTCAGTTTCAGATGACGATGAAATTAAAGACAGAAGTGACTGATATTTAAATTAGAACTAAACCACGTCATGACGTCATTCTTCATAATATGATGCTATTATCGACGTCATGACGTCACATTTAACACTTTTATCACGTTCCGGAATTATTCATTTGGCAAAATAATGAAAATATTATAAATAATATTCACACTTAAATGTGTTAGAACTTGTTGAATTGAACAGGTAGGACTAACGTTTAGCCATTTTTAAAAATTGACGGCCATCTTTTATGACGTCATATTTCGACACTTTCTAGTGGTCCGATTTTGGCCAACTTTTGATATGTTCTTTACCAGACCTTATACTACAGAAAAACACTATGAAAGTTTTCTTACAATTTTGTTGTGGTCATGTAGCAGTTTGACCCTACTAAAATGGATACTGAATATTGTTTAACTGCGTGTTTCGTTATATTCATCTTCAAGTTGTTTCGTTCAGTTCAGCAAAATACAGTTAGCCATGTGGTCAATACGGTTAGCATATGTAACACTATAAAACAGATGTAAATTGGTATTACAGTCTGTTTCACGAATCCTGCCCATTTTTTTACGGCCATATAAACAATGAAAAAACACACATTTGTTTCGATAATATTAAATTTTATAAACAATTAAGAATGAGCCTTCCTTTTATTTCGTGAAATTTGGTCAAATATTGATTTTATCACGGAAAATTGATTTGTCTATGGAAATTTAACATAGGGGAACAGGAGGTAGAGGATCTGTGGGAGGAGTTAAAAAACGAAAACAATTGGAAATTGACTCCGAAACCTGGCTAGATAGCTTGGAAATGATCGAACTAAGAAAACAAAAGTTAAATTTTGAAAATCGGTCCAGTATTTCTGAAATTCTAAAAAAATTCCCATGTTAAATCCCCATAGATATCTTCACTCTGAGAAGATGTCTATGGGGATTTAACATGAGGAAATTGCACTTTCGCAATAAAATCAATATTTGACCAAATTTCACGAAATAAAAAGAAGGCTCATTCTTAAATTTTCCTTCACCGGAAATTTAATATTATCGAAAAAAATGCCATTGTGTAATACAATGCAAGTAAAGACATACATTCACCGCTTATATCAGGCATTATATACTGCGTTTGACTCGATTTTGCTAAAAATATAAATTGTCGACATCCGTGTCATTTTGTGTCTTCAATTTCCCAGCCGTGTTTGCATGTAGGATGTTTGCTGGCGACATTTATCAACTTATCTGTGTTTGTTTCTTAAGCATTTTATGGCCGATCAACAGCTACAGTCATTTAAGGCCGTGACAACAGGTTGATCCCATATTCAACCCACTGCATTTGGGGGGGGGGGATCCCAACATCATGTTTGTTTGTTGGGGTTAAGCTAAGGTCATTTAACTCTTTGCGTGCTGAATATTTACAATAACAAAACTATATATTTAGCCCTGATATCAGAATAATCCTGATCTGATGCCAGGCCATGTCAAGCAGTAGGATCAGTAATAATCTTACTACTTTTATAATGGGCAATAACCCAATTCAACTCACAGGTAACAAAAGAGCCAAAGATAAAAACGTACCTGAGGGCCAAACCAGGCAAATCGTGATTTCTATAAGGAGGAACCCATACCGCCATTCGCCCGTCCACCACCCACTTGTTGGTCATTTAAGGTCATTTAACTCTTAGCATGCTAGCGGTGAATATAGCAACCAACGAATTAAGAGTATGTTTCTTATTTCCTCTGCAAATATGTCTTGGAATTTCATTAGAATCGAGTCCTCCGGACTCGATTCTAATGAAATTACAAGACATATTCATGATATTTACAGAGAGAAATAAAAGAAAATACAACGACTTGTCGTCAGCTATTTTTGAACTATTTATAGCCCATACATTTCCCAGCATGCAAAGAGTTAAGGCCGGGTCAATGAACAGCAGAACGGAATATTTACATTGAATCATATTTTTTATTCAGCCGTGAAAATAGAAACTTATCTGTGTACCGTTTGCTGTTAATGGCATTGTACATGTAAGTAACACGTATTTATGCATTTTCAATGTTCAGTATACCATTTATTTCACTCTTTGAATGAGAATAATGGATATGGCACTGCTTTTCAACTGTTTCACGTTTTCAGCAATGGAAATTCCGGAGTATGACCTAGTGACGTCATAATCATAATGACGCCAACATGCGTGCACAAGCAGTAAGCAATATGTATTCTTTAAATAGTACAGACGTTACACAATATGTAGGCCAAAAAGTGTCCGAGTCTTTTTTTTAGGCCAGCCACCCTGTATTTGCATGACGCTGAGTGAAACATCAATGCAGTTAACTAACAATGCATATTACATATTAACCCTTTCACCCCAAAGTCACTGGAGTGGGTTTTGCAATAAATCCACTAGTCACAAAATGAATTTCATACTAGTCATAGTCCATTTATGAAACGAGGGTGTTTTTGTTATCAAAACTATGAAAAGTACTTGCAATCAGTGCAGATCCTGATGAGACGGCTCGTCACGAGCCGGCTCATCTGGATCTACACTGTATGTCAATACAACTAAACAGACCTGTGGTGTTGAACGGGTTAAAATCAGTTCAGCCATTCGTTCCGCTTATATTTAATGGTGGGAATTGGCTTGAACACCTTCCATACACGGCTATTTGATCAGGAGCCACACTGGTCACAAAGCCCCATTTTTTCAGCCACAGACACATATGCTCAGAGGTTTGGCAACAAGCTTCAATTAACAAATTAAAGCCAGTCAACAGAAATCAGTGATGATGCAATGTATTAACTAATCATTATATATACATATGACATTGATGTGATAAAAACAAATGTACATTTCCTCGATTCTGCAATTAGAAAGAGTAAAATACGCAAGGTCCTGAAAACGAGATAAGAATCCATGATTTTAAATAGTGACTAAGCATACAAGCATGTACTTACTGTACTCAAATTACACTAACATGAACAACTGGTCGAGGATAAGTTAACCCTTTCAACACCACAAGCCTGTATAGTGGTATTGACAAACAGTGTAGATCCAGATGAGCCGTATCACCAGGATTTGCACTTTTTGCAAGTAATTTTCATATTTTTTACAGCAAAAACACCCTCTTTTTATAAATGGACTAGTCTGAAAATCATTTGTGATGATTGGAATGGTTGCAAAATTAACATAACCAATTCCATCCCAGTTACTTAGGGGTGAAAGGGTTAACTACAGCAAGAGCTGCTGGATGACATGACAGCTCGGCTGTTGGAGAATGTGTCCACCAGAGCTCCAGATAAGGTCGGTATTGGCGTATTTTACGCACTTATTTTAACAGAGTACAAAACACTCTCAGCAATGTGAAAATACAGATTGATTTATTTTCGAATTGAGTAGTGAAAATACTGCAATAAATGTTGAAGATTTACTTAGTTGAGCTGCAAAGAGCAAAGTGTTTGCTTTTTGCAGCTCAAATAAGTGAATTTGTTTTATCATGTGTTCCTATTAAATAAGGAAGAAAATCAATAATACATTTGTAAAAGTAAAATATGCATTGAATTTGAAATCTGGGGGCACAATACTCTTAGATACAAAACTTATCTGGAGATCTGATCCATAGATGGAAAGGGGAGGCGGTCAGACCTGTTCATCTTGATACAAATTCATACATGAAACTACTCCATCGGCACCTCTCTAAATCAGACACCCCGGGAGGTGCCCAGGGTGTCCGGTTTATTTGTATACATGTATTTTTCACCATATGGTACCTATTGTGATGGAGGGAAAATCCTAAAATCAGAACTCAATATTTAAAGAAAAAAATATATATTCAGCCCTGAAATTAGAATAACCTGACCGGATGCCAGGTCCTCACCACACCAGATTCACTTAGCCACACCACAAAAGTAATACAATTATTACTAATCTTACTACTTGGGTATAAACGGGATTTAACTCTCACATACCAGAATACCAACAAGAGTGCCGAAGATCACAATATACGCCCGTCGAGGCAAGGCCAGTCAACCATGGGAGATAACTCACTGAAAACCAATGAGGATCTTCCTCTATGATCCGTCAACTCTAGTTATTATGCGGACATTGATATTGTGTGAAAATGAAAAATTGTCATCAAGGGAAGATAAGTCGTCCGACAATTTTGAAAATTAATAGGGTTCCTCGTTTTCCCATGATAAACATGTATACCAAATTTGGTTGCGATCCATCAAGTACAACTTATTACGTGGACAAGGATACAGAGTGGGACAATTAAAAATGGCCGCCAAGGAGAGATAATTCACAGAAAATTGAAGGGTTCTTGATCTTGCCGTAATAAACATGTTTACCGAATTTGGTTACGATCCGCCCAGTTGAACTTGAGTTATTTAGATACAAGAAGTGCGAAAATTAAATATGGCCGCCAAGGAGTGCAGGTCATCAGACTTTTTTAAAAATAAAATAGGGTTCTTTGTTTCCGCTTCCACTGTGGGAGGTGCTCAGTTTAGAGAGGTGCCATTGTGGGAGGTGCCTAGTTTAGAGAGGTGCCACTATCATTACACAATATCAGAAAATGAATACATGCCTGTGTACTTTGCAATCCTGAACAGAACCTCAGAGAATAATTACAGACAAACGTATCCAAGTAAACCGCACGGAGGTCGTTGATGTGTCTGGTCTACCGGTTATACTGTGTACAGTCTACACAAATGTCTGTTTCACGAAACCTGCCCAAATTTCACGAAATAAAAGCAAGGCTCATTATTAAATTTTGCTTTAATTTAATATTATCAAGAAATTGTTTATATGGCCGTAACATTTGGGCAGGTTTCGTGAAACAGACAGTAGTTACCTCAAACTATATAATGTCAAATTACTGATAAAGTCCAATCCATGGTCCCACAGTGCATGTTTTATATATAATAACAGTTGTTAACTTAAATTGTCATTAACTCGATTTTCCTCAGTCCCTTGGACCTTGAGTAAACGAGTTTGGACTGTATGTGACCAATTAGAGCCTGCAGTGATCAGTGAAGATCCCAATCAGATTGTGTCGATGTGCAGGCTAATCTGTGCCATAACCGGTCGCCAAGGCAAAAACAGTTTTGTTACATACATGAAGTCATTATTGATAGCAAACATTTATACACACGTCAGTGCGCCGGCGTAAAATGTTTCACGTCGAAAAATACAGTAGTTTCCAGGGGCCCGTTTCACTAAACTTTGTAGGACTAAAATGTTCTTAAGTGCAAATTTAGGATCGTCTGTAAATTTCAATTGATGGATTTACATGTATTGAGCATAGGCTGCATATGCAGTCTATGCTCAATAAATGTAAATCCAATATTTATTTACAAGAAAAAATTGTTAATGTGAAATTTACAGACAATCATAATTTTGCACTTACGAACATTTTAGTCCTACAAAGTTTAGTGAAACGGGTCCCTGATGAGATGCCACTGAGCTGTCGTATAAACGAATTTTTACTAGATGAAACTTGCGTTTATATATGCAGTATCTCCTGCAAGTAGCTGAATGAGAATTTGTCAATGAATCCGGCGTCTATTTCACCATGAAACATTTTATGCAGTATCGTTGATGAAGGGATTTGTTAAGTGCAAGCCGATCACAATTGTCAATACAATGATCGACTTTGATTAAGGTAGCAATTTATCCCGTCAACACAGTGCGTATGTGACATGAAACATTTTTGATATCCTGTCAATTCGACCTAATCACTGCGTATGAATATGTGCGGTGGCTGGGATTATTGTTTTGCATTTTAAAGCCATTTGTAGGTGTTGACGGGATAAATAGAATAGTAGGTTAGTGCCGTGAATGGGAAAAATATCTGGCGTGGCACGGAAACGGGATGTGCTCTGCAGAGAATCGTCCATCCCGTTTCCTAAGCCTTGCCAGATATTGTTTCCCATTCACGGCACTAACCTACTATTCTCTATATATCTACAGGTGCACGTTGCTTTATAATTTACGTTTACATTGTACTAGATTAGATGTTAAATGCAATATTTTCCATGTATATTAAACTTGTTATTGCAATAGCAATCATGTATTGTTAGAAGTCTACATTCTTTTACTCAAAGTCAGTAAAGTCGAATTCCCTCGTTACGTCAAATTAGTGTCCAAGTCCCATTTCAAATCATATTATGTGTCAATGTAACTTGGCTACCGTTACGTCAAATTTCGCTTCGGAAATTTTCGCCAATTCAAACTAATTGTTGGGTCCCGAAAACAGAAGTGTGTGGTATTTCACTCTCGTTAAGTCAAAGTGTCAGTTTGCGCTCGAAATGTGAATTCGCGGCGCCAATTTACCGGATCAAAGACTGGACTTGTTTACCCGTGTAAACAAACTTTGAATAAGTGTTAAAGGTGATTTCCATGACACCAATTAAACTTAGCTCATCTGATTGAATCACCACTGATCAACAACTGATTTTTCGAGACGAGTTTTAGGGATTATCCTTAAAGCACTTCAAAAGTTGTCACACCATGTCAACTTTCAAAAAAATTACGGAAAATGTTCCCGAATTCCGTTTCAATCAAATCGAAGATACAATAAAGATGGTTTTCTCAAATCCAACTTGTCCAAACTCGTTTGTATGTGTAATCAGATGCGAAACGTTGCCGGAGTATACATATAATGAGTTGGGTTTTTATAGTGTGTCATGTATTTGTGTATATATATATTGTGGTATTACATCATAAATAGTCATGCCCAATCAATCAATCATTCATGCCCAAAATATGGCAAAATGAATTTTATATATGTATTTTCAGTTAAGTAACTTTGGGGTTTATACAAATCATAAATCTTTACATATTGTTTGAAGTGTGAACGGAACTGGTATCAACATGTTTGGAAACTACATAGGAAATTGTGCTACAAAAACATCATTTTTCAAGAAATTGTTTGATTTTATTAATTTTGACATCAGTTTGAAGTATATAGTGCGTACAGGGTGAATTTATGGTTAAACTTAGTTGAAATGCACACATATAACCTTTATTTGCATTTTTACTACGGAAAATTGTTAAACATAAACTTCTTGGAAAACAGCTTGATTTTGGCATATTTAATATCTTTATTTTTATGACTTCAAAGAGATTCTGAATATTTTCTTCATTAAATGGGAAAATTTAAAATACAACTTTTATCGACCAAAATACAATATTCTTTTTCAAAAATATATGGTTTAATCTGTAAGCATCTTATAAGAGTGTGTTATATGATAGTGTCAATACTAATCAGTTATACATACAAACATAAGCCAGGGGTAAGTGATAAAAGTCGGCTTCTCACATATGGCATTATGTGGAGACACAGGGCTGGAATTTAACACCTGTAGTAGTATATAAGAGTCACAATGATACCACCACCCTCTGGAAGGCACCGGCTACGCGCGGTGCCCCCCACCGCATGGTGGTATCATTGGTGACTCTTATATACTACTTGGATTTTCCCCCACTGTTCGGCGGGTATGTATGAGAAGAATGGACCATATTTTTCATCAACCGCGAGACCATATATTTATGACATGAGAAGATACACCCTATTAGAGATAAGAAATCCATTGGTTATACTCAGTATATATATGACAATCTGTCATAAATATTGGCAACTTACACCCTATTAGAGATAAGAAATCCATTGGTTATACTCAGTATATATATGACAACCTGTCATAAATATTGGCAACTTACACCCTATTAGAGATAAGAAATCCATTGGTTATACTCAGTATATATATGACAATCTGTCATAAATATTGGCAACTTACACCCTATTAGAGACAAGAATTCCATTGGTTATACTCAGTATAATGTCTACCATAAAGCAAATGAGAGAGCAAGCTAAGAGTTGGGGAATTTCCCTAAGAGGTTTGAGACTCAAGAAAGATATAGCAGATAGGATAAGTGACGAGCGAGCCGTCGTCTACGAGGAGAGGCTGCAGCGTGCGGTTTCGACCGGACGACTGCCTGCCGACCCCGAAAAACGATCCGAGAAATTGGAGAACGAGACGACGGCCAGTCTGCGTGCCACCGCTTACGCGCAGCGTGTAAAAGAAAATCCCAGCGCGCGCAGAAAACCACTATGCAAAGCGTACTACAATAAGATTTATCAAGGCCTGGTGGGGAGCCCTCCTAAGAGTAGGAGACAGCTCGCCAGAGATTTGGTGGAGGAGTGTCCCAGGATTCTCGCCGAAGAAGCCGAAGTTAGGGAAACTGTTGATAGGGGTAGGAGGAAGATATTATGGACTTTCGAGAGGGGGGTAGATGGGGAGATTGCTAATCGCATAATGAATAAAATTCGCCCAGAGATGACCACGGCGTGTTATCTGAGGTATTCGTGTTCTTATCATATTAGGAACATCGAGACCGACGAAACGATGATCTATCACAAACAATTAAAGGGCAGTCCGCGGATAAACGAGATCGCCAAAGCCGAGAGTTGGATATCCGATAGAGAGAAAGGTCGAATGGACATCGACAAAGTTGATAGACCAAACACAAAATGGACCTTCGTTCGTTGGATATCGGTAGAGGTGAAGATGATCATCGATGCGCAACAACTTCTCATGGGAGCGGGAAAACTACCCGATTGGTTAAGACAGAAAAAGGGAATGTATTCCGTCGACATGTACGACGACTACTTGTGTCTGTTTAGGTGCATAGCCATCAATCGTGGCGGGAGAACCGACTGCTGTTGTGAGAAGGCACGAGCTCTGGCTCGCGAATACCTCGGTCACGATAACGGACCGGGTAGTAAGGGAATCCCCCTGGACTCTCTTAAGAAGGTCGAAGAGCATTTCAAGCTGGGCATTCGCGTTTACGAGCCCACCGCCGATGGAGTGTGGTACCTAATGAAGTCTCCGGCAAATTACGACGCGGTTGGGGAGAAGACAATGACGATAGGAATGTTTGGAGGTCACTCGTTCCTCATAACGAACCTCCGCAAGAAGACGAACGAGTACGGGTGCTCCGGATGCCAACAACGGTTCACAAAATCGTGTAACATGCACAGGCACGCGACCACCTGCATGGGTGGGAAGACCGTGGTTACATGTCCAGGTAAGAGGGTAGAGAGACCGCAGTCGGCATACGAGAAGGCGTTCTATCCCAATGGGTCAGCGAGCGCGGTGTCGATTCAATGGTTGAGCAGAGAAGAGGAGAGGGTGGGAAATCACATGCATCACGCAAGATGCGGTCACGGCGGGGAGAGGTGGGTGGCCGGCGATCCGGTCGACGGCTACTGTCACGAAATCAAGACCGTGTTTCAGTTTCACGGATATTACTGGCACGGGTGTCCGACGCATTGCAGGAGAGGTAACGCGAGATCACTATACAGGAGGACGAAAATCCAAGACGCCAAGATAAGGAAGGCGGGTTACGAGCTGGTGGTGATGTGGGAGTGCGAGTGGTTGAATGAGGAGAATACCCACTATCCACAATCGCCGCGCGAGAAGGAGACGACTCTGTATCCTCACCAGATAGTCTACGACTTCGAGGCGTATCTCGACAAGTCGAAAACCACGCGACCCACCAAAGACCTGACCTTCGAGGTAGAGCACGTCCCTATATCGGTGTCGTTGGGGGATACGATGCACGAGGGGATCACATACATATGCGAACGAGATCCCGACACTCTGGTCGAGAAGTTCGTGACCGAGCTGCAGAGGAGAGGCAATGCAATCAGGGAGGGGGTTAGGAAGAAGTATCTGCCGGCCGACATAGAGATGCTGTCGAAACCTCAGCGAGAGAAGATCGTCTCGTGGATCGACCAAGTCCCGGTGGTGGGGTTCAACTGCAGCAGGTACGACCTGAATCTCATCAAGCGGTACCTTGTCGAGAAGTTGGCGGCCACCGTGAATAAGGTGATGGTTGGAAAGAGAGCCAGCACGACGATGTTTCTGTTTACCCCGGAGTTTAGATTTCTCGACATCATCCAGTATCTAGGACCCGGTACCACATACGACCGGTGGGTTAAGGCGTACGACTGTAAAACGGTAAAGTCTCACTTCCCGTACGAGTGGTTCGATAGCGCGGACAAGCTCGACCATCCGGGATTGCCCGACTATCCCGAGTGGTACTCGAAGTTGAAGGGTGAGTTCCTACTGTCGTTGACAGAGTGGAAAGAGTGTAAGAAGGTATTCCGAGAAAAGGGGATGAAGACGTTCAAGGAATGGTTGCGACACTACAACGACTTGGATGTAGGACCGTTCCTGGAGACTCTGACTAAAATGACGGAGTTCTACAGGGGAAGAGGTGTGTATATACTCAAGGATACCGTGTCTCTGCCCGGTGTTTCCCTTCAGTACCTACTTCGTGGGACGATCGATGGGAAGGCGGACACACCCGAGTTATTGTCGCCGAAGTCTGCAACTTACGAGATGATGAAGCAGGGATTGGTCGGTGGTCAGTCCATAGTAGTCTCCAGATACGCCGAGGCTGGAAGGTCAACGATCAGGGGTCAGGTGAGGAGTCGGGAGGAGAAGATGTGCAAGGCGGTGCTGGGGTACGATGTCAATGCTCTGTACCTATCTACTCTGTCGAAGGACATGCCGTGCGGTGAGGAGCAGATATGGACGTGTGACGACCCGGAAAGACAGTCGTATATAGACCGTTTTGTGAGGGAGGTCAGGAGTGAAAAGTGGTTCGGATTTGCGGAGTTGGATATAGAGGTCCCGGAAACGTTGAGAGAAAAGTTCTCTGAAATGTCTCCGCTGTTCGTTAATCGAGAAGTCGATGAGACCGAGGTTCCGCAGCACATGAAGAACTACCTGGCCAGGACCGGAAGGACTAGGGTCGAAGGGCAGAGAAGCTCGTTGGGGCCCTATCTGCCAAGAAGATGATCATATACTCCCCGCTGCTAAAGTGGTATCTGGAGCACGGTCTGGTCGTCAAGGCGGTGCATAGGGTGATAGACTACACGCCCGGCAAACCGTTTCAATGGTTCGTGGAAGAGGTCACTGCCGCCAGACGGACGGGGGACGTCGACAAGAGCAAGGCGGTGTTGGCGGAGATATTCAAACTGGTTGGAAACGCGTGCTGTGGCAAGCTGATAGAGGCCCAAGAGATGAACACCTCATATACGAAGGATGAGAAGACTGTCGACCGGGCACTGAGGTCGGCGTGGTTCGAAGACCTGGAGGAGATTGGGGAGGCTTACGAGATATCGAGCAGGAAAACTCGAGTGGTGATCAACAGACCGTTTCAGTGTGGCATAGCGGTCTACCAGCTGGCAAAGCTCAGGATGCTCGAGTTCTACTACGACTTCTTGGACAAGTACGTGGATCGAGCAGATTTAGAACTTATACAGATGGACACTGACAGCATGTACTTCGCACTGTCGGAGAAGACGCTGGCGGCGGTGGTGAGAAAGAATATGAAGAGAAAGTTCAATAAGGAAAAGACCGAGTGGTTGGCGTGGGATAAATGGAGCAACAGAACTCCGGGACTGTTCAAGCTGGAATTCGAAGGGGATAGAGCCATCGCTCTGTGCAGCAAGTGTTACTACGTGAGCGGTGAAGGAAAATCTAAGCACTCGGCTAAGGGGATGTCGAAGAGATCTAACGATCTGACTTGGTGAAGGTACAAGAGTGCTCTCGAAGGGGGTAAGGATATGGCGGAGAACAGGGGATTCCGAATGGTTAACGGGGTGATGAAGACGTACAAGCAGGAGAAGTTGGGGTTGTCGGCGCACTACGACAAGAGGAGAGTGATGGAAGACGGGGTACACACCGAGCCTATAGGATAGGTAAAAAAAAGAAAAAAAGGACTCTACAAAAAGGGGAGAATACTAAAGACTCTGACGATCCGGGGGTAGCTGGGTGTCAGAAAGTACCATAAGAAGTTCTTCGCGAACAAACCCGCGAGATGGACCATCAGCCAAATAGTAGAGCACGGGCTCATCAGGTTTGGTAATAGATCGATCTAGATGATATACATTGAGAGACCACACGGGATCAGTTGCGCGGCGGCGACCACCTTCGAGCTCTCCCGGTTGATAGAGGTACCTGACGTCAACATCCGATGGAAGCGCAATCGGCGATTGCTGCTCCTCTAAACCAACGGGTCGCCCGCGCGAGACGGCAGAGGGCTTGCTCGTCACCCTTTTAAACTTGATGGCATCTACAGGCTTCTTATCGATCAATCTGGTCACCTCTCCGTTCAGTGCGGAGACCACGGCGGGCAGTCTGGCCACCCACTCGGTCGATCGCGAATGAGGGTCTGCAAGTTCTTTGGCGTATTGGTGACCGAACAGTCCCTCAGCCAGGGTTCTATTGAAGCGCTCCACGATCCCCTGGTCTCGGTGGATGTTGACGCGGCCGCGTCTGACAGAAACGTCGTGCTTAGACAATAGGTGAGAGACCGCACCCATGAACTCGCGGCCGGGATCGACCTGGAGAAGATTTGGCAAATTGAGAGGACTCCTCTTATATAATCGGGAAAAAGCCTCGGCCACCTCCTTAGACTCTTTAGTGGCCAACGGCTCAGCCTCCTTATAACCACTCGCTACGTCAACGATTGTCAGTGCATACTTGTACGTCTTGCGACAGACGCGATCGTGAGGGAGAAATAGGAGGTCTGCTTGGTGGACTTCGTTCGGCACCGGCACGTCGAATAGATCTGCCAGATGGCCTGCTTCTTGAGCCATTTCTTGACAGCGTTTTCTGAAATCTTGGTCGATGCCGCGAGGTTCTTGATGGCCGCGAGTCCCTTCCAGTAGCCGCGTATTCTAATATATCGGACAATCTCCAACATGCCCTCGCCAGATCGTCCGGTAACTGCGTCGTTAATAATAAACCTTTGTTGGAAGTACAATTGCGATTGGGGGGTAAATTCTGAAGGAACTTGGGAAAATCTTACTCGGAGGAATCTAATTCGGAGGAATCTAACATCCGCTTTGTGAAAAGGGTGGCCGCTTTTTCATCCTCCCGCCACATCTCGAGAGAATCTCGGGCCAGACGAATCATACCCTTTGCACCAGCTATACGGTGTTTAAGGGCAGTGTAGCCTACATCAATCATAGCAAAATAAAGTTCGTCAACTGACATCGTTCTATATATATATTTATATAAAAAATTATTTAAAATAATTATTAATTTTGTAAAAATTATTAATTAATTTGAAATCTCGATTGAATATAGTAGCCGACGAGCCCAACCACACCCATTCCCACGACGATGAACGCGATCTCGCGATCTTTTTGGGGCTCTGACGGTACATAGAAATCTGAAAGTTGGGGCTCACGATCCAGCGGTGCGAGACTTTTCTGTGGATATGCCAGCGAGTACTCGCGGTTGGCTTCTTCAACGTCTGGAAAGTTTGCGCGGCGTGATTCTCGCGGCGAAGCTCTTCATTAACCCCGTCCAGATGGGTGGTTCGTTTTTTCGACCACGCTTTCTTTGCGCTATTGAGTTGTTCTACAGCTAAATCGTGACGCTTGCGCTCCTCATCCACGTTCGAGCTTCTCATTTTCGAGAATATAAAGTTGCTACCGCTGAACGCCAATGCGTTTACAAGCGCACCACCTATCATTATTCCGATCGAAGCCATTTATTTCCATATATTATCGGGTAGAATTCCAATTTTAATTAGATAATCTCGGGTCGAAATTGCGGCCACTACATCTAAGGTCATGAGCCCTATGTCTCTCACAGTCATGTCCAATTTGGGAGCGGGCCATCCGAAGGCCATCTTTCCTAGTCGAGCATACCCGATACTGAAACCCAATATCACCATGGTGTTATAAAGCACTTTCACTATCATTTTACGATCTTTTTCAGCCATTATTGATAACTATAATTATTGCATATAAAAAGGATCGCGATCAATGTTTAAATGGGGCGCAATCGGTTTCGGAACTTTCTTCGGAACACTGGCTGGTTGTTTTTTCGATAATGATTGGTGTAATAGGGGGTATTTCCACACGCACAGGGCACCAACAACTGCCAGACCACCACCAACAACCCAACTCCAATTCGTGAATTAGGGTTCAATCGGATTCGTCCAACCTCGATTGGGTGTTGAGTGTGCTTCCAATTCGTGAATTGGGGGTGTTGTTGCACTCAACACTGTTGAACCTGATTGCTCTGTCTTCAGATGTTTTGCTGTCTCCGTCCCCGATTGCAACGACTGTTTAGCCTCTCGAAGCTCGGCGAGTATTTTATCTTGTTTAACTTTTCGGGTGGCAGCCGCCGCCCTCCCAGCTGCCTGTCTTTTTGGGTTTTTATGTCGTGCAACCCCCAACTCCAATTGCGATTGGGTTGGAGGATCAATCGGAGTTGGAAGTGCTGCAATCGGGTTCGATTGGGTTGGACCAATCCCCAACACTGTTGGAGGTGCAATCGGGGATTGCTGTTCCGTCACACTCGCAGGTGTGTCTTGTGTCATCATTTATGATATTAATATTAGGGCTTATAGTTCGTGGGCATATATGTCCAAATTGACAGTGTTTACCCGTGGTCAACGCGGTTGTCAGCGGAGCTAAGTACATTCCAAACTTGTGATAAATTGAGCAGCAGGCTGTTCTAAGAGTGTGACCTATAAAAGGATCAGTCACTAGATCGCCAATCAATCCCGCGGTGTTTGGTATAGGGAGAAGTATACTAACGGCGGTTGCGTACAAATGAATAGCCGCCGATCCAAGAGTTTTTGTCATCTCCGCACCTAACCTAGATTCGTATCGCGCATACATTTTATCGATCTCCGCATCTGACATCTTATCCACCTGAAAAACTGAGAGACGCCTACCGAGATAATGCTCCGATTGTCCCCCACCAACCAGCGCAGCTAGCCGCTCTCGTCGCGCCGCATTTTCATTTTCATTCGGAGTCGTTGCACTCAACCCAATACCAACTGCCGTTGGAGTAGAAGTTGATCCCGATTGCTCTGTCGGAGTTGATGTTTCATTATCTTTCAGGAAAGATACCGTGTCAGCAGTCGGAGTTGAGGTTTCTTCCATTAGCTGATCGAGAAGTTCGTCGCAGTTCATTATTGCTAATTTTCTTAAAATTAATTTAACTATTCTAACAAGTATCATCACTTTAACATATTGCCAAGTGCACCACCCGATACTTATGATCACCGTTATGCTCGCAACAAAGCTCGCAGCGGAGCACCAAATTGTTAACATTGTTAACCATTGTTCAGCATTTGTTCAACATTTGCTACGCATTTGTTCAGCATTGTTCAGCAATTGCTAAGCATTGTTCAGCATTCTTCAGCATTGTTAAGCATTTACTCGGCAGTTACTAACGAGCGTTAATTAATTGATAACTTTATAAGCAGTTGGTTGATCAGTCTTTAACAAAAGCTTGGCGTGCTTAGTTTCGGAAAGCATCTGTCGAACCTCCAGGCGCTCCTCGCGGGTTGGGATAACGTCATTCTCTCGAAGACAGTCATCGAATGAGTCTCGGTCCTTGCAGTGAAAGAGGGCGACCCATTTCGTTTGCTCGCGCAGATCCTTGAGGACGACGTTGTACTTTTGAGTGGAGATCCATACGCTTTGCCTCGCATGGCGGCCAGAAAATGCGAGCTCGGAGAGCATGTCCTTCTTTTTGTTCATCGCCGCCTTGGCCGAGCAGTCGTCAATCACGTACAGGGTGGGCTCGCCCTGTAGTATTTGGTAGAAGACACGCAACCAATCGTGAAGCCTATCACCGGGGTCAATAACGTATACCTCAGGGTCGGTCCATATCCACTGGCGCCGCTGATAAGTATCGTTGTGCCGCACAGTGGGACACAGGATCACAATGTGACGAAAGGCATCGCGGTAGGACCCCTCGAGCAAGTCGAGGATGAAAACCGTTTTTCCACATCCTGTCTGCCCACATATTATGGCAGAGTGGGCATCTCCAGTCGTGAATTGGTATTGATTGCTAATTTTCTTATTTTTTTCAAAATTATTAATTAATAAATCGTTAGATTTAGTAGAGTGCTGAGACGTATCGGCCATCTTCGATGTTGAGTTGTGCATCTGTAATTATATATAAGTACACGTTCAATGGCCCGGCTCCGTCCGCCTCTTTGGTTATCTGGATCGTCACACCCTCACTAGCGTTCTCAACTTGGCGTCCGCTACCGTGTATTTGGTCATCGTCGCTGGCTCGCATGTCTAGCCATAACGCGTATTTGGTATTCAGGAACCTCCGGAGAGCGCTTAGAGCCGGCATCAAACTGCTTTCTTACTTCATCCCACTGCTGGTGGGCGCGAAGACCCGCGCTGTAGAGTTGATTGGGGACTCCCTCGATCGTCACCTCTACCTTCGTGATTTTGGGGTTATAGAATTAGTCGGTTTTTCTAGCACCGAGCGCGAACCGAGCATCCTCGAACAACATCAGTATACCTTTCATCGAGCGGGCGGGTACGTTGACATTAATATTCCACAATGTGTCGCCTTTGTCTTTCGTCATCTTGCGGTGGCGAATAACTCGGTCGTAAAGTATGGCAACGCGCCCGGCGTACTGGGTTCTGATCAATCGCGCGAGTTCGGGCATCGTGATCATGTCGTACTCCAGCGACACATTGTCGATCGTATACGTCGATGTTATGTCGGTGGCTATGATAACTCGGCCGTAGTCGTTGAACGTTAGTTCGTATTCGAGGCGGTCAGCCAAAGCGCTCTGATAGTAGGGCATGTGACTCTCCAACAACTCGAAGTCGAGCGGGATGTAGAAGCGGTTGCCGTAAGCGCCTGCGACCGCGTTGTCGCTCGCGTTGTTATCTGCCTTGTTACCAGCCCCGATTCTAAGTTTGGTTACGTTCTAATTTTTGCTGGTGTCAATACCCTGATAGACCGCATTTTTGCGCTCTTGCGCCGTCTTCCACAGGTCCTGATAACAATGGTAGACGTCACTGTCATCGATCGACATCACCTCATTGCCAGAAATCTTTATCATGGTCTTCTTGACGATGGCGCGAGCCAGGTTCTGAACGACGGTTCGGTCCGCGTCTGTCGACGTCAGCGAAATAGTGAAAGCGAGGCGAACAGTCCCCGGCACAATGACGTCGCTAGCTCCGAGGTTGGGGAAGCGGACTAACAGCTGCTGGTTCTGGTCGATCGTCGATGGGTTGTTCGTAATAACGACACTCTGTCTTACACCTTTCGCCCCGAGGGGCTCACGCAGTCTGCGGTATGGATTGAGTTTGCGACCGTATTGACTCGAAGACATAATTTAGTGAAACTATTAAACCCGTATGGTTTTGTCTTTAATACATAATTAATTTTAAGAAAATTATAAAGATGGCTGATTACGATATTGACATGGATGACATCGGCAGAGACGATTACGTCGATGAGGATGATGATGACATAGATGATGATAACGATAACGAAACGTCCTTCATAGAGACTCCAGTTCCAATCCAATCGCAATTGGGGGAATTAGGTGGCGCTACCACTAGTCAAAGTCGGAAATTACTCGAGGGAGCTGTAAACGACTACTACAACAGTTTAGCAGAAAAAGTTCTGGTCCCATCTGTCGGTCGCGACTACTCCAAGTTCAAATTTGATCTGAACGGTAGATTGCGACTAAAAGCAGCATCAAATATCCCAATAGTCAACACGAGGACCGGTAAACCCCTAGCACTGAGCACCATTGCAGGAAACCCGGGCGGTGGCCAACTCATAAGAAACGAACTCGGATTCCCAGATTGGAAGAGGGGTAAACCAATTATGCCTACTCGCGCTGTAGAGGCCCTACAGACTACCGACGAAACGATGGCGAAAACGGCCTCCGCGATAGAAACGGTCGAGCTCAGCGAGGTCCCTCAAGTAGCCACCGACGCTATTAACACTTTGGAGACCACGTTCAGCGAAAACGAAATATTCAACCTCGACCAAGGGTCTAACGATGACCCACCGTTACCTCTTCGCGAACTCCGTGGACTCGATAAGGCTCTGCAAACGGTCCGGGGCGAACTGGTCCTTAACCTCGCCAAACTCACAGAGCTGGATAAACATATCGCGCTAGAAGAAATAAAACTGGAGGAAGCCCGTGGCGATAGAGAATCTACCGAGCGAATCACCGAACGCCTGCGGTCGTTGCGGGACGAAAGAGAAGCTCGCTTGCAGGCTGCATCGGCTTGCCGTGAGGCTCTCCACACACAAATAAGTCGGATCCGCGAAACAATCTCGAGGGTTCTGCACGAGGACACGACACTCGGTGAGCGTCTTCGCACTCTGTTCAGAGAGCAGGGCATCACGATAGCAAGCAATCTCGTGGCTCTCGGTATGACTATATCTACTATAGTTCTAGCTTTCACTGGCGGTGCGACTGCACCCACTCCATCACCCGCGCCAGCACCCGCGCCATCCGGTGGAGCCTAGGAGTGGGTAAAAAACAACTAAAAGCCCTCGCCAGTCGCCTGGCTAAATTAGCCGGAAAGGCGGCTGCCGCGCTGCCTTGGTTGATCGGAAGTCTCGTCTCCTTCTTGCTATCTATATTAGCAAAGACGGTCGGATGGCTCGCTAAAAATACTTGGGCTTTAATCGTGGCGATCGCCGGTCTCCTACTTTTATTCTCTCGAGAGTTCCTAAAACCAAAGCGCGAGTAGTCCGATCACCACGAGGGTGACGACGAGCCCTAATTTCTCCTCCTCGTGGGTTGTGCTTTCAATCTCGATTGGTTTTTCCGCTCCTGTTCCAATTTCAACATTGTTGATGATTGGATTGGGGGAACTCGATGGTGCATCCAATTTGTGAATTGGGGGTACTGGGTTCAACTTCAATCCCGATTGTGCTGAGGGAGGTGTATCCATTTTGTGTTTTGGGGGTTTTACGTAATAGGTTCCACTTACAACTCCGCTCCCGACCGTCTTGGGGGGGTGGGGGGAGTTTGATGATACCCGTGTTCACGTTTCCGTTGCGGCCGATTTTTTGATTGGTGGTTGCGACTACGATCTGATTATTGTAACCGTCAACCGGGTCGTCTCGTAGTATTATATTGCTCGGCGCCATATAAAGACCTATTCCAAATGCGTAGTCTACCGGTGTGCGGGCAGTCTGCAAAACGTCTTGATAATTCTGGATCGCCTTCTGGAGGTCCACCTTAGCTGAGATGGCGTCCTCGACAAGTGTCAAGAACTGTTTTTGTGCGTAAAAGGCCATTCCCGTACCCAGTATAGCGCTGCGCGTTTGCTTTTGTGAGGCGAGGATTGCCCATACGTATACGCGAATGGATTCGGTTAGGCGAATAACCCCACCTTGCGTAAATCCAGTGCTTTTATCTAACATAAATGTGGTCCACGCATTTCGCATCTGTGGAGTATCACCCAGGTCTAGGTATTCCACGTGGGCTACTTTAGTAGGTAGCCAATGACAATAACCGTCTTTACACGCAAGCCCACCAAGCACTTCATCACCGAACGTCATCTTATTCAATTTATAATTATATTTAGTCCATGTTGCCATTTTTCTAACTGGTGGTGGGGTAGCTCCGCGAGCACTCCACAACCCTGAGAAATATGCGGGAACTTTATCAAGATGCTCACCACTAACTAAGCCTTTAAGGTGAACTAACCCTAAACTGTTGGTTGGGGTGTATACTTTCTGTCTCCAGTCCGCGTCTTTTGGTACCCCAAATTCGTTACACAATCTTTCGAACGCCTTACGGTCGTATGCGCTGGAAATGGGATCCCACCCGTCGTCTTGAGGTAGTGGAATACCTAGTTATTTGAGAATCCTCCTAATGGTGTAATACACGTGAAAGTTGTAGACACTTCGGAGCATGACATTCTTGGATATCAGATGGTCTTGATGTGAAACTCCACATCCGGCCGTTGCGCACCATACAGCGAAATTTAGCTGGTTCTGCCAGAAGTTCATATGGGAAAAATCCCATCTTAGTATTACATCTTGACTAGTAGTCTTTGGAACTACATATTTCTCAAACGTGTTAGGGAAATTGGTGGTAAAGCCACTTTCCGGTCTAACTGTTACGGTTGGGTGTACAAGGTGGTTAACAACGTCTTTTTGCGTGTATTTACCGCCGACCGCGTACTTTGCATTTGAATTTAAGCTAAATGCCTTGGTATCCATTGAAAGATATTATTATGTTTGCTACTATCACTAATGTTCAAAAAGAGAGTTGTGAACTACAGAAGTCAATCGACAACTGCTGCGGAAAACGCCGGGTGGGCCTCAGATCAATCACCTTCACGGTTGGATGGCAGAATGTGGGGAAGAGCGAAGGGTTTTACTATGTGAAGGATGGACAACAATTCGGTGTAAAGCTGCCTCACGGACTGTGGGGAATAAGACAGCTCAAAGATTTTGTCAACTCAGAGCTTGACGGTATAATCAACCTCACTGTATCGAAGGCTACCGGGCTCGCAACAATGACCATCAGCCCTGATAATAAGGTAGTGGTCTCCCCGGGGTTGGGTATTCAACTCGGTCTTAGAGAGACATACTCCTCAAATAAAGGAGTGTTTACCCCGGGTGAGTACGTCGGTGATAACCCGGTGGACTTCGCCTTCACGAAATATCTCAGGGTGCACCTGGGTCGGGTGAACACATCGTACAACACGGTAGACGGATCCCCCAGCACATTACTGAAAACCGTGCAAGCCAGCGACTGTTTCTTTAGGGATACGGTGACCTTAGACTTCCCATGCCCCGAGATGAAAATTTTGGAATCGGGACATATCCACGAATTTACGGTCTCTATTCTCGATGATCGAGCGAGAAAGTTGAATAATTATTACCCGATTTCGGTCGTTCTCGAAATTTTCAATTAATTAAACGCATGTTCGTAATAGAATTATCAATATTATTGAAAATGAGTATATACGGACCAGGTAGTTCTTCCAATTCCAATCGGGATTGGGTGACAGATTCAAAGAATTTGGAACCAGCAGAAGGGGGATTCGTCCCGACAGAGAGTGACTTTTTAACCACCGGAAGAACCAAGGCCCTGATCAATAAAACTATATCGAAGGCCACAAACGGGATTCGCAGGAGTATAGCAGATGTTAGAGTAGAAGTGCTAACGGCGACTGCACAAGTATGGAAAGAGGCCCGGGCGAAAATTGAGGGACTCAAAGAAGACCACCAGGCGGCTCTTACGGAGGCGTATAGGGTGTTGCGATCAGAGGCCTCTCCCAACAGAGAAGCAGCACTTACTGAACTAGGTGAACAAATAACCAAATTTCGAAAAGAGGCCCGGTTGGGGATTGAGGGAGTCCGAACAGATATTGAGAAAGCCCGAGAAGACCACCAGGCGGCCCTTACGGAGGCGTATAGGGTGTTGCGCTCAGAGGACTCTCTCATCAGAGAAGCAGCACCACCAGGCGGCCCTTATGGAGGCTTATAGGGTGTTTCGCTTAAATGGCCCAATACACACATTCTGTTTATAAACACAGACAGCAGTCAGAACACAGGTCACAGCGCGTGTATTATTCATTTAACTGGGGGCAGATGTACCTTGCGATACACAATAAATGAGGTCTGTACTCGCGGGAGATCTACATGTACATGAATTATGTGTACAATTATAACGCAAATAAGTTTAAATACGAATGGGTTTGTCAACGTTTGACTGTTTGGAGATAGTTGAAGCAAAATGGCAGAATGAGAAATGAATCATCGGCAGAATGAGAAATGAATCATCGACATTGAATGTGTAGATCGGCGACCGTGACCCAAGGACAAGGGGATTTAGACTGCGGAGCATGGGCAAGGGGATTTAGACTGCGGAGCATGGACATGGGGATTTAGACTGCGGAGCATGGACATGGGGATTTAGACTGCGGAGCATGGACATGGGGATTTAGACTGCGGATCATGTTATCACATGCTCAGCAGTCTAAATCCCCATGTACAGTTATAAAAATACACGGGGGTTTATATTGAGAGGTGGCCAACCATCGTCGAATTTTCCTATATATGCTAACCATTTACCGCAATGTATTTTGCTATTCTCTGCTACTTTCATGTTTCGTATGGATGTTGTGGGATCTATTTTCCCATAACCTGCAGCCATTCTGCTCTGGATATTCACTAATTAAAATATAGGTTTAATTATTGTTAAGATAGATCAATTCAATTTTCCTGTGACCACCGTCGTCGTGGCAGAAGAAGTCAGCGATTGTATTTGAAACGGCCTTACATGACAAACGTGTTCAGACTAACAAAATAATCCTAAAACATATTCTTGAAAATGGTGTAAATGATACATTAAATGTACATGCCAGTCAGTATGTAAATTTATAGGGAAACAAATAGTTTTATATATTCTGTAGATATGGCATATTCTGGCAAAACAAACATACATTCACCATTACCCCACGTATTGATTGACATTATTATACAATTTGTAGCAGACGTAAATTTCAACACTGACATCAGGGGCGATAACCGTGTTTCTTTAAAATGTTAACGGACATTACTATTTTGTATTTATTTTTTGATGTGCACTGATCATACTTTATAATGTGTCTAAAATACTATTGTTTCAGATGCGCATTTAATGAGTATTGATTGGCATTATTATACAATTTATATCAGACATAAATTTCCACACTGATATCAGGGGCGATAACCGTGTTTCCTTAAAAGGACATACTATTTATTATCTGTATTTATTTGTTGATGTGCAATGATCATACGTTATAATCTGTCGAAAATATTATTTTTTCAGGTGACGCATTTAATTAGTATAAATAATTAAAAAATATCATGCCTCATTTGTATATGAAAATATCATGATACCACCGTGAGTCACTATCAGTAAAATACATATTACTAAATGATTATATCTGTATAGCGGCCACTCGTAATTTTTAGAACTGGTGGAATAGTGACATAATTATAACACTTATTTAATTCCTATAAAGAACAGTTAGTGCCTATTGAGTGGACATGCACCTTTAACATGCATGTAAAGTATATTAGTACACCAAATGACCAGTTTCTGCAAGCAAAGAGTGTCTATAGAATAAGCCATCTTAATTACTGTACTACTACACAGCGCATGAATATCTGATGAGTTAGTTCAGTTACACATAGAGCAGGTAGTGTGACACATTACTTTACTTTAAATTACTTTATTAAACACTCAATATGTGAACAATAACTTGGGTATCGTTTACCCAGCCCAATCGCGAAGTTCCGCCCGCCGCTAAACGTGATTTTGAATCGCTATACTAGCATGTGATTGGCGGGGTGATACGAAGTGAGCGCGTTTGTGGGCGGTAATATGTTTTGCGTCTCGTGAACTGATGACAACAAGGCATAAAATCAGTTCTAAATATAGCGCTGAACAGTTAATGATTAAATTAATACTTAATGGCGATATACGATTAATTGAGACGAAATGCCGTCCTTTCATTGGTCGAGAACCTAGGATAAAAAATAAAAATATTATATAGCACACACGGGGAAATAGTTCGAGATACATGGGCCGGGCATACACAGCAAAATATGCCATATATGAAACTCATATAAAACAAATGCACATGCTGTAACAGTGTTCATATGCAGAACATAATATATAAGTCTACGGAGCCCCGTAGGGGACGTAGAATTTCTCTTTTATTAATTCGTTCCTTCAATTTAACAATTCGTTTACACGAATTAACAATTCGTTCCCTCAATTTAACAATTCATTTCCACGAAATAACAATTCGTTCCCACGGGAACGAATTGTTAATTCGTGGAAACTAATTGTCATTTCGAAGGGAACGAATTGTTAATTCGAGGGAACAAATTGTTATATCGTGGGAACGAATTTTATGGAAAATTGCCAAAAATTGCCTTTATTCCAAAAGAGCAAATTATATTAATATTCCTCTTTTTCGGAGGCTGATTTGCATTTTTTAATGCTCTATTTATTCATTTTCTGGACCCCCAGGGTGGAGATTTCCACCCGTATGTAGTGATTTTATCTACAAAAAAAAATATACTTTTAGATATAAGGAGGGGGGGAATCCCCCCTCAACCAATCCATCTGCATTCATTCGGGATAACGTACAGAATTGAAAGAAAAAAAGTGAAAAGAAAAATAATTTAATTTAATAAATATATTATTATGGGTCTATATATAATGTACCAACAAGAACTATCAAATGTTCACATAATATACATACAATAAACGACAAAAAAGTAGCAGAAACCACAATTTTGATGCTTTTTACATAATATTCACATAGCATACAATCAACGACAAAAAGAAGCAGAAACCAACCAGGGAAATCCCCCCCCCCCCCTGTAGAAACATATCACAATTTTGATGCATTTCACATAATATTCACATAACATACAATCAACGACAAAAAGTAGCAGAAACCAACCAGCGGAGGGGGGGGTGGGGGGGGGGGGAATCACCCCTCCCATGTGAGAAACATATGTGAGAAACATATCACAATTTTGATGCTTTTCACATAATATTCATTCATAAACATACAATCAACGAAAAAATAAAAAACGTAAGCAGAAAACCAACCAGTGGAGTGGGGGGGGGGGGGGGGGGGAATCCCACCCCCCCACCTGTGAGAAACATATCATAATGTTGTTGCTTTTCACATAATATTCACATAACATACAATCAAAGACAAAAAGTAACAGAAACCAAACACTGGAAACATATCACAATTTTGATGCTTTTCACATAATATTCACATAACATACAATCAACGACAAAATGTAGCAGAAACCAACCAGTGGAGGGGGAATCAGTGAGGGGGAACCAGTGACAATCCCCCATCCCACCTGTGAGAAACATATCACAATGTTGATGCTTTCCACATAATATTCATATAACATACAATCAAAGACAAAAAGTAGCAGAAACCAATGAGCGGAGGGGGGGGTGGGGGGGGTAATTTTCCCCCCTGTGAGAAACATATCACAATTTTGATGTTTTTC
>CM055271.1:67588253-67628383 GCA_029237695.1 Conchocele bisecta | reverse complement strand
TCAACCTCTTCTCCACGTCTGTCTATGGATGGTCATATCCCCAGCTCTGTGAGTGGCTGTTGAAGTCACCTACAACTAGACAGTTTGTATCTTCAACAGGGATGGTGTCCAGGGATAGAGGTCTGTCATTTAGGGAGTATAGGTTGACAACTTGCATCACCTTGTTGCTCAATTTGAGGCACAACACCTGGTATTCGGAGTCTTCCATGTGCACACTGGTTTGGGTGGCTGCAAAGTTGTTCCAAACCAGTGTAAGGATTCCTCCTTTTCTCCTTCCCAACCTGTCACAACGGAAGCACTGGTAGCCTCTAACATTGAAGAATTTGGTCTCCGAAAGGTGAGTCTCTTGGATGCAGCAGACGTGTATGTCCTTTTCAAAAATGATATTCTCCAATTCAGTTTTCTTATTGAAGAGCCCTCTGCATTCCAATGCATAACTTTGAAAAGTTGCTTTGGCTTCGTCCGTGTCTCTGTATGGCCAGTATATTTCCTCCATCATCTCCTGGCTCTAAGTCGAGGTGAGTGACCTCCAGTAATGTTGGGTGGACTCCGTCGAGGCTCAGAGCCCGACGCTGCTTCTCCCTGGAAGGACTTCGAAGAGCCAGCGTCATCACGATTCGGTCTAGTTGGTTGTGCAGACATTGTGTATATGCATGGCACCATGGTTTGTTAGAGAGCGCCACACTGGCCTGGTACCTCCGACTTCAGCTCTCTAGGTTTTCTGTAGGGGTTACCCCTCCCATAGCCTTTGCCTCTCCCGAGGCTTATATCACAAGGCAGTGGTTGTTATTTAACCCATAACTGGGGGTCTGTTCATGGGCATCAGGGTATGTCCATACGCCGATGGGCCATGCATGCCTCATGTCTGGGGGCAGACCTCCTCCGAGTCCCCTGCAGTTCAGCTTGAGGCCGCGAGGTGCTCAATTACCGTGTGTCGCCAACGAGGAGGCACTGCTAAGGGCTTGTCTACAGAGAGGCTATGTACTGGCACAGAAGACTTACGCACTCGGCTTACTATTCGCCCAAGGCTAGCCAGCGGCAGGCAGACTGAAAGCCGAAGGTGACAAGCACACAACACACAGCACTCCACACTATACGCATCAGTAGACCCAATTGACACACGCCCCTGGAATGATTCTGGTCATAGAAATGGATTTTTGAGAATTTTGAAATCGCATTGAACACCCGGAGCCAAATTCTCACTTAAAATAACGCAGCAATCATTCCTATTCTTGAGCTTATACAATGGTGTAGAATATACTGCCAATTTGCTCCCCCACCCACGTGGTGGTAAGGATGTCCCTATATTTAGGGGTCTGGCTCATCCACTAAGACAGGAAATTTTAACTCTTTCATCCCGAAGTAACTGAAATGGATTTTGACATGTTAATTGTGCAACGAATCCATGGCCAGCGGTCACAAAATTATTTTCAGACTAGTCCATTTATGAAAAGGGTATGTTTTTGTTCTAAAAAATGTGAAAATTACTTGCAAAAAGTTCAGATTCTGATGAGACGGCTCGTGAGACGGCTCGTCACATATGTTTACTGCTACCAGAAACGAACGATTGCCTATCAGAGTGAAGATGTCTATTGGGATTTAACATGGGGAAATTGTTTGAATTTCAGAAATACTGGACCTATTTTCAAAATTTAACTTTTGTTTTCTTAGTTAGATCATATCCAAGCTATCTAGCCAGGTTTCGGAGTCAATTTCCAAAATGTTTCGTTTTCTGACTCCTCTACCTCATTTTCCCCCATGTTAAATTTCCATAGACATATACATTTTTCGTAATAAAATCACTATTTGACCAAATTTCACGAAGGCTCATTCTTAAATTTTGATAAAATTTAATATTATCGAAAAACAATACTGCTTTTAAATTGTTTATATGGCCGTACAATTTGGGCAGGTTTGGTGAAACAGACAGCAGTTTAATTCGCGAAATGGAAAACATACCGTTGACTGTGGGGTAGCGATACAGTGCAACCTATTTCTATAACGCGGAATACGTGCAGCTATATACTAAGTAACCCGAATGTTCTGTTTAATACGCTGGGCAGACAGAAAATTCGGGTTACAGACGAACCTGTTTCCCGGGGGAAGGAGCTCTAGCCTTGGTCCCGCTGCAGATGATGAGTAGCAGTTGGTGATTTCGGTGGCACGACCTGCTGAGTCTGGCTGAACCGTGCAGCATTTGGAGCTACAGCCGCCCATGGTAAACCCTGCTGCGCTAACTGTTAGCGTCCACGTGTAAACCCATCAAGGTGAGGGTGAGGGTATTTTGTCTTCTTGTGATTGTATTGTATATTATATTGTATTATATTGTATGTTCAAGGGCCAGAAAACCTATAGCGAAATAAACATATATTTATAGGTTATTTGATTTGTATGTGGATAGCTGTACGAGTACCGCGACTTTAGGAGCACAATATCGATGCGCGACGGAACGAGTGGCCTTGACTTAGTGATGATTTAAAAGGAACTATTTTACGAGGTGAAACGTAGTTCCGGCATTGTCCAAAATGAACGCACTAAGCACGGATTGAGTTCCATTGTGCTTCAATGGAAAACGAAAGTACGTATAAAATACATATTTATTATATACGTACATTTTGTACTTTCGTTTCCCATTGAAACACATTGGAACACAACCCGTCAATATTTCTCCATATTGACGTCTCATGAGTTCAAATTGATAAGCGCCGGTACGTAACATTTCGCCTAGTAAAATAGTTCATTCTAAATCACTTCGTCCATCTGTCATAATTGTATAAATTTCATAATTATCATAACATTTGCTTTATTGTACATACAGACCCACATTTAACACAATTCGATATTTTGACAGTATAAAGAGACCCGAGAGTTCGGAACGGTGAATGTGTAGATAATTGGCGATTTCTGTCGTGTGCAATGTTTGAACATCAGTAGTTGAAACAAAACTATGTAACTTACACAAAAGCAACGAAATCCACGTAAATCTACCAAAATCCACCATTACACCCATATGGCACCAAAACTAATGACCATCTATTCAAACACATGCGGATGAAACTTTAATATAACGGCCATAAGTGCCAACATCAATAATTCCAACTCAATATGATGTACACAATTCTGAGAATTTCCATTGGCCGCAAGTAGCTACATCCGGGCACATGGCAAGAGTTCGTACATCAGTAAATTCCAGTATCCGATTCCACCAACATTGCAAAGAATACTTATCTTGCTAAGTACACTTTGAGGGAGAAATTTAAGTTGTATTATACTGAATGTATTACATTATCACAGCCATTTTGGCTGTGATAATGTAATAAATTCAGTATAATAATTCTGCATACTTTTAATCATCAAATATATGCAGTCGTAAGTTCTATATGAAATAAACATGTAGCCTATTTCACCAAAATTGCAAAGCATGCTTTCAGGGAGAAATGTTCAATTTAATTATTTATTTTTTTAATGTTTATTATACTGAATTTATAAAATGATCACAGCCATTTTGCTTGTCTACGCACTATGACCTACATTTATTTGTGGGTAGATTACACCAGGGGAGGGAACATCTTGCGACGTTGTCAATTAAAACAATGGCGGTAAAACAATACATGTGCATGGCCGACTGATTGTAAGACTAGCTTCGGTACCAGTCCACTTGAAAACGGCTTAGTTTCGTCGACTATGAGGGAATAAGTGCAGAAATTTACCACCACATGCTAACTTTTACACATTATAAATGCTCTTAGCTGTATGCAAATTTGACTTGTGTAGCTACAGCAAACAGCCTCTGTGAATATATGTAAAGGATATCTGAGAAAAAAAACTTGCGGAAGTGCTCGCTCGGCCAAGAATTGCTAAAAAAGTCTCAACTTCTGGTGGACTGGTACCTTCCGTGTTCAAGGTGCTCGCTCCGTCGCTGCAAAACATGATCTAATTCCCGCACGGGGTAATCCCCGCTCTATTCCGTAAACGATCATGAAAGTTGAATCCGCACAGTCTGATCAGGGCCTACACTGTTCGCAATTTCATAAATGAAGCACCTGCCACGCTTCTAAAAAGCAATATAGATCATGATCAGGTTACATGAATGTGCTATTTAATCAGGAACTACACTGGTGTGGCTATGACAGGAGAACTAGGGCTTATGGGTTTTCTGTGACTGGATAAATAGAGCTTATGGGTTTTACGACAAGTGTAGATCCAGATCAGGCTGCGCATCCGCACAGCCTGATCAGGATCTGCACTGTTCGCCATTCCCTCACCTCTCATGCTTGGAACAAGCATTATATATCATTCTCAGTTTACAGGAGTCTGCTGTTTGATCTAGAGCTACACTGGTAACAAATACCATAAGCCCCATTTCTCCAGTTATAGCCACAAATGTCTTGCATTGGCCGCATATCAGAATTACTGTTGAACCACTCAAATGGGGCACTATGACGCTCTCCAATGTTGGCTATTTTAAAGGCTCTATTGCATATACAGCGAAGATTTGTTGAAGGTTCCCAAACGAAACTGTCACATGCCAACACCTACTACTGCACGTAACCAATATCAGGGATCGTGTAGGCGAGTATGAAGACTCTACGTGTAAATGTGTTTGTGAACTAACCAGCTCATATACAACCAGGGACACTGTGGTATTGTATCTACATGTACTGTGCAATAATGTGCCAGTGGCACACTGAATCTATCTTAATTACGACACCGACTTTGGAAATATTTACAGATTATTGTGATTAGACATGTACAATGAAATGATGATGAAATGAATGTACTGTCTGATTCACGAAAGCTGCCCAAATGTTACGGCTATATAAACAATTTAAAAACAATATTGTTTTCGATAATATTAAATTAATGGAAAAATTAAGAATGAGTCTTCTTTTTATTTCGTGAAATTTGGTCAAATATTGATTTTATTGGGAAAAAACAATTTCCCCATGTTAAATCTCCATAGACATCTTCACAGAGTGAAGATGTCTATAGGGATTTAACATGGGGACATTTTTTAGAATTTAAGAAATACTGGACCGATTTTTAAAATTTAATTTTTGTTTTCTTAGTTGACCAGACACCATTTAAATATGAAACAAAAACACAAAAGAAATGGTAAAATGGTAAGCATTTATTTCGTGTGTTGACTCCTCCCACAACTCCTGTACCTCTCCCAGACTTTGATTACAAACATGTAATACAGAAAGGGAGAGTTGTAAATGATATTGGATTATAATATGAAACTGGGTAATGTACATGTGAAAGAAAATGAGATGAAATGGAAACCACCTAGGAGTGAACGATATACCAAGACACTATACTTCACCGTATGTAGCGCACGGCGAGCAGTCGTCTCACCCAGAACTAACGCGACCCAGGATTTGCCGCCTGGGGAGCACCGCTATGGAGAGTCTAGCTCACGAGCTGTCTACGGCCACTTCCACCTGGTATAAAATTAGCCAACTCCGAGGAGGATTCCTATATATCACTGCAGTAGAGCAACGTATGCAGTCCGTGGAGCTGTATATTACCTACTGTGCGGCAACACTGTATAAGATGTCTGAAGCCCAGGCGGACCTGTCTTATCCAATCATACTGAAAATTACCCAGCATGTGTAATGATGGTGTATGAAGTCCGTACCCCTTGAGCAAATGAAATGTGAATCTTAATCAAGATTAATTAAACTGTATGTACAAAAATGAGTGTCAATTAGTTGTATGATGTAATCAAGGGAATTTAATACTTTGATTAAAATGATTTCGGCACATAGAAATATACAAAAAAAATAAAAGTAATTTCCAAGGAGAGCAACTGATGTCAGTAAGGATTAGCGTACGTAACAAACCCGCGGAGCCAAATCTCATGCAGTACTAACGCGACCCAGGATTAGCCGCCCAAGGAGCACGCTCTCGGAGAGTAGCTCACGAGCTACATACGGCAAGCCCTTCACTGACTACCAAATAATCACTGCTCCAAGGATAGCTCCTACATACCAGTGCAAGGTACAAAGCACAGCTCCAGGAGCCAACGTTTTCGCCCAATGCTAACGCGACCGGGTTTGTAAGCTAACCCGGGGAGCACCCTGGAATATTTGTCTCACGAGCAATATGTTCCTCTTGCACGACATCTCACTGTAAAAGCTATCTGAAGCCCGGCATATTCGCTTAGTCCATTCTCCTAGCCTCTATCGAATACTGGCAGAAATCCCCAATAGTACTATAATATATCTCTATCTCTGTCAATATATTCTCTGAAGCTAGCTAGACAACCATACAATGCAATATATATCTTCAGTCTGCTTGCATGCTACCGAAGTGGACTCTTTGAGAGTATACTACCAACTACCGACTGACTTCACTTGACTTGATGCTTTCGATTAACGGCCGCACTGACTCCATGGACTTGCACGGCGTCTGCATAAAGCAGAGAAAAACAAACAGAGAGAGAGAGAGAGAGAGAGAGAGAGAGAGAGAGAGAGAGAGAGAGAGAGAGAGAGAGAGAGAGAGAGAGAGAAAACAAAATAAAAAAGAGAGACACTTGTCTGAATTTAGTGTTGATGCCCGCCAGTGGCCCTATCGTTGGGTATTATTGTTTGCGAGTCTATTTATGTTTAGGATACTAATCCTTTGGTGGCAAATGAGGCATTCGGAGTGCGCGGTCGCTGTTGTCGTGAAGTGAGGTTAGGTGGTGTGATGAGGAGAGTCCGCCGGCTTCATCGTTAAAGAGACACGTGGTTCCCCTGTCCTCAGGCCCACCCCGAGCCCGCCGCCCGCGACGCCGTCACCCCGAGCAGGCTCAGAGGAGCGCACGATGTGTCTGGATTCGGCGGCAAGCGTCCATCATACAGGCGCACATCCACGCTGCACGGCCGGGCTTGTAAACAGGCAGTCCGTAGATCTGTTTAGACTTCATCCCGGGGACTAGGATGTTGTGGGGTGATACACCCCCTTGTGACATATGTCATATGGACAACAGTGGACCATGCCTTGATTTCTGGTGCTTGTTTTGTTCCCCAAGTTTATATGTTGTTTACTTTATTTTCCTGTGGGTTTGTTGCATGTGTGGGGTGTGGTTCGTTTTTAATTTACCCCCTTTTTAGGCGATACGGTTTTGTTTAGGGACTAAATGTTGGGTCTGTGTTGGGGGTGAGGGCTGTAATTTTATGTTTGGATAGCTGACGTGTTGGCAGCTAGGTGTCCCTGTGCGGAAGGGTTTTCTTTCATTTCCATTGTTTTCCATGGGTTACTATGTTGCTGCCGGGAATTGTGTTCCGTGCAAGCTGCTTTGCCTATATATTACGTTGACCCCATCATCTCTCCATAATGATGTTATGTTTTCCTTTTAGAAGTATTTACAATATGGTTATACCTGCAATAGAAGCAACATGTAACAGCTGGTGGTACAGTTTTCGAGACCTGGGGCCGTGGGGGGGGGGGAGGGGTGGGGGGGGGGGGGGGGTTAGCGTCGTTTGATACCGTTCTTAATATTTTCGACCTTTGGATAGGGGATAGGGGTTGTTGTGCCGTGTCCTCCTTATATTCTTTGGAGGTTTAAGCATTTGTGCTATCGCGTATCTGATTGTTCAGTCATTCTGTGCATACCGGGACATTTTTTTTTTTTTCGATAGCCGTCTTCTGGTCTTCCTCTATACTGTGCCAGCTTGTGTGTTCCCTGTGTAACCGGGCTATGTGCATGCAGCTCTTGTCCTTATCGGACACGCTTCGTGGCTTTTATTATCAGACAAGCATGCATATTATTTACACTTAGGCTGGAATAATTTGAGCTGAAAGAGAAATTTTCATTAGTAACAAGGTCTAATATACACATTTGTGCTCCTTTTTTACCATTTTATATTTTTGTGAGGACATAGGCATGATGCAATCTTTTTCACATGCTCGCCTGTTGCATTTCCAATTGTATCGTCTTTATGCTATTGCTGGTGTGTCCTGTTATCGGGACATACGCTTTAGAAATCCTAAACTTATAATGACATTTGCTTAACCCACATATCGGCCCGGCGTCATGCTAGTTTGTCTGAGCTGTTACGTTTTTTGTTTGAGACTATGTAACCCGCTGTCGTCCGGTCAAGTTTTGTGTTTTTCGTTGCATTTCACATTATATCGTATTTAGGCTCTTGCTGGTGTGTCCTGTTATCGGTATACACAATTTAATGACCCTAAACTTATAATGAGATTTGCTTAACCCACATATCGGCCCGACGTCCGGCCGGTTTGTCTGGGCTGTTACGATTTTTGTTTGAGATCATACAACCCCCTGTCGTCCGGGTAAAGTTGTGTGGCCCGGCGACTGTTGTGGTTGTGTTGACATGCTAGCATGTGATTGTGTGTTTATACATGGTTTGTTTTATATTGAAGTTATGTACAATGTCTAGCATGTGTTCTGTAGTCAGGTGTTTCAGTAAGCATTGTATGTTACTTTTCTAGACTGTTTTGCTACGATATATTTTCTATTTACTGATTAATCTGCCTTAGATCTCGCGGATAAATGTGCATTGCCTTGCTTCACTCCCCATCTTGCGCTAGGGTGTGCTTACAGAGTCTTATAGGACTGTTTTATTCTCCCGGGGTCTGGCTGGGTTTTTTGTATATATTATGTATTATTATTATATCTTATATAGTTCAGTATGGCTAATGTATTATATATTACTCCAGTATCCTGTATGTTTTACATATTTTAATAGGGCCTGGTGAGTTTCTTCTTCCAGCTCTGGTGGTAGAAATACCAAGGTGTATATGCTCATTTCTATGTTCTGTCAGCGCGGGACAGTGGTAGATATAGTGCATAAGTGTTTCTATTTCATCACTGTCATTGCATGCTCGGCATGTAGGGGTTTGTTCGTTTTCCTTTGTAAAGTGATTGGCTCCTAGCCCATTATGACCTAGTCTGAGCCTTGTTAGTGTCACATGTGATCTTCGGTCCATACTATATTGTTTGCATATGTGGAGAGTGTAGGGCAGTTACATCGGAGTTGGTTGGATAGCGGTAGAGCGTTCCAGGCTTCCTGCCATCGTTCCTTGCGTATTTGGGTTATCTTTGTGTATAGTTCTACATGTATTGGCTTTGCATTGTCGGTGGTGCCTAGCATGTGAGCATCTGCTGCTGCTTTGTCTGCTAGTTCATTTCCTGCTATTTCTATGTGAGATGGTACCCATTCTATGCTTATCGTTTTGCCCATTGTCCTATTTTGGCTTATAAGATGTTTTATTATATGTATCTTGTCAGGTCTGGTTTTTGATTTACCTGAATTTATGGCTTAACTGGAACTGAGCGAATCAGTCAGTATGACCGTGGTTGGATTTTGCTTCTGTTTAAGGTTCCACTCAAGTGCTTTTTCTATGGCTGTCAGTTCTGATGTAAATACAGTTAGATTGTCGTTAAGCTTGTATATTTCTTTATATTCTACGGCTGCACTACAACTGTGTAGGCTGTGCTTCCATTTTCTGGGATTTTGCTGCTGTCTGAATATATTTGTAGGTGGTCGTTGTGTCCGTTGTTGATAAGATGTGTTGGCATTTCTAGATTTTCAGCCGGGTTTATTGTTTTATCTGCTATTATTTCTTTAAGGGTTGATTTGCATCATATTTCATAGGGCTAATATGGGATATGATATAGGAATGGTTGAATTTCAATATCGGATATATTATATTGTTCGGATAGCGCATCGGCTGTCATTGCATAGCAAGTGTTTATGTCTGTGCCTATTGGAGAATAAGCTGGGACTTTGTATGGAGCTTGCAAGCTTGTTATCTGGTTGTTTCGTGCGTTTTGTATCTTGTGGTACATACGTGGTTTTAGTAGTTTATTTGTGGGTAATTTATCTTCATGAGGCTTGGAGCGGGCCCAATATTTAGGGTATTACTTTCTCTTCTGAGTGCTAGCGGTGGTACTACAGTTTATACTTGCAGTGCCGCTATTCTGGTACTTCTGTATGCTCCTGTAGCTATGCGCAGGGCTTGGTTTTGTATAGTTTCTAGTTTTTCTAGCTGATTTGGGTTGCAGCTTTGGTATATGAGTGAACTATAGTCAAGTTGTGACAGTATGAGGGCCTTGTTTTTATTTTATGATTCTTAAACTCCGGATCGAGGTTGATATCACTAGATAAGTGTCCGTAGTGGTTGGTCAGTATCTCTGCATATTGTTCATTTACGTGTCTGGGCTAATCAACGTTTTTAATTGGAGGTGATGGATTTGCTTTTTTCCCTCTGAACCTGTTGAATTTGTCCTATACTTCCTTGCTGCTGGTGTTATGTGTTATTTGTGAGATAAACGTTTTCCAAACTTCTTGTTTAGCATTTTCTAGTGTTTGTTTTGTTTTGATTTTGGCATTTGCATATTCTCCTTTGCGTTTTTTGAAGGCGCCAGCGTCGAAGGCAGATGGCTCTATGTTGTATTGCCTCGGTGCATTAAAAAGTCCATAAGGGATTGGTGGGTCTATTGTGCATTTTGTCACTTGTGCGGGGAATGATGCATTATGTGCTGATTTCCTGTAGCGTGGTCGTGGTTGTTCGTTTATGGAGTTTAAGTGATTCGGGATTGAAAGATCAATGGGGTTATTGAGGTTAAGTTTTATATCGTCCATATTAGTAAATAGTTCCCAATTGGCTTTATCAAATTTCCATTTGGGCATAGCTTCCGCATCTGCTTTGTGGTACTGGGTAGAACTAACATTTTTTATTGGGTAGTAGTCATTGCCTAATGTTGTTTCAAGTGGGTCCCATGTAGTTTGCAGAGCTTTACACTTGGCTTTCCCATTGTTATATCAGGCGTGGTGCTTTTAGTTGAGTTACAACGAGAGGAACAGTCGTACGTGTATCGTCCGTCATTGATCATTGTGAAGTTGGTTTGGTCTAAGAGTTTTACTAGTTTGTTTTCCCGTGTGCAATTACGTACCCATCCAGAGTCCCATATATTATTGTGGGCGTTGAAATCACCCAGTATAAGTGTTTTACGGCTCCGTTGTGGGAGTATATTATATATGTTTTCAAAATTTGTTGTTGTCTGTGGCGATATGTAAACGTTTAATATGTCAATATTTACAGTTTTACTATATATTTTTACTCTATTTATTAAGATTTTATTATTGTCCTTTTCTTCTTCGTTTTTAATTATAATACCGGTACATGAGATGCCTAATTTTACAAACAAATCCTATCCCGCTCCTTATAGTACTATGTGATTTATGTGTTATTAGCGTGTACCCCTTTATTTCTATACGTTTATATATTTCTTGCTGGCATATGACGTCCTGTACATGGTCCCATTCCTCAATTTCTTGAAATAACTCTGCCTTAGTACTGGTTGTGAATCCCTGACAGTTCCTGTAACAGAGTTCAATATGGAACGTCAGTTAATGGTTTACTAAGGGTTTATTTCGTCGATCTCGATAACATCGATACCAACCGTAATGGCTGAAAGATACAAATAAAAGATTCTCACAATGCGATACATATCCAAAATTATAGATTAACGCTTTCAACACTGCAGCTGATACAATAAACATAGGCAAACACTGCAGAAGAGCTTGCTCACCGAGAGCTGTCATTACAGGATAATCGGTGTTTACAAGTATCATCGTGATCATTCAGATTTACTAGCAAAACGAAAATATTCCTCCAAACAAGTATTACATTTTAGTATGGACCAGCTCATGTCAGCCATAAAGGGGTGAAAGCGTCAATCTGGGCAATCTGCAGAAAGTACAATTCTGATCACAAGGCTTGCACAAGGAATAACTGATGGTTCTAATTACACAAAGGTAAACACAGCACAAAACCTACATTTCGGTGCTTAAGCCAGACAACCATAGAAAGTTTATCAACACGCACTTTTGTCAAAGATGGCGGAAACGTTATTTCAGGTTGGCTTGTTTAAACTGCCATTTCTGACGAGCCAGTAGCGATTGCAAATATCCCTGTTGCCAACGTTTCCAGAACGTATTGGAAAGTATTTGTACATACTTCCACAGCGATGTATACATATCACCATTGTTATCGGAAGTACACAGATCAGATGTGTGTCCTGTTTTCTGCATAAAAAGCATCGCGGGTGAGATAACCTGCGGATGCTCAGGGTCATAGGAGATGGGTGCAATAGGTCGAGAGTTCATGATGGCACATACTTCACACATGCACGTGCAGATAACCTCATGGGTGAGCTTCTGCGCATGACTATTCAGTAGCATTGCATCAAGAATCCTCCTGGCAATTCCAATCAATCTCTCACAAGAGCCTCCCATGTGTGACGCATGAGGGGGGTTGAATTTCCAAACAGATCCCATATCATGGAGGTATGTGTTTAATCGGAGCCTTTTCCACACATACAGATTTAGCACCTATGTCATCCAAGGCGCCAACGAAGTTTGTAGCTCTGTCCGACCTGAATTCCTTCACAGGACCTCTCAATGCTACGAATCGACGCAGTGCGTTGATAAAGGCGGAACCACTCATACCCTCCACCAGCTCAATGTGTACGGCCCTGGTCGCGAGATGGCGAAAAGAATGGCCCATCGTTTGCTTTCTGCTTGTCCACCTCGCGTTTTGCGAGTGACCACCGACCAGGGGTCAAAGGTGTCCACACCCACGGCTGTGAAGGGAGCGCATGACGTGATCCTGTCTACAAGTAGGTTAGCCATCTGCTGATTTAAGAAATTTTCCCCGAAGTCTTCGGCAACTAACAGTCATGTAAGATAGTCGAGACAAGCCGCTTCGACCCAATAATCCAGAAACCGTTGCTACAAATTGAAGACTCCGTTATCAGCCAGCCTTGGTGGTGGACGTTGTCGTGAAAATGTTTCACCAGTAACACTGTCACATGGGATTTTCGTGGTATGATGATAGGGTGCTTTTAACCAAGTTCAACAGGCGCTTTGCTGATACGACCTCCATCCCGCAAAATACCGTGATCATCTAGGAACGGAGTAAGAGACGCGATGTGAGTTCTGGATGGAATGGGCTGATTTGCACGAAGCGACCCAACTTCGGTATTGAATGCGACTACTTTCTGTGTCATGCAAATGATAAAGTTTGCTACTTCCTGGCTGTCCGTTGCATTGTCCGATGATGTATATTTCATGTCCTTGCGAAATTTGCTTACTCTCTTGAGTAACGAAAACGCTTGCACCAGGTCTCTCCATTTGGCAGTCTCAGAAAACAAGGCACATTTGAAAACACAGAGGAACAGAGAATCATGGATGCAGTTTGTTTGTTTGTTGTGGTTTAATGGCCTATCAACAGATAAGGTCATTTAAGGCCGGGTCAATGGGTTTAGTATTAAATCACATAATTATATTACCTGTATAAATGGGGGGAAAATCAGATCTGAATATTTACAATAAAAATGTATATGATCCTAGGTCCTCGCCACACCAGAATCAGTTGGCCCCCTCCCAAACGTAGTAGGATCAGTAATAATCTTACTACTTTTGTGATGGGCAATAATCCAATTCAACAGGTAACAAAAGAGCCAAAGATAAAAACGTACCCGAGGGACAAACCAGGCAAATCATGATTCCTATAAAGAGGAACCCCTACCGTTAATTTACGTTCCGTTACGTTACGTTGCCCGACCAACCACCCACAGCATCAAAGCAGACCGTCAGAGCAATGGGTGTGTGAAATGTCAAGTAGATCCATATAAGGAAACAGACGTTATAAGACACTTAACCAAGTTTCGCACGCACTAAGTATGTGACATTGACCCTGTGCTTAGCGGGGGCAGAACGATCGTGAATTTTTCACAGGGTGGTAGAGGACCATTAGAGCAATGCATGTTAAATATCGACCAGGTCCATGCAAGGAAACATAAATTATTTACCAGAGCGTTAAGGTTTCAAATGTATGCGACCTTGACCCTGGGCTTAGCGGGGATAGAATGATCGTGGATTTGTCACAGGGCGGTAGAGGACCATTTAATCAATGCGTGTGTGAAATATCAAGCAGATGAATGCAAGGAAGCAGAAATTATAAGACATTTACCCGAGACTTAAGGTTTCCAATGCACCAAGTATGTTACCTCGACTCTGGGCTTAGCATGGGGCGGCACAATAGTGGATTTGGCGGTAGACGACCATTAGATCAATGCGAATATGACATATCAAGCAGATCTCTGTAAAGAAGCAAAAATTATAAAACATTTACCCGAGCGTAAAGTTTTCGGGACGGACGTACATACGGACGTGGCGAACATACGCCAATAAAACTATATGCACCCTCACAATTAGGTGGCGGGGGCATAAACAAGAGCTCAGCGGAGCAAGATGTCTCGCCTGGCGCAGTTTGATAGTACATAAGGAGCTTGTAATAACATTGGGGCTGGTGAGCACCATGGGCTTTCTGTAGAATGATGTTTTCAAAACTGAGAATTATCTAAGCCCGCGACCTTGACCTTGGGGTTAGCGGGCACCATGGGCTTTCTGTAGAATCATGTCGGATGTTGCTGTAGTTTACACCTAGGAAGTATTAAAGCATTCCAACAAGGGAAACAGAAGTTGTAATAAATTAAATTAAATTAAAATAAATTGTATAAGCCCGTGACCTTGACCTTTGGGGATAGCGGGCACCATGGGCTTTCTGTAGAATGATGCGAGAAGTTGTTTCAAATGCATGTATGGGATATTAAAGCATTCCATTGAGGGAAACAGCAGTTACAACGAACAAACCTGAGCGTTAAGTTTTAGAAACATAGCCAAACGCAAAAACTAAACATTGAATGCATGTGAAAAGTAGGTCAATGAACCATGAAAACCAGACCAATGTCACATGGGCTCCCTCTGTGTGAGATGGGTACACCGCAGTGTTGGTGTATGCCAAATTTGGAGGTCGTAGGACTTACAGTTTTCCGGCAAGGGAGCTAAGTGCAAAAACTTAACATTGAATGCATGTGAAATGTAGGTTAATAACCCATGAAAACTAGGTCAAGGTCACATGGGCTCCCTCTGTGTGAGATGGTTACACCACAGTGTTGATGTATACCGAAGCATTCCATCAAGGGAAACATAAGTTGTAATACATTAAACCGAGCAGTGTCAGTGACCTTGACCTTTGGGGTTAGCGGGCACCATGGGCTTTCTGTAGAATGATACGGGATGTTGTTACAAATGCATGTATGGAATATTAAAGCATAAACTGAGCGTTAACTTTTCCAAACACAGAAATGTCTAAGTCAATGACCTTGACCTTTGGGGTTAGCGGGCACCATGGGATTTCTGTAGAATGATGCGGGATGTTGTTACAAATGCATGTATGTAATATCACAGCATTCCATTGAGGGAAACAGAAGTTACAATGAATTAACCTGAGCGTTAAGTTTTAAAAACAGAGCTAAGCCCAAAAACTTAACGTTGAATGCATGTGAAAAGTAGGTCAATGAACCATGAACACTAGGTCACGGTCACAAGGGCTCCCTCTGTGTGAGATGGTTACACCACAGTGTTGATGTATACTGAAGCATTCCATCAAGGGAAACAGAAGTTGTAATACCTTAAACCGAGCGTTAACTTTTCCAAACACGGAAATTTCTAAGTCAGTGACCTTGACCTTTGGGGTTAGCGGGCACCATGTGCTTTCTGTAGACTGATGCGGGATGTTGTTCCAAATGCATGTATGGAAAATTAAAGCATAAACTGAGCGTTAACTTTTCCAAACACGGACATTTCTAAGTCAGTGACCTTGACCTTTTGGGTTAGTGGACACCATGGGATTTCTGTAGAATGATGCAGGATGTTGTTAAAAATGCACGTATGGAATATTAAAGCATTCCATCGAAGGAAACAGAAGTCAAAATGAATTAACCTGAGCGTTAAGTTTTAGAAACAGAGCTAAACGCAAAAACTTAACGTTGAATGCATTTGAAAAGTAGGTAAATGAACCATGAACACTAGGTCATTGTCACATGGGCTCCCTCTGTTTGAGATGGCTACACCACAGTGTTGATGTATGCCAAGTATGGAGGTCGTAGGAGTTACAGTTTTCTGGAAACTGAGCTAAACGAAAAAACTTAACGTCAAATGTTGACGCCGCCTACGCCGACGCCGACGCCGACGCCGACGCATACGCCAACGGAAAAGCTATGCCTATGTACCGCTTCTGCTAAAGCAGACAGGACAAACAGCTCATAATATTTAAGATAGCTTGAGCTTACTGATTGATGTGTTCTATATGTTCTATGTGTTCTATGATTTCCTAACCCCATAACTCCCATATGTTGGTCCGGACAGGCGGACGGACAGACGCTGAATACGACGCCAAGGCTATGCTATGTCATAAACACTCCTTAATTCGGGAGGCACTCTAAAAATGTACCTGAGGGCCAAACCAGGGGTATCAGGATTCCGTTAAGAATGAAACCCACTGAATACCATTCCCGCAAGCTCCAGATAAGCTGCGTATTTACGAAAATTGCCAAAAACCCAATTTAAATCAGAAGTAGCGAGTATCAAAAAGCAACACAAATATGTGTAGTACCTTTATCATGCTGCTGAAAACAATAAACAGTCCACAGATACAGCATATTTTTCTTATTTTCTTTGAAAACACATCTTGGTATTTCATTGTGAAATGCCAAGACATGTTTTCATTTCGAAGCAAACTATTCAATAATTGCTGTGTGTTGATGAGTAAACAGTAGTGTGATTTTATTTTACCCAATAAAACTTTTGAAATACCGAATTGCTTCAGTAATGATAGAGTGACAATACCCAATTACTATATCCTTATCTAGAGCTCTGCCCTTCGCAGGCTGCAAATGCTACAGTATAGCTGCACATCGACCTGCAGCTTGATCACTGATCAGGGTCTACACTGATGGTCCACAGATCACTGAACTAGCCTCACTCACTGCCAGGACTAACAATTGCTGCAAATGTTGTAAGGCGTCGTTTGTCAGTTGATGGCCCACCATTCTTCATAATGTGACATAAGTGACTTGAGAAATGATCCTTACATAGAACCAGTGTAGATTCGTAACATAACAGGGGGCTGTTTCACTAAACTGTGTACGACTAAAATGTAAGTGCAAATGTAAGATCGTCTGGACATTTCAATTGATGGATTTACATATATTGAGCATAGGCTGCATATGCAGCCTATGCTCAATAACTGTAAATCCAATAGTTTACAAGAAAACATTGTTAATGTGAAATTTGCCAACTATCATAATTTTGCACTTACGAACATCTTAGTCGTACGAAATGTAGTGAAACGCACCCCTGATCAGGATATTCACTGTTCGCCATTCCATCGATGAAACACCCGTCATGCTTCTATCATGTTATCATGTCACCGTCGAGTGCTATTTGATCAAGAACTACACTAGTCAAAAATCCCAGAAAACCCGTATCTCCAGTCACATTCACCATAATTCTAGGAACACACGACATTATACACCATTTCTGTGCCGGCTTCGTGGCCTTGATCGCCGTTTTCCCTTGTGACCTCTATGCGTCTTCCTGTGTGGTGAATTTGACATTTTCCTGTCCCGCGACCTTGACCTTTTCCTTTCCCGTGACTTCGACCTTTTCCTGTCCCGTGACCTTCACATGTGTTTGCTATGGCGATGTCGATCGCGCGACTTTGACCTGGATCTCCGCCTCTCCTTTTCTCGCGACATTTCTCGGACTGACACCACAGAACACGGTGATGTTATGATTTATTGATTATCGTTTAATGGTCCGTTTAATGATGGGAAAATGGAGATGGCATAACAATTTAAAGATTGTAAAAAGTCCGAAACCGGGCTAGATAGCTTGGATGTGATCTAACAAATTAAACTTAGAAAATCGGCAGGGCTCCAGATAAGCAATTAGTAATTGAGTATTGTCACTCCATCATGTCTGAAGCAATTGGTTATTTCAAAATTTTAATTAGGTAAAATAGAATCAAACATCAACAGACTTATGATTGAATAGTTTGCTTTGAAATGAAAAGATGTATTGGCATTTCATTAGAATTGTCTCCTTGTAGACAATTCTGATGAAATACCAAGATTTGTTTTCATGGAAAATAAGCAAAATATACTATAGTTGTGGTCTGTTTATTGTTTTCTGCACCATGATAAATGTACCATACATTTTTAATTGCTTTTTGATACTCGCTACTTCTTATTTCAATTGGAATTTTGGCAATTTTAATTGGGTATTTAGGCAAATATGCAGCTTATCTGGAGCTGTGAAACTATTTCCTAAATTAAAAAAAGATGAAAATATAAAGAAATAGCTCTCTACTTTGTTAAATATAAATTATTGCATTTCAGCTGCAATCACTTCGCAATAAATAAGAATGAGCACATTCTATGATTTCCAAATGTATAGTTTTCGCAATGGCTACAGCATATACGTAACCATCATGCAAGGTTACGGGAAACAGAGAGGGCCGCCTCACCTTTGGGCGACTCCCCCTCCCGCGCCTATCTCTCTTTCTCCCGCTGCAACTCTTTGGCGAAGTCGTCCGGCGATCGTCGTCGTGGTGACGCGGATCGTCGTCGTGGTGACCAGCACCTGTAGCTAGGTGGGTAGCGGCGGTGTCGCGGGGACGGTGGGGAGCGGTGGGCGCGGTGACGGGGCGGGGACACGGAGCGGCGGGGAGGGGGATCGACGGCGGTGGTGGCGGTGACTTCGCGCGGTTCCTGAATGGCGGTGTTGGCGACCTGAAGTTATCCCACACACTGTAGGCCAGGGTTCACACAGACCAGTAGCCTATTTCACCAAAATTGCTAATCATACTTATCTAGATAAGCATACATAGAGGGAGTAATTATTTATTTTTACTGAAATGCATTATTTCACATAGAACAAATGCCTGTTTATATTTGATGATTAAAATTATGCAGCTTTCATATGGTTTATTTGTTACATTACCACAACCATTGTTTTGATCAGAAAATAGTTTAATTCATTAATATGCAGCCTATGCTCAATAACTGTAAATCCATCAATTGAAATGTCCAGACGATCTTACATTTGCACTTACATTTTAGTCGCTCACAGTTTCGTGAAACGGCCCCTTGGCCGTTATGAATCTACACTGGTCGCAAAACTGATAAGGCCCATTTCTCAAGTCACTTATGTCACATTGTGAAGAATGATGGGTCATCAACTGACATACGACGCCTTACAACATTTGCAGCAATTGTCAGTCCTTGCAGTGAGTGAGGCTAGTTCAGTGATATGTGGACCATCAGTGTAGACCCTGATCAGTGATCAGGCTGCAGGTCGATGTACAAAAATGTGCTACTGGTCTGGTGACGTAACGGCACGTTCCTGGTTTGACTGTGAGGATGTACGTCTTCGGCTGTGTTGTATTTGTGAGTTGAATCTGGTTATACCCATTATAAGAGTAATCTTGCATGTAGGGGCCAAATTACTTGGTGTGGTATGGACCTGGCACCAGGTCAGGTTTTTCTAATTTTAAGGATGCATATACATTTATTTGATGTAAATATTCCATTCTGATTTTGGTATCTTTGCCCCCTATGCAGCAGGGTAAATACGTCATCGAACCCGTTAGCCCAGCCTTAAATGACCATATATGTTGATAGGCTGTTAAGCAAAATAAATCAATCAATCGTTCATGTTCAGTGCATTCCATTAACAACAAACGAGGTACCTTTGTAAAAATCTGAATGTATACAGTATAGATCCTGATTATTATGCTCCTCCGCCTCGGATGGATCTACACAGACTTTGCTGTATGTAGACTTACAATGGTGGCTGTATACCAAAAATACCAATCCAAAACACTTTTGCACATTCCTGAAAGATAATGTTATTTTGCAACAGTTAACTCTTAGACCGCTACTCACAACACTTGTCGTCTTGCCTTATTTCTCAATAAAAACATGTTTTGACAGCACTTCAGAATCATTTTCAGTCGTAAGATTATTACTGATCCTACTGCTTTTGGGAGGGGGCCAAGTGATTCTGGTGTTGCGAGGATCAGGATTATCCTGATTTAAGGGCTGAATATATAGTTTTTTTATTGTAAATATTCAGTTCTGATTGTGGTATTTTCCCCCCATTTGTACATGTACTTGAACATGTACATGTCCTTGTACAGGTAATATATGGGATTTAGTACTAAACCCATCGACCCGGCCTTAAATGACCTTAGCTGTTGATAGGATGTTAAACCCTAGCAAACAAACAAACAAACAGTCCCATTCCTCCTGTCACAGCCACATAAGACACACCATGTGATTTTGTACCTTCAGATATCTCCGTAATTTCATTAAATACGTTTAAAAGATTTACAATATTTTTGATAAATAAAGTCAAAAGTCGACAAGAGTACATGCGGAATATACCGCATGTACTCTAAGAATTTTGTCAACTTTTGACGCCATTTACGGAATATATTGTAAATTTTGTAAACAAGTTTCATGAAATTACGCTGATGTCCGAAGGTACAAAATCACATGGCGCGTCTCATATGAACACTGTATTGTAACAGCGAAGTATTGCACATATTATGGCATTATTGGCTGTCCTAACTTAAATATCTTTAAGTGTATGACCTATTTGTTGCTGGGCCATATACATCATTTGTTCCGTCCTCGTCGCTTCAAAATTACCCATTGCACACAGTTATGTTGTCTGGGATACAATATACAGCCTACGCTCGTTTACTCGAAGTCCGTCAGACTGTGATAAATACTTCGAGTAAACCTAAATTTGACATAACGAAATCTGAACAGGACCTCGAAATATTGCCACACACGTTACGGGACGCAACTCCCATACGACCTGTGACACACGGAGTTACACTTTTGCAACTCTAATGTGTTGTTGAACTAAGTATACACATCTGTATTATCAGGGTGGAACAAGAAGACAATTCAAAGCAGTAAAGTAACATTTTATTACGTTTAATAAATAAAGCATATACACCGGAAATTAACAAGTTGTTGTCCATACCGGACTTTATTATATATACACACAGCATTTATCGATCGGAGGATGAATGTGAGTCTATATACTCAGTATGTATACTCCGGCAACGTTTCGCATCTGATTACACATACAAACGAGTTTGGACAAGTCGGATTTGAGAAAACCATCTTTATTGTATCTTCGATTGTTGATTGAAACGAAATTCGGGAACATTTTCCGTAAATTGTTTCGAAAGTTGACATGGTGTGTCAACTTTTGAAGTGATTTAAGGATAATCCCTACAACTCGTCTCGAAAAATCAGTTATTGATCAGTGGTGATTCAATCAGATGAGCTAAGTTTAATTGGTGTCGAGGAAATCACCTTTAACACTTATTAAAAGTTTGTTTACCATGGTAAACACGTCCAGTCTTTGATCCGGTAAATTGGCGCCGCGAATTCACATTTCGAGCGCAAACTGACACTTTGACTTAACGAGAGTGAAATACCACACATTTCTGTTTTCGGGACCTAACAATTAGTTTGAATAAGCAAAAATTTCCGAAGCGAAATTTAACGTAACGGTAGCCAGTTACATTGAAAAATAATATGATTTGAAACGGGACATGGACACAAATTTCACGCAACGAGGGAATTCGACGTAACTGACTTTGAGTAAAAGAATGTAGACTTCTAACAATAAATGATTGCTATTGCAATAACAAGTTTAATATACATGGAAAATATTGCATTTAACATCTAATCTAGTACAATGTAAACATAAATTATGAAGCAACGTGCACCTGTAGATATATAGAGAATAGTATGTTAGTGCCGTGAATGGGAAAACATATATGGCAAGGCTTAGGAAACGGGATGTGCGAGGCTCTACGGAGCACATCCCGTTTCCGTGCCGCGCCAGATATTTTTCCCATTCACGGCACTAACCTACTATTCTATTTATCCCGTCAACACCTACAAATGGCTTTAAAATGCAAACAAATAATCCCAGCCACCGCACATATTCATACGCAGTAATTAGGTCGAATTGACAGGATATCAAAAATGTTTCACGGCACATACGCACTGTGTTGACGGGATAAATTGCTACCTTAATCAAAGTCGATCATTGTATTGACAATGGTGATCGGCTTTCACTTAACAAATCCCTTCATCAACGATACTGCATACAAATTTTCATGTTGAAATAGGCGCCGGATTCATTGACAAATTCTCATTCAGCTACTTGCAGGAGATACTGCATTTATAAACGCAAGTTTCGTCTAGTAAAAATGCGTTTATGCGACAGCTTAGTGGCATCTCATCAGGGACCCGTTTCACTAAACTTTGTACGACTAAAATGTTCGTAAGTACGACTAAAATGTCTTGTAAATAATTATTGGATTTACATTTATTGAGCATAGGCTGCATATGCATCCTATGCTCAATAAATGTAAATCCATCAATTGAAATTTACAGACGATCCTAAATTTGCACTTACAAACAGTTTAGTCGTACAAAGTTTAGTGAAACGGGCCCCTGGAAACTACTGTATTTTTCGACGTGAAACATTTTACGCCGGTGTTGTTTTATCAAAAATTAAAATTTTGCCCTCGTGAAAAATGACCCACAGGGTCATAACTTAACGTTGAGAACTGACCCGGGGTCACTTTTCAACTGATTTTTAATGTTGAGAACTGACCCAGGGTCATTTTTTAACTGATTTTTTATGTCATTTTTTCTGACCCAGGGTCACTTTTCAACTGACTTTTTTGGTAATACCCAAAATAGGGTCAAAATTTCACGGCGATCAATTTTCAACGACAGAAATATAACGGAAAAATCAAAACATAACAGCTGAAAAGTGACCATGGGCAGAAAAATGTCACTTGAAAAGTGACCCTGGGTCAGTTCTCAACGTTGAGATATGACCCTGTGGGTAATTTCTCACGAGGATCAAAATTTGAATAGCACACCTGGCTAGTGACGAGCCGTCTCATCAGGATCTGCACTTTTTAGCTCACCTGAGCCGAAGGCTGAAGTGAGCTATTGTTACCGCTCTTCGTCCGTCGTCGTCGTCCGTCGTCCGTCGTCGTCCGTCCACAATTTTCAAACATCTTCATCGGACCTAATAGTCGACATATTGGTTATGTATACCCGCGTATATGATGTCCTAAATCATGTTGTTGATATGTGTTTTTTAATCAGACTATGTAACTAGTGTACACAATAACCATTATAAATTGGCAGTTATAATATAAGCATTATTGTTCGGCAGCCTTTTTGGAAACAAATCATAATTAGAAGTACAAAATTGTTCAGCAATGGCACCATTGTGCCTCCATTGTCCCGTGCGCGCTCGGAGTTTTTGATGTAGATCAAAGGTACATCAAGCGACACCGACTCAAACGGCGGAATGTCTCACGCACTGTGAAGAGCCGTCGTATAAAAAATGGCTACACTTAGACATTTATTTGGATTTCAACTCTACGGCAAGATGGATCGCATAGACGAAATCGTAAACTATTTAATGTTTCAAGATATATCCAAAACGTTTTGACAAATGCGAATGGAAAAGAAGAAATTTCAGGAGAGACTGTCGAAATTACCGGATGGATGGAGACGTTCTTTACAAGAAGTGCAAAAGACGAGACAAGCGAGTTATTGACGAAAATATGTTCGCGAGAGTATTCAAGGACACCCACACGGCGCCACACGGCGGACACTTAGGTGTCAACAAAACGTGAGTATGGTGGCTATGCCTATGGTCCGATTGGTATGCTCCTAATTACAATGCCAAACAACCACCCAACCTCGATGGAACACCAAATTAACATACATTCGAGTATACATTGCTCGCTCTAAATCTCGTCTAGTATGAGTGCCATCAGTTGCCAAACATATACTTACGAGGGTTGTTAAAAATAACTTGGACTTTTGCTCTCAGACGTTTATTACTGAACGGAACATCATAAAAGGTATATTTTTTTAATATGTTTCCACCATATATGTAGCAGAAATGGCTGCATTCCGTCTACTGGATGAAAAGTTGCATCAGTTTACAAACGGTCACTTCAGCAGATGCACGGCATCAGCGTATCACTACGTCGGCGACGTAAGCGACGTTGTTCGCGGGCAACGTTGATTTTCGGATTCCGGCCCGACCACTGCATAATCTCGCATTACGCAAAAATATGTTTTTACGGAAATTAAACGGATATCTAATTTTGTCATCATCCCACACGTTACCAACATCAAAAGCGACCGTTTTTTACACAATGATACCTAATTTCTGACTACTATGCAGGGAGTCACGCGCGTCACTGTGAGTACAGCGAGAAATGGTGACATTAAAATATTTGAATTATTCAAATAAAATACGGATATGGAAATAATTATGAATCATATCGATATTTTATAAAGTATCAATATTGCACACCAGAAAATGTATTGTGCGAATGAATATTGAATTCCTTTGAATAAATATCGATGTTTGTTAATATTTTGAGACAAATGTGCGTATTTCCCCCTGTACGGACAGTGACAATGCACAGTAGTGACGAATTAGGTAATATTGTGAAAAACGGACGCCTTTGACGTTGGAAACGTGTGGAATGCTTACAAAATTAGGTATCCGTTTAATTTCCGTAAAAATATATGTTTGTGTAAAGTGAGGTTATGCATGGTTAAAGTCACTATTGCCCGTCTGCAACCATATTGTTTAACTTAAAAACGAGTGTTCTTCTGACAGAAGTCTTGTGTGGTGTCTTCTGAATCATCGTATACGTTGCCGTTGGTGTCTTCCCGAGATCCTAACATAATGTAAAGTCTGCTCTAGCTTCCGTCTGTCGAGAGGTTGTCATACTTAAGAAGTTGCTTCGCGCTACAAACCGAAAATGTTGTTTACTTCCCCGGTTATAATGCCAGAATGACGCCAACTTCAGTGATGACGTCACTATAACTTTACTTCAACCTTTGATGCATTTTCTCGTGTATTGGTTCACAGGTTAGATAATTAATTAAGTAACAGTTTATTACTTTTGAGTGAAAAAATACCGTGCTCCGGGTATTCGTTACTATAGTAATTAAAACATTCGTCAGTTTAAGCGTAATGAGGCGACACAAACTTGCTTTGTTTGCTGCAGACGGATAGGTTTCAGGTATGTAACTATCATTCATCTTATGCAAATAACAAACGAATGAGAGCAAATGTCTATGTTATTTTTGAACAACCCCTCGTATGTAGGTCGCAGATAATCAATTCCCAGCTAGCGTCGCGTGTGTAATAACAAACGAATGAGAGCAAATGTCTATGTTATTTTTGAACAACCCTCGTATGTCGGTCGCAGATAATCAATTCCCAGCTAGCGTCGCGGGTGTCGCTAGGTCCAAACGTGTTGACGTTGTTACATTATCGGAGCTCACACATGTTGCATTCCCGGACCTTGGATGTTGAAAAATACGAACAAAAATAGAACAACCTATGTATTTCAATTCAAAGCCCATTTTATGACATTATCTCACTAAAATCACAGGTTGAAGGAACGGTTCTAGGCCTATAAATACATTAAATATACCTAAAATGGTGACTTTAAAATATTTGAATTATTCAAATAAAATACGGATATGGAAATAATTATGATACATATTTATTGAAGTTTTATGGTGGCCAATTTGTTTCTTCACTTATGGATGTTTTTGGGTATATCTAATGTATAGTTAGTGTATTTATAGGCCTATACTAGGTCCGTTCCTCCAAAAGGCCGTGACTAAAATGGCCTCAGAATTGAAATAAATATATTTCCCCATTTTCCAACTTCCAAGGTCCGGGAATGCAACTTGTGGGAGCCCCGTGTAAAGTCAATCGGGATTAAACATAACAAATATTCTATATGCGCGTTTCAAGTATCTGCGTATAATTATACTGCCAGCCTTGAAACGAGAAATACTGCGGGAAAGTTGTGAACTTGTTTATATTAAACACAAATTGATGGCCACTCATGTATACACACTGTTTACTGTTTACACAAGGGTGTATATAGTAAGGGGGGGGGGGGGGGTGTATAAATGAAAATGGTCACATGTGTTTATTATTTCTACTTTGAAGCAATCTGTGTATTTTTATGCTAGCGGGGCAAGCGACACTATATAACATCATTTAAATTTCGAAAATAACAGTTCGATATCTTCAGTGCACATGAATACACCCGTTTTATCGAAACCTAAAAGACAGGTCAATATAACAACGAACCTTGAAAATCGCCGCGACTAATTCTTTTTCGACGGTTTTATATAGTGCCACGAACTACAGATCAATATAAATTTCACAACTAGTCCAGGCGCTGTCCTATAACCCCGCTTACAATCAAACCGGGAAAATTTGTTATACCCGCACTTTCGAAGAAAAGCGGGTATATTGCGATCGCCTCCGTCCGTCCGTCCGTCATTCCGTCCGTCCGTCCGTGACGACAACCATGGCAACACCGATAGCAGTAGAAGCTTGAAACTCCACATGCTTACTCCTTAGGGTGATCGCATGTGCATGCACCAACAAAAAAAAATAGTTTTCACCCTCAAGGGCTCGGCAGGGGAGATAATTGTCCGAAAATGGGCGAAATCATAAAAATGCTTGTGACGCTATCTCCTCCTTCGTTTATATACACACACCCTTTGTATGCTGTGTGTTGTTTAATAGTAAGCCAAGGATATGCACAAAGAAAAAAAAATTTCCACGACCATGGCTGCTGAACAGGGGAGATAATTGCGTTAAAAAATAGCGTTAAAAATGCTTGTGACGCTATCTCCTCCTTCGTTTTTATACACACACCCTTTGTGTTGTTTAATAGTAAGCCAACGATATGCACAATGCAACAAAACAAATTCCACGACCCTTGGCTGCTGAACAGGGGAGATAATTGCGTTAAAAATAGCGTTAACACTTCCCAGTCGGCGTTTTATTGTCCAGCCCTCGGTGTGGGTATATGCGATGTCCCATCGACCACTCTAGTTTCTTTTGGAATCAATTCTCCTATCACTCGCCATACAATTTCTCACAGGCGCTCGTCTTGATTCTTGATTTTTCAAAATGGCTGCCATTAAATGCTACTCTCCCCCATAACTCGGTCAATTTGTCACATAGAGGAATACTTTTGGTGTCTATTCCCATGTTTTAGGGTCGAGAAACACGATGATACCAAAAACATACTAATGCATCGCAATGTTAATGAGATAATCTTGAAATTCAATATGGCCGCCATTAAAAATTAATTGTCCTCATAACTTCGGCCAATTTTTCACATGAATGAATAATATTTGTGTCTATACCTATGTGTTCAGGATCAATATGATACCATTGTCAACTAATGGATCACAGTGTTGGGAAAGTCATGTCGGAATTCAAAATGGCCGCCATTAAAAACTACTTTTCTTTATAACTCGGCCAATCTGTCACATAGTGGAATGTTTTTTGGTGTCTATATCTATGTTTTCAAGGTCAAGGAACATGATAATGCCATTTACATACTATTATATCACCGTCTTGAGCAATTAATCTCGAAATTCAATATGGCCATCAATACATACTACTTGTTTATGATAGCCGAGTCAGTCAGTCGCATACTTTCCCTCATAATTCGGCGAATCTGTCACATAGAGGAATAATGTTGGTGTTTATACCAATGTGTCCAGGGTCATGCAACATGATTATACCATGGAAGTAATGTGGAATCACATTGTTGATGATGACACTTTGAAATTTGAAAGTCATTAATTTATTACCATTATCATAACATTCTAGAACCACATTTTTAGAACCACGCTACTAGTCTAGTCAAAAAGTAAGGTTGTCGTGCACCCCCCGGAAATCATTTTTTAATTGGTGTTACTAGCTTGGAAAAAATGTGCTAAAAATGATAGGCTATGTTAACACGCTGATAAAGCGTGTTAAATACGATTTTTATGCAAATTAATGCCGCCATTACCGAAAAATTAACCTTTCTCAATATCTCGGCAAATAATGATGATAACTGCCTCAATTTGACGTCTATACCCATGTTTTCCAGGTCAAGGAATACAATAAAACTATTCCGATGTAGCTCCATGTGTCGCTTATTCCGGAATTCAAGATGACCGCTGCAGCCATACCGAAAAAAAAAATCAAATGTTCTCAATATCTCGGCAAATAATGGTGATTAAACTGCTTCATTTTGCTGTCTAGACCCAATGTTTTCAAGGTAAAGAATGCGAATTAAAATGATTTCCGATGTACCTACGTGCGTTTCTCTTTCCGAAATTCAAGATGGCCGCTGCAGCCATTACCGAAAAATCATTTTTTTCTCAATATCTCGGCAAATTATTGGTGTTAACTGCTTCATTTTGCTGTCTAGACCCATGTTTTCGAGGTCAAAGAATGCGATAAAATGGTTTCCGATGTACCTACTTGTGTCGCTCATTCAGGAATTCAAGATGGCCGCTGTAGCCATTACAGAGCAATCAACGTTTATCAATGTCTCGGCAAATTCTGAAGTTAGCTGCCAGATTTTGGTGTCTAAGGTCAAATAATGTATTAAAACTATGTCTGATGTAACGCCATGTGTTAGTCATGTTCTAGGATACAATAATGTTATTATACATTCAACGATGGCCGACTAATAATTTCATTTTCATAAATTATAATAAGAAACATTCAAAATCATGTTTTTCACAAGCATTTAAAATCGGTTGGAATGATTAAAACATACAATTATATGGTTGGTTTTATTGACTCAATCAGTGTTACAAGCACGGTTATTGCATGGGTATGGACACTCCATTACAATATAACAATGTTATATCACACTATAAGGATGTTCCACCACAATATAAGATGGTTTCATCATACTACTAGTATTATGATGTTCTACAACAATATTTACCTGCTACAGAACGTATGATGCAATTCCAGCACGATATATGGATGTTCCACCACAGTATAAGGATGTTCCACTACATTATAAGCCAGTTTTATCACAATATAATGATGTTTTACCACAATATAAGGCTGTTCCACCACAATATAAGGCAGTTGATCACAATATAGGCGGTTTCACACATTATAAGGCGGAGTCTCATTACAATAGTATGATGTTCCACCACACTATAAGACAGTTTCATCACACTATACGTATGTTACACCACTATACAAGACCGTTCCATCACAATATATAGATGTTCCACCACATTATAAGATTGTTCCATCATTATATAAGGCAGTTCAATTACTATTTAAGGTTGTTCTACCACACTATAAGGTCTGTTTTTACCACATTATAAGACATAATATGATGTTCCGTCACAGTATAATATTGTCAAATTACATAATAATACAGTTCTATCACAATATAAGGTTGTTTCACCACATTATAAGGATGTTCCACGAATGCATAAGGCTGTTCCATCACAATATAAGGATATTCCACCACAGTATAAGATTGTTGTTCCATAACAATACAAGGCAGTTCTATCACAATATAAGGTTGTTCCATCACACGTTAAGGATGGTTCACCATGCTATAAGCATGTTTCACCACAATATAAGGATGTTTCACCATGTTATAAGCAAGTTTCATCGCAATATAGGATGTACCACCCTATTATAATGACGTTTTCATCGCAATATAATGATGTTTCACCCAAATATGAAGGCTGTTCCAGGACTATATAAGGCTCTTCAGTCACAATATAAAGCAGTTCCATGACAATATAACGATGTTCCACCGCAATATAAGGCAGTTCCACCACACCATAAGACATATCCATCACAATATATGGCAGTTCCATCTTATTTCAGCGAAATATAAGGATGCTCGACTATAGCATACGTATGTTCCACCACAACAAAATGATGTTCCATCACAATATCTATAATAACTAAGAGCCAGTCGATGGCGCGCCATCGCAATATACCCAATTTCCCCAAATGCTAAGTCCGAAAGGGGGAGATAATCCATGATGGAGGGTCGGATCAAAAATCCAAATTCACTTTGCGCATGTGTACATCATAACGAAGGTACAAACCAAATATGAGCCACGTAGGTAGTAAGGTGAAAAACCTTTTCGACTTACGAGAAAAAATAGCGAAATTCTAAGTCCGAAAGGGGGAGATAACCCATTATGGAAGGTCTGATCAAAAATCCATCTTCATCAGCACATCATAACGAAGCTACATACGAAATATCAGACGTGTAGGTATTAAGGTGAAAAAGTATTTCGACTTACGAGGAAAAATAGCGAAATGCCGAGTCCGAAAGGGGGGAGATAATCCATGATGGAGGGTTGGATCAAGAATCCGAAACCATTTTGCGCATCCGCACATCATAACGAAGCTATATGCCAAATATCAGACATGTAGGTATTAAGGTGAAAAAGTTGTTCGACTCATAAGGAAAAATAGCGAAATTCTGAGTCCGAAAGGGGGAGATAATCCATGGTGGAGGGTTGGGTGACAAATCCGAAACCACTTTGCGCATCCGCACATCATATTTAATGTACATACCAAATATGAGACGCGTAAGTATTAAGGTAAAAAAGTGTTTCGACTTACGAGGAAAAATAGGGACATTGCGCATCCGCACATCATAACGAAGCTACATACCAAATATCAGGCGCGTAGGTATTAAGGCGAACAAGTTTTGCCACTTACAAGAAACGTGACGGACGGACGGACGGACGGACGGACGGACGGACGGATAGACACTCGTGACGAAAACAATATACCCATTTTTCCCCCAAAAAAGTGGGTATAATAACGAAGTTACACATGTTTTAGACCAACTGTGTATGTATATTAACAAGTAATTTTCATGTTGAGAAACTGTTATGTGTGATCTTCACATCATTTTCAAGCCACTATATTGCTGTATACATAAATGTACATTATCCTTGTAGCGGCCATTTTGAAATTTAATGAGCAACACATTGATTCAGGTTCATCCGATAGATGGATGGCTTCATGCTATGTCAGATAGCCTAGTCATACGACAATAAGGCCTTATTATTAATATGCTAAAAAAAATCCCGATATCTTTTATAGATTTCCGGATGATGTTCTATCGCCAGCCATTTTTGATGCTCGATGTGATATATTACAATTAAGACAGCTACTCAGTAATGTATGATTCATATGAAATCAACATTAAAATGGATAACTGACATAGCAGCCTGACTTCTGTTGACCCGTGTCTCAAAATATATGAATATTTGTACATTATTCACAATCGATATTTTCATATTTAAGAAGCATGCATAAAGACAGACAAACATACGGCACGTAGTATCTGGAGTTAGTGTAGACTATAATGGCCGGAAATATACCAACAGTGAAAATTAACGACATTTTGGCGGCCATTTTGATTTTTTGGCGAGACATATATATAAAATTCAAAATATATGGAGGGTATGTATATCACTTCATTCTAAGCATTTTTTTAAAACATCACACAACACTATTTGAAGAGTAATGTAGCATGTAAACAGTTATTTTATATAGATTTTGGTGGCCATTTTGAATTTATTGTGCCCCTTCATGGTTAAATCAGGTAAATAACCTTCTCAATAAATTTGGCATGCAAACGGATGTCGGATAATGGTGTCATTTTGCTTTGTACGATGTCACAATAAAACATATTATAATGATCTAATGTAACGCATGGTCGGAAATATACCAACATTGAAAATTAACGATATTTTGGCGGCCATTTTGATTTTTTTACCAGATATATATACTAATGTATAAAAGTCAAAATATATGGAGGATATGTATATAACTTCATTCCAAGCATTAAATCATCACACAACAATATTTGAAGCATAATGTAGCATGCAAACTGTTATTTTATACATATTTTGGCGGCCATTTTGGATTTATTGTGCACAACATGGTTAAATCAGTACAATAACCTTCCCAATCGATTTAGCATGCAAAAGTCATGCCAAATAATGGTGTCATTTATCTTTTTACGATGGCTATGTCCAAAATTAGACTGGTTTATTTTATCACGTTAATTGCTGTCGAAATCCAAGATGGCCGACAAAATGGCCGCCGTGCGACCCCATGGGACAATATTTCAGACTGGGAACATCAAAATTTTCTTACTACATACAATAAGGATTACAAAAATGTAAGTTAGAAAAATATATCCATGGGGTGCATGGGGACCTATATTTCCTACTAGACTATATCTCCGCGTTCGTTTATATACACACGCCCACTGCACCACTACAACCAGTATATATTCTCATTTATCGCGCCTTTCCCAGTCAGCGTTTGATGTCCCATCGACCAGTATTTTTTTGGAGGGGACCAAACAAGCCTCCACCGCAGATGAACACCGTTAATCAGCATAATACATAATTACAAGTGTGATATATTATCTGTATCTTCCAGGTACGTGAAGATAAATGAGCGATACTATTGTAAAGGACTGTTCAACAAGGTTCGGAAGTTCGTAGAAGTCTGTGATGCCTGTCAGAAAAAGGGTTCCCTTAAAAAGGCGAAGAAGCCACTACATCCTATTCCCGTATCTAATGTCGCGTTCTCCAAGATTGGAATGGATCTGATTGGACCATTAGAGGAATCCGAAGATGGTATGTTGTGTATATCTATTCTGCGTATTTGTGTATGTGTACATTGTAACTATTCAGTACTACTTTAGAGACGATACATTGTTACGAATGATGTATTTTCGTAATTTGAAAGCCTTCCAGCGGCCCAACTACAAAGCCAAGCCAAACAAAACAAGGACCCACATATCACATATGCTTCCCTCATTGTCGTGTCAACCCTCTATATCAGATCACGGTAATAATGTACATGCATGAATATTCTAAAATAAATAAAGGCAATACAGCCCTCTCTCGTGCCAACAGGAGCCCAAGCGTTCAGTTCAGGGTCAATTTGCAATGTTGAAAAACCGACCCAACCAGGGTAACGTTTCCACGTTGAAAACTGACCCGGTCAGATATTCACATTGAAAATTGACCCGGGTCAGATATTCACATTGAAAATTGACCCGGGTCAGATATTCACATTGAAAACTGACCCGAATAGCCGGGAAATATCGTTCCCGGTGGTAAATACCGGTATTTCCCGACCCGGGAAAAACTCTCCAAAGTGGGAAATATGGGAAATACTGGGAAATATTATATTTGTTTGTATTTGTATGGCATTATTTTGATTAAAAAAGAAAAGTTCTGCCCTGTAATAACTGCACAAGTTGATGTTCTGAGAAAGAGGCTACATAGTTGTGCTATTTCTAGCAATATAGCAGTATACAAATATGATTGCATTAGTTGGTATTCTCTAGGCATGTGCAGACCATATAGTGAGTGGTTTAGTACAAATGCATGTCAACTTCAACATAAAATCAGCATCGACCATATTTACCATACTGGCAGACGTGCGATATGCTTGATACCTGTGCAACCGTGAAAGCCGGAAGTGTAACATTCCATGTATCTAATAATGTTGCAATGCATGCATGGTTTAAAGCTGATTTTCTTTATATTTGATCACATCTGCTCTGGACTGGGGATTGTAGAAACAAACATCCCGCAACAATCCCGCCACTGCTGTTATATCAGTCTGTTGTAAAATATGTTTGTATCCATGCTGTCCATGATCATACAGTCAGGTGACAAAAGTATTCGTGAAATGACGGCCATCTTGGATTTTTGATATTTGATAGCTACATTTCCACATTCCATAAAAGACATATCATTGAACAAAACTCAACAACAATGAACAGAACATACCTTAATACTTTGTCGAATGTCCTTTTAGTCAGATTACATTCAAAAGTCGTCTTGGAATGCTGGTATACGGGCTTTGAACGTACTGAGCGGAAATGGACACCCAGATTGCCTTGTATGTCAGGAGTGTAACGCTGTTGACATTATTGTCCAGAAATGTACTCAAGAGTGTAATATGTATATCAGAGTACCATATCTGCTGTTATTATTCCTTAGTGGTATTCTGCGATTTATTTTCTTGGTTAAATGTAGTATATATGGCTGATCCGCAGATTTAATGATTTCGTTTTTCATAAAAGAAAAAAAAAACACTAAAAAGACAAACTTGGTAGAGAAATCAGTCAGTATGGTAACTCTTGATATATATATATATATATATATATATATATATATATATATATATATATATATATATATATATATATATAAGAGTTACCATACTGACTGATTTCTCTACCAAGTTTGTCTTTTTAGTGTTTTTTTTTTCTTTTATGAAAAACGAAATCATTAAATCTGCGGATCAGCCATATATACTACATTTAACCAAGAAAATAAATCGCAGAATACCACTAAGGAATAATAACAGCAGATATGGTACTCTGATATACATATTACACTCTTGAGTACATTTCTGGACAGTGATGTCAACAGCGTTACACTCCTGACATACAAGGCAATCTGGGTGTCCATTTCCGCTCAGTACGTTCAAAGCCCGTATACCAGCATTCCAAGACGACTTTTGAATGTAATCTGACTAAAAGGACATTCGACAAAGTATTAAGGTATGTTCTGTTCATTGTTGTTGAGTTTTGTTCAATGATATGTCTTTTATGGAATGTGGAAATGTAGCTATCAAATATCCAAAAATCCAAGATGGCCGTCATTTCACGAATACTTTTGTCACCTGACTGTATGATCATGGACAGCATGGATACAAACATATTTTTACAAAACAGACTGTTATAACAGCAGTGGCGGAATTGTTGCGGGATGTTTGTTTCTACAATCCCCAGTCCAGAGCAGATGTGATCAAATACATTACGCAAACACGTCTTATTTGGAATTAATAAATCACTGAACTACTTTCGGCAAGGGAGATAATCAATATCACGCGAACTATTTTCATACGAGCCAAGCGGATTGTTCTGTTTATGATTAGGATATATAGTTTTAAGCTATCTCCGTGATATATAATGATACATTACTTTGTTATGTTATGGGTACTAATACATGTTGTTTCAATAGCGTATCTCTGTAACGGTATTGTTGTAGATGGAGTTGCAAATAATTTAATAATTATTACGTTCAAATGGTGGCGTAATACTGATAGCACTTCTGTATAACTGTGATTGTCATAAATGGCGCAACAGTCGTGAGGTTAAGGTCGCCGACTTCAATGATTTAATTACCGATTCCCGAAAGGGTCGGGGTTCAAACCTCGACGTGGTATAAAAAATATTCTCCATATATATTATTTTTGTGATTTTATATTTTTTAATATTTTCACAATTTTATTGATTTTAATAAAAATACCTATAAATTGATAGAAACTTACCAACAATTAAAGTGTCTGTCTTTAAGTAATATATACACACAGTTTGTTACTAATGTTTTAAGTTTAAGTAATATATACACAGACAGATTGTTACTGTTTTTTTAAGTTTGAGGTACTGTCTATACTGTCTATACCATATAATGTTTTACTGTCCCAAAATCTTTTTTTTTTTGGTGGCTGTCACAATTAATTAATTTTTGGACAGCAAACATTTTTTTATGAATTTGAAATAATTATTGTCTTCCATCTGCTCACAACACTGTTCGAACTGCGCCTGTGGCTACCACGACCAGAATTCACTGGCCGCAAACACAGTAGCCATCGGCGTCTATTTATTAAATTATTATTTTGTATTTTATTTGAATTCCGCGTGAACGCTGCATTTTGTGTCAACACCATTTACAGAAAATATTGGTGATTTTTCTAAACGAATATCTGAGAAATGCGGCTATATATTTTGTTAATTTTCAACACCATTTACGGAAAAAAATTACTGATTTTTTAAAACAATATCGGCACAACTAAATACGGTGATAGAATTTTTGTCAACTTTTCAACACCATTTACGGAAAATATTACTGATTTTCTAAAAAACAATATCGGCGAAGGTGTACTGAACTACTCTTTATTTTAAATAACCAGCCGTCTAATAGATCTGTGTATAATCGAGAGTATATCGTTAATTGGCATGTTGTCTCCGACAGTGAGGTGTTGCGGCACACATCAAAACGACACGTCAATTTCAAAACATTGCCTAAGGGTCACAGCTGTGTGGTGTCATCAGATCAAACACCTCGTCACACACAACTACGCATTATCGATTTTTTCCTCACACAAAGCGACGTGTATTTACAACTAGATCGTGTAATGTGTCGGTGTAGCCAAAGACCATACATAAATTCGTAATTAGTCACAGATGTAGCCTTAAAATAATAATCGATTTCTTTAAAATTACGTCCGCATGTTGACAGATATTTCAGAGCAGACGTCATCGTAATTTGCCGTTATTTATTTCCAAAATTAACCATATATTCTGTAAATGGCGTTGAAAGTTGACAATAAATTAAGACCAGATCAGTACGTTAAATCGCTATCGACGACAACTGACGATCCGATGAGAGAGTAATACCGTTTAAGCGTATCCAATGTTAAATATACATCGTTATTTTTTTTATGACTTTCGTAGTTTTTACCGAGAAATTCAAACCGTGCCAATTATTGGGGAACATAATATCATGATTAGCACATCGTTTCACTAAGCGGGGGCTACTCAGGAAATGGGATCACACGGTCTATTGTTTACACTGGATTAATGGCGGCCTCCATGAGGTCTCAGGTAAATGTTATTTTTTCAATAATACTACTGTGGTTTCTTCCTTTTAGTGATAAACCATGTTCCAGCCGTTAACACTTATTTAGCAACATTACTTAATATGTAGTTAGTCTGAACATTCTGCAGAGAAATCTGAATTGGACGAAATCGAGCGTTGTTTAAACTTAGTCCGGTTCATATGCACAGGTCAAAATATGAACTGAAAATGGCGCTTTGTGTGACAGTAAATCCGTACGCGAACATACGAATAATAATATGTTTAATAGTGATATACTTATGAATAATATACGATACTATGGTTTATACTCCAGCACTATGTTTTTAGGCTGTGTGATGTGCCTCAATATAAACTGGATTAATTAATACTTATATTCATGCGCTTCAGACAACATCATTACATTTATAAATATACAAATATTACTTAAAGGGGGTACCGATATGATACATTTTAATAATATAAATATTGAAAATATACACATTACAATCGCTTACAACATAAGTTATTGATTGAAAATAGTCACTGCATCGTGACCTATTTGACCGCATTACCTATTGCGCGGCAACCTCACCCAAACCCGCTGTTTACATAGGTAACCGGGATTTGGTGAGGTAGGCTCGCTAATACAATGTTGCGTAATGTATAAAGAAAATCAGCTTTAAACCATGCATGCATTGCAACATTATTAGACACATGGAATGTTACACTTCCGGCTTTCACGGTTGCACAGGTATCAACCATATCGCACGTCTGCCAGTATGGTAAATATGGTTGGTGCTGATTTTATGTTGAAGTTGACATGCATTTGTACTAAACCACTCACTATATGGTCTGCACATGCCTAGAGAATACCAACTAATGCAATCATATTTGTATACTGCTATATTGCTAGAAATAGCACAACTATGTAGCCTCTTTCTCAGAACATCAACTTGTGCAGTTATTACAGGGCAGAACTTTTCTTTTTTAATCAAAATAATGCCATACAAATACAAACAAAAATAATATTTCCCAGTATTTCCCATATTTCCCACTTTGGAGAGTTTTTCCCGGGTCGGGAAATACCGGTATTTACCGCCGGGAACGATATTTCCCGGCCATTCGGGTCAGTTTTCAATGTGAATATCTGACCCGGGTCAGTTTTCAACGTGGAAATGTTACCCTGGTTGGGTCGGTTTTTCAACATTGCAAATTGACCCTGAACTGAACGCTTGGGCTCCTGTTGGCACGAGAGAGGGCTGTATTGCCTTTATTTATTTTAGAATATTCATGCATGTTACAGACATTATGTACATTATTACCGTGATCTGATATAGAGGGTTGACACGACAATGAGGGAAGCATATGTGATATGTGGGTCCTTGTTTTGTTTGGCTTGGCTTTGTAGTTGGGCCGCTGTGAAGGCTTTCAAGTTACGAAAAATACATCATTCGTAACAATGTATCGTCTCTACAGTAGTACTGAATAGTTACAATGTACACATACACAAATACGCAGAACAGATATACACAACATACCATCTTCGGATTCCTCTAATGGTCCAATCAGATCCATTCCAATCTTGGAGAACGCGACATTAGATACGGGAATAGGATGTAGTGGCTTCTTCGCCTTTTTAAGGGAACCCTTTTTCTGACAGGCATCACAGACTTCTACGAACTTCCGAACCTTGTTGAACAGTCCTTTACAATAGTATCGCTCATTTATCTTCACGTACCTGGAAGATAGATATAATATATCACACATGTATATGTATTATGCTGAATAACGGTGTTTCATCTGCGGTGCAGGCTTGTTTGGTCCCCTCCAAAAGAATACTGGTCGATGGGACATCAACGCTGACTGGGAAAGGCGCGATAAATGAGAATATATACTGGTGTAGTGGTGCAGTGGGCGTGTGTATATAAACGAACGCGGAGATATAGTCTAGTAGGAAATATAGGTCCCCATGCACCCCATGATATATTGTTCTAACTTACATTTTTTGTAATCCTTATTGTATGTAGTAAGAAAATTTTGATGTTCCCAGTCTGAAATATTGTCCCATGGGGTCGCACGGCGGCCATTTTGTCGGCCATCTTGGATTTCGACAGCAATTAACGTGATAAAATAAACCAGTCTAATTTTGGACATAGCCATCGTAAAAAGATAAATGACACCATTATTTGGCATGACTTTTGCATGCTAAATCGATTGGGAAGGTTATTGTACTGATTTAACCATGTTGTGCACAATAAATCCAAAATGGCCGCCAAAATATGTATAAAATAACAGTTTGCATGCTACATTATGCTTCAAATATTGTTGTGTGATGATTTAATGCTTGGAATGAAGTTATATACATATCCTCCATATATTTTGACTTTTATACATTAGTATATATCTGGTTAAAAAAATCAAAAAGGCCGCCAAAATATCGCTAATTTTCAATGTTGGTATATTTCCGACCATGCGTTACATTAGAATATCATTATAATATGTTTTATTGTGACATCGTACAAAGACAAATGACGCCGTTTGCATGCCAAATTTATTGAGAAGGTTATTTACCTGATTTAACCATGAAGGGGCACAATAAATTCAAAATGGCCGCCAAAATCTATATAAAATAACTGTTTACATGCTACATTACTCTTCAAATAGTGTTGTGTGATGCTTTAAATGCTTAGAATAAAGTGATATACATACCCTCCATATATTTTGAATTTTTTATATTATATATATCTCGTAAAAAAATCAAAATGGCCGCCAAAATGTCGTTAATTTTCACTGTTGGTATATTTCCGGCCATTATAGTCTACACAATAACTCCAGATACTACGTGCCGTATGTTTGTCTGTCTTTATGCATGCTTCTTAAATATGAAAATATCGATTGTGAATAATGTACAAATATTCATATATTTGGAGACACGGGTCAACAGAAGTCAGGCTGCTATGTAAGATTTTATCCATTTTAATGTTGATTTCATATGAATCATACATTACTGAGTAGCCTGTCTTAATTGTAATATATCACGATCGAGCATCAAAAATGGCTGGCGAAAGAACATCATCCGGAAATCTATAAAAGATATCGGGATTTTTTTAGCAAAAAAAATATTAATAATAAGGCTTATTAATCGGATGACTAGGCTACTGACATAGCATAAAGCCATCCATCTATCGGATGAACCTGAAACAATGAGGTTGCTCATTAAATTTCAAAATGGCCTCTACAAGGATAGTACATTTATGTATACACAATAATATGGCTTGAAAATGATGTGAAGATCACACATAACAGTTTCTCAACATGAAAAAATACTTTGTTAATTATACCATACACAGTTGGTCTAAAACATGTGTAACTCGTTTTATTATACACCCATTTTTTTCGTCGTCCGTCCGTCCGTCCGTCCGTCCTGTCCGTCCGTCCGTCCGTCCGTTCCGTCCGTCCCCGTTCCGTCCGTCCGTCCGTCCGCGCAACAACATTAGGTACTTAATGGGGTAGGGGGCGTGGCCTAAGACAATAGAAGACATGGAACTTAATTCCGTACCCCGTAAGCCTATTGTGTCCTTACGGGGTATTTCCTTTG
>CM055271.1:67519428-67587753 GCA_029237695.1 Conchocele bisecta | reverse complement strand
TAAAGCGAATAGTTGATAAAAAAAATCAGAGTACGAGTACTCTGGAAAGTTTGTCAACTTTGCCGCTATTGACGGAAAATATTGTAAATCTTGTAAACGTATTTCATGAAATTACGCAGTTGTCGATTGGTACAAAACCACATGGCGTGTCTCATATACATTCCAGAGTACGTCTGTGAACCGGCCGACCGTGTCCATATTCAATGCGTTAAATAACCCGACGAATGTCTACATAGATTTTCGGCTACCTCATAGACGGTGGGCCGACGGACAGGTCACAGCGATTCTACTTCACGACTGCGTTCAGCACAACACGGACTGCGACTTCGCCATTATAGAAGTGTGGCATCCGTGTAACAGGCTACCCGAGCCGTTTGTGTATTTCTCGGATCCGCGACCAGATCAGTTATTTAATTTAATCGGTCATTCCGGCGGCGAGAGAAAACATTTTGCCCAGGTGACAGGTACTATTGACATGAGAGGGTTGGATAATCAAAGGGGTTTGATGAAGGTGAGGCAATGGAGTGAGAATATGGTGAAAGACCCAGAAACTGGTGCGGGGATAGATGGATACGTAGGCGCGGACAACAGTAGCAGGGACCTTTTCAAGTGCGACTTCGGCAAAGGTGCGTCGGGGTCGCCCGGTGTAGTGGTGCTGGCGGACGGCCGCGCCGTCGTGATGACCATGTTGGTGCACGGCTACCCCGACTGGCTGTACGACCCGGGGATCAGCGGCGACGTGAAGAGCCAGTGTAGCAGGGCGTACCAGCTGGAACAGGGCACCAGGATGAGCGCCATCTACGAGCACATGAACCGCTCGAACAACCCAGCGATGGTACAGTTGTGTGATGATATTTTCTCGCATTTCGGTCAGACCTCGGTCCAGGCGACCAGTTAGCTTCAATAAGGTCATGTTCTACCGATATTGCTTACGATGTTCTCGAAAGATTAATAACAACCATAAAAAGTTTGTATTTCCCAAAAATCCTGCTTCATTCATAAATAGCCGTTGAACATCTAGACTATATCACATGAATACAGGGTGGCTAATTTTTACAATTTTTTATTTAAATATTGGTTATTACATTTAGCATATACATTTTATATCGAAACCACACACATACCGTTGCCATGGCGATTTTGGCTCACTGGGTTTAAATAGAAAGAAACATGTGTATGCAACTGCTAACTGTATTTTGCCGAATGGTACAACGGCTGGGGCTACACAAGGGGAATATATAGAGGATATTCATATTTTTGCAACCAATATGACATATATGTTTATCTCGTGGTGTGAAATCTCTATATTTCACGAGTGCCGTTAACGGCACTCGTTGTCATATTCGTTGCAAAAAATTATTTCACGAGTGCCGTTAGGCACGAGTAAAATATGGACATGTTGCACCACGAGATGAACATATATGTCATATTCGTTGCGAAAATATGAATATTCTATTTATTATATACCGCTCCATGGAAATTAGCAGATTTTAGATTGCATACGATAATGAATGTGTATTTGCAGCCGGCACTGCAGATGCGCGTTATGAATATAGATAGCGGAAGTAGTCGTATTTTCACCAGAAGTTGTTTATTTCATCGAGGAGAACATATGACTTGTATTTACATCGTATAACTATGTATTTCATGGGTAGGAATAATAAAAATTGAATATCATAATTTAAATAAAATGCAATTAATGTTAAACATGGCGTCTGTTCCTCCTAATACTAATTGTGTCGGTCGACCGATGCTACGCGAATGCATAGTAAATAGTAGGGTCAACGTGGGAAAAATTTTCCGCTAACCCCAAAAAAATTGCAAGAAAAGTTTTATAGTGTTATCCTGTACTACTATGTCTAGAGAAGAACATATCAAACGTGGGCCGAAATCTAACCACCAGAAAGCGTCTAAATGTGACGTCAAAAAAGATGGCCGCCATTGATAAAAAATGACTAAATTCTCTCGTATCTGTTAAATAAAACACTTTCTTGCCAAATAACGTGTGAACATTATTGTTATTAAAGGTATACTTTGTTGTTATGATATCAGTAGTTCATGTGACGTCATGCCGTCGAAAATGACGTCATGACGTATTTCTGTAGGGTTATAACACTTATATTCGTAACGCGGTATACAGTATATATGAGGCATAAATGAATAAGAAAAATTTACAAAACTGGGCCCGTAAATTGTCAGTTTAATTAATAAAAGAGCCAGTGTATGAGAAAGCCGACCTTATCGCACTTGAGATTTTCGCCGTAGACATTCTGTTTTTGTAAATAAAGTCGAAAATTGAGGAAAATTCCAGAGCAAATGCGGAATTACTTCAACATGCCGAATAAGGAAGACGTGGAAGGTCATAAGAAAACGATAATAGAAACCAAATTCATCAAAAGTGATATCAAAACCATTATTACACCTTTAACGGACTAGTATCCGAAAGATACAGACCTTGAACTCGAATCTGCTTTAGGATACATTGCGCCTAATTTGCGCTGTCTGCTTCAAACTATTCTTGTCGGGAAGGACACCCGTCAGAAAGAAGCCAGTATTGGACAAGCACTTGTTCAAGCAGTTTGTCCAAGGGCTTTAATTACGCAGTTGCAAATCGGGCTCGCTGTTCAAATGCATCATCACTTCCGATCAAGGTTTTTGATAGACATCCTGTCCTCCATGGGGTATTGCTCCTCATACTCAGAAGTTCAAAGTTTTGAGGAAAACGCTGCTTCCGCAGTTGCCCCTGATGTTTTAGGTAATGTCAATATGGCCGATACGATGTTGCTGTTTGCAGCAGATAATGTCGACCACAACATTGTGTCACTAGATGGAAAATGTACATTTCATGGCATTGGTGATGATAGCAGCCATAACCCCAAGCCAACAAATTACTCAAACAATACTTAGACGAAAACTCTCCGAATTACATGTTATTGACGAAACAAAAGTGGACATTGTGGAGTACGGTTTTGCAAAGCAATTACGTTGTAGTATATAATTCCAACCACTGGCAGGTCTAATCGATGTGGGTCATACTATTGACATATTGTGAGAGGTATCCTTTCGGTTTAGTCAACCAGTACCAAATTGGCAAGGCATGATGCACGTACTGCACAAGCAATTAGACCATCCTGGACTGTCATCGATATTCTTCCTTCCAATGATCGACATGTACCCGGGCGACAAGACATGTATCTTCTCTACTCTTGAGTATATTTGCAATCTTTCATCTAAGTATAATGCCCCACCGGTTGTTACATTTGACCAGCCACTCTTCTGGAAAGCTTCCGAGATAATACACGAGGTTCCTCACAATAGTCCAATACGAGATGTTGTGCTGTTAGTAGGAAGCTTCCACACATTTATGAATTTGCTGGGTGCTATAGGAACATTCATGGATTGAAGTGGACTCAAAGACATCTTAGAGGCGATATACGGCGAAAATGCAGTCGTACACATGATGAGCGGAAAAGCTGTGCAGCGCTCATTTCGTGGACATCTCCTTGTCAGTCAGTGTTTTTAAGCAACAGATCGCAACCAAAGCCATTGAAAGCGTACCCGACCTTGATAATCACATACATGAACTCGAGAGTGTGTACACATTAACAGGAAGCCGGTGAAATTGACTTAGACACATTATTGAAATCAGATTGCATCGAAAGAATTGTAAACGTATTGGCTTATAAAAAGTGTGAATTATCCAATATTTCAGAGACGAGCAAGCTGTGGCTGAACTATCAACAAATGTTAGGAGTTGCTGTTGAACCAATCAAAGCTGATCGCACTAGGTCGTGGAAAATGCACCTCCACGCTATATCTGAGTGCCTACCAATCTTTGCTGCTGTTGGGCACGCAAATTATCTGAAATCTGCGTATCTCTACCTGCAGACAGTTGAGGCAATAGAAATTGAAAAGCCTGCAGTGTTCCAGACATTCATGAATGGAGTCCATGTAATAAGGGGTACCAATCAGTACTGGGCTGGCATTGGCTCCGACTTAGTGATTGAGCAGACTCTGATGCGGTGGGTTAGCTAGAGGAAGTGGCATGACTGAACACCAACGAGCCGTTTGGACAATGTCTGCTCCAATATCATCAGCCTACAACTATTCCATGCAGTACTTCAATAACACAGTGTACACAACAAGTGAACAACACAAGGTGACAACTGCATCGCGAATGGAGAGAGACAATGTGGACATGTCAAAACTTGCAGCCAAGCTTGAAGAACATTCTCCCTTCTCGGAGGAGACGACATTGAGAACCATTATCACTGGAATACATGCTGATAAGGCTGTAAACGTTCAATATCTGTTTGCTGTTGGAAGAGACATAGTTAAACAAATGGAAGGGCAATCCGTATTTTCATATTCGTACAGACGTAGGACTAAAGTAAAGACACTAGCAACAGCTAGTGCCATCAATGTCATTGAGGACCGAACCATTGAACCAGCTCTGTTGTTTCAGAGAGCTTTCTGGTGGTATCGCAGTCTGAAGATCTTGGTCTAGATGAAGTGATGAAGTATGAACTTTCACCATATCCACCAGCACTGTTTGAAGCAAAATATATATTACGGAAGCCAGATAAAGCACAACTTCTGGATGCTATCCGAAACCAGCTCATGGCATCAAGATGCTGCTGTACTTCAGTTCATTCCAAAGACAGAGCAATATGTACTTGATGGAGGTTCACTTCTACATCGACTCAAATGGAAGGAAGGAGTCACCTACAGTTCAATTGCCGATTCCTATTCTTCGTTCACGTCCAATCTCTATGGCAAGGCCACCATTGTTTTTTATGGATACATTGGAGGACCAAGTACATAGGACAATACGCACCAGCGTCGATAAACCAAAATGTCCACTAAGGTGAACATATAAGATACAACAAAATTTGTTGGGAAAAAGGAAGATTTCTTCTCAAATGACATGAACAAACGGGCCCTCATCCACCTGATCGCGGATCGTTTGCCACAGAAAGGCTGCCATGTCATCCACGCTGAATGAGTTGCAGATGTAGATATAGTGAAAGCAGCAATTACAATGTCGTCTTACAAATCAACATCCCTGATTGGAGAAGACACCGACTTATTGGTCTTGCTATTGTATCACGCAACAAAAGACTGCAATTATATTTTATTTAGGTCCGACAAAGACAAAGAAAAATCAAATGTGTATAACATCAAAGTTCTGAAACAGTCGCTTGGTGATGATGTCTGCTCTGGCATGTTGTTTGTCCATGCGTTCTCTGGCTGCGACACTACTTCAAGAATATTTGGGGTCGGCAAGAAGTCTGGTTTTCAAAGATTTGTCAAGGGCGATTCTGTATTGGGCGCATGTTCAAAGATTTTCTGTACACCAACTACTGACCAAGCTACTGTAGAAAGTACTGGCTCCAAAGCAATGGTCATCCTGTTCAATGGAACCAAATATGCGTCTCTAGTGTCATTGCGCTATGGTTACCTTTGCAAGAAAGTGTCCGCAGCAAATACTTTTGTACCCCCAACAACCTCAGCCACAAATCTTCACTATCGACGGACATACTTACAAGTCATGCAGTGAATGGGCAATAATGAAGGCATGGCTACCACTAAATGGGGCTGGGATGTACAAGGGGGTAAACTTGTTCCACTCATGATTGACAATAGTCCCGCACCAGACCAACTGCTTAAAATGATCAGATGCAGTTGTTCCTCGGGATGCAGCACACTGAAATGTAGCTGCAAAAATTATGGACTTGAATGCACCACGGCTTGTGGACATTGCCAAAATGGCAACTGTGACAATGTGTCCCCAAGATTCAGTTTCAGATGATGATGAAATTAAAGACAGAAGAGACTGATATTTAAATTAGAACTAAACCACGTCATGACGTCATTCTTCATGATATGATGCTATTATCGACGTCATGACGTCACATTTAACACTTTTATCACGTTCCGGAATTATTCATTTGGCAAAATAATGAAAATATTATAGATAATATTCACATTTAAATGTGTGAGAACTTGTTGAATTGAACAGGTAGGACTAACGTTTAGCCATTTTTAAACATTGACGGCCATCTTTTATGACGTCATATTTCGACACTTTCTAGTGGTCCGATTTTGGCCAACTTTTGATATGTTCTTCACCAGACCTTATACAACAGAAAAACACTATGAAAGTTTTCTTGCAATTTTGTTGTGGTCATGTAGCAGTTTGACCCTACTAAAATGGATACTGAATATTGTTTAACTGCGTGTTTCGTTATATTCATCTTCAAGTTGTTTCGTTCAGTTCAGCAAAATACAGTTAGCCATGTGGTCAATACGGTTAGCCTATTTAACACTATAAAACAGATGTAAATTGGTATTACAGTCTGTTTCACGAATCCTGCCCAATTTTTTATTTTTTACGGCTATATAAACAATGAAAAAACACACATTTTTTTCGATAATATTAAATTTTATAAAAAATTAAGAATGAGCCTCCCTTTTATTTCGTGAAATTTGGTCAAATATTGATTTTATCACGGAAAATTGATTTGTCTATTGAAATTTAACATGGGGGAACAGGAGGTAGAGGATCTGTGGGAGGAGTTAAAAAACGAAAACAATTGGAAATTGACTCCGAAACTGGCTAGATAGCTTGGAAACTGATCGAACTAAGAAAACAAAAGTTAAATTTTGAAAATCAAAATCGGTCCAGTATTTATGAAATTCTATTCCCATGTTAAATCCCATAGATATCTTCACTCTGAGAAGATGTCTATGGGGATTTAACATGAGGAAATTGCACTTTCGCAATAAAATAAATATTTGACCAAATTTCACGAAATAAAAAGAAGGCTCATTCTTAAATTTTCCTTCACCGGAAATATAATATTATCGAAAAAAATGCCATTGTGTAATACAATGCAAGTAAAGACATACATTCACCGCTTATATCAGGCATTGTATACTGCGTTTGACTCGATTTTGCTAAAAATATAAATTGTCGACATCCGTGTCATTTTGTGTCTTCAATTTCCCAGTCGTGTTTGCATGTAGGATGTTTGTTGGCGACATTTATCAACTTATCTGTGTTTGTTTCTTAAGCATTTTATGGCCTATCAACCGCTACAGTCATTTAAGGCCGTGACAACAGGTTGATCCCATATTCAACCCACTGCATTGGGGGGGGGGGATCCCAACATCAGGTTTGTTTGTTGGGGTTAAGCTAAGGTCATTTAACTCTTTGCATGCTGAATATTTACAATAAAAAAACTATATATTCAGCCCTCAAATCAGAATAATCCTGATCTGATGCCAGGCCATGTCAAGCAGTAGGATCAGTAATAATCTTACTACTTTTATAATGGGCAATAACCCAATTCAACTCACAGGTAACAAAAGAGCCAAAGATAAAAACGTACCTGAGGGCCAAACCAGGCAAATCGTGATTTCTATAAGGAGGAACCCATACCGCCATTCGCCCGTCCACCACCCACTTGTTGGTCATTTAAGGTCATTTAACTCTTAGCATGCTAGCGGTGAATATAGCAACCAACGAATTAAGAGTATGTTTCTTATTTCCTCTGTAAATATGTCTTGGAATTTCATTAGAATCGAGTCCTTCGGACTCGATTCTAATGAAATTCAAAGACATATTCATGATATTTACAGAGAGAAATAAAAGAAAATACAACGACTTGTCGTCAGCTATTTTTGAACTATTTATAGCCCATACATTTCCCAGCATGCAAAGAGTTACGGCCGGGTCAATGAACAGCAGAACGGAATATTTACATTGAATTATATTTTTTATTCAGCCGTGAAAATAGAAACTTATCTGTGTACCGTTTGCTGTTAATGGCATTGTACATGTAAGTAACACGTATTTATGCATTTTCAATGTTCAGTATACCATTTATTTCACTCTTTGAATGAGAATAATGGATATGACACTGCTTTTCAACTGTTTCACGTTTTCAACAGCAATGGAAATCCGGAGTATGACCTAGTGTGACGTCATAATCATAATGACGCCAACATGCGTGCACAAGCAGTAAGCAATATGTATTCTTTAAATAGTACAGACGTTACACAATATGTAGGCCAAAAAGTGTCCGAGTCTTTTTTTTTAGGCCAGCCACCCTGTATTTGCATGACGCTGAGTGAAACATCAATGCAGTTAACTAACAATGCATATTACATATTAATCCTTTCACCCCAAAGTCACTGGAGTGGATTTTGCAATAAATCCACTAGTTACAAAATGAATTTCATACTAGTCATAGTCCATTTATGAAACGGGGGTGTTTTTGTTATCAAAACTATGAAAAGTACTTGCAATCAGTGCAGATCCTGATGAGACGGCTCGTCACGAGCCGGCTCATCTGGATCTACACTGTATGCCAATACAACTAAACAGACCTGTGGTGTTGAACGGGTTAAAATCAGTTCAGCCATTCGTTCGGCTTATATTTAAGGGTGGGAATTGGCTTGAACACCTTCCATACACTGCTATTTGATCAGGAGCCACACTGGTCACAAAGCCCCATTTTTTCAGCCACAGACACATATGCTCAGAGGTTTGGCAACAAGCTTCAATTAACAAATTAAAACAAGTCAATAGAAATCAGTGATGATGCAATGTATTAACTAATCATTATATATACATATGACATTGATGTGATAAAAACAAATGTACATTTCCTCGATTCTGCAATTAGAAAGAGTAAAATAGCAAGGTCCTGAAAACGAGATAAGAATCCATGATTTTAAATAGTGACAAGGCATATAAGCATGTACTTACTGTACTCAAATTACACGTAACATGAACAACTGGTCGAGGATAAGTTAACCCTTTCAACATCACAAGCCTGTATAGTGGTATTGACAAACAGTGTAGATCCAGATGAGCCGTATCACCAGGATCTGCACTTTTTGTTTTGACAGCAAAAACACACTCTTTTTATAAATGGACTAGTCAATTATTTGTGATGTGATTGGTTGCAAAATTAACATATCAAAATCCATTCCAGTTACTTAGGGGCAAAAGGGTTAACTACAACAAGAGCTGCTGGATGACATCACAGCTCGGCTGTTGGAGAATGGAAGAGTCCATTGTATCCACCAGAGCTCCAGATAAGGTGGGTATTGGCGTATTTTATGCACTTATTTTAACAGAGTACAAAATACTCTCAGCAAAATACAGATTGATTTATTTTCGAACTGAGTAGTGAAAATACTGCAATAAAGTTGAAAATTTACTTTATCGTTGAGCTGCAAAAAGCAAACAGTGCTTGCTTTTTGCAGCTCAAATAAGTGGATTTAAAAAAAAGAATTATCATGTGTTCCCTATTTAATAATGAAGCAAATCAATAATACATTTGTAAAAGTAAAATACGCATTGAATTTGAAATCTGGGGGTATAATACTCTTAGATACAAAACTTATCTGGAGATCTGATCCACAGATGGAAAGGGGAGGCAGTCAGTATTGTTCATCTTGATAAAAACTACTCCATTGGCACCTCTCTAAATCAGACACCCCGGGAGGTGCTCAGGGTGTAGGTGCCCAGGGTGTCCGGTTTATTTATGTACAGTGCAACCTCTCTACAACAGCCACCCATGGGAAGAGGCAAAATTGGCTGTTATAGAGAGGTGGCTGTTGTAGGGAGGTTAATGCTGAATACAATTTTATCGTCTGATGTTTATTTATTTTCTTCAATAATTCTCAATAAAAACATGTTTTGACAGCATTTTAGAATCATTTCCAATGGAAATGATTCTAAAATGCTGTCAAAACATGTTTTTATTGAGAAAGAATGCAAAATCAACATCAAACGACAATGTTCATGCTCAGCAGTGTAAGGGTTAGATACAGATGAAATCATCCATTTGGGATATAAAATAGCGGCTGTTACAGAGAGGTGGCTGTTGTAGAGAGGTGGCCGTTCGGGGAGGTTCGACTGTACATGTATTTTTCACCATATGGTACCTATTGTGATGGAGGGAAAATCCTAAAATCAGAACTCAATATTTACAGAAAAAAATAAATATTCAGCCCTGAAATTAGAATAACCTGACCGGATGCCAGGTCCTCACCACACCAGATTCACTTAGCCACACCACAAAAGTAATACAATTATTACTAATCTTACTACTTGGGAATAAACAGGATTCACTCTCACATACCAGAATACGAACAAGAGTGCTGAAGATCACAATATACGCAATATACGTCGAGGCAAGGCCAGTCAACCATGGGAGATAACTCACTGAAAGCCAATGAGGATCTTCCTTTATGATCCGCCAACTCTAGTTATTGTGCGGACATGGATACAGAGTGTGAAAATGAAAAATGGTTATCAAGGGAAGATAAGACATCCGACAATTTTGAAAATGAATATGGTTCCTCGTTTTCTCATGATAAACATGTGTACCAAATGTGGTTACGACCCATCAAGTACAACTTATTATGTGGACAAGGATACAGAGTGGGAAAATTAAAAATGGCCGCCAAGGAGAGATAATTCACAGAAAATTGAAGGGTTCTTGATCTTGCCGTAATAAACATGTATACCGAATTTGGTTACGATCCGCCCAGTGGAACTTGAGTTATTTAGATACAAGAAGTGCGAAAATTGAAAATGGCCGCCAAGGAGTGCAAGTCATCAAAATTGTTTTTAAAATAAAATAGGGTTCTTCGTTTCCGGTTCCACTGTGGGAGGCGCTCAGTAGTATATAAGAGTCACAATTATACCACCATCACCTATGGAAGGTGCCAGCTACGCGCGGCACCTTCCACAGCATGATGGTGGTATCATTTGTGACTCTTATATACTACTACCGCGAGACCATATATTTATGACATGAGAAGATACACTATTAGAGATAAGAATCCCTATGTTATACTCAGTATATATATACAACAATCTGTCATACTTTTATTACGAATAAAAATAACAACTGACAACCCTATTGAAGATAAGAAATCCATAAGTTATACTCAGTATTTTACAGCAATCTGTCACAAATAAATATACTGACACCCTATTAAAGACAAGTTATCCATATACTCAGTATATATATACAACAATCTGTCATAACTTTTATTACGAATAAAATAACAACTGACACCCTATTAAAGATAAGAAATCTATAAGTTATACTCAGTATTTTACACCAATCTGTCACAAATATAAACTGACACCCTATTAAAGACAAGTTATCCATAAGTTATACTAAATATATTACAACAATCTGTCATATATTTATTACGAATAAATATAAACTTACACCCTATTGAAGATAAAAAATCTATTGGTTATACTCAGTATAATGCCTACCATAAAGCAAATGAGAGAGCAAGCTAAGAGTTGGGGAATATCCCTAAGAGGTTTGAGACTCAAGAAAGATATAGCAGATAGGATAAGTGACGCGCGAGCCGTCGTCTACGTGGAGAGGCTGCGGCGTGCGGTTTCGACTGCCCGCCGACCCCGAAAAACGCTCCGAGACATTGGAGAACGAGACGACGGCCAGTCTGCACGACACCGCTTACGCGCAGCGTGTAAAATAAGATCCCAGCGCACGTAGAAAACCCCTATACAAGGCGTACTACAATAAGATTTATCAAGGTTTGGTGGGGGGACCTCCCAAGAAGAGGAGAGATATCGCCAGAGCTTTGGTGGAGGAGGGTCCCAGGATTCTCGCCGAAGAAGCCGAAGTTAGGGAAACTATTGATAGGGGTATGAGGAAGATAGTATGGACTTTCGAGAGGGGGGTAGACGGGGAGATCGCTAATCGCATAATGAATAAAATTCGCCCAGAGATGACCACGGCATGTTACCTGAGGTATTCGTGCTCGTATCGTATTAGGAACATAGAGACCGACGCTACTATGATCTATCACAAACAATCAAAGGGCAGTCCGTGGATAAACGAGATCGCCAAAGCCGAGAGTTGGATATCCGATAGAGAGAAAGGTCGAATGGACATCGACAAAGTCGATAGACCAAACACAAAATGGACCTTCGTTCGTTGGATATCGGTCGAGGTGAAGATGATCATCGACGCTCAACAACTTCTCATGGGAGCGGGAAAACTCCCAGACTGGGTCGACACGTACGACGACTACTTGTGTCTGTTTAGGTGCATAGCCATCCAACGTGGAGAGAGACCAGACCGCTGTTGTGAGAAGGCACGAGCTCTGGCTCGCGAATACCTCGGGCATGATAACGGACCGGGTAGCCAGGGAATTCCCTGGACGATATTAAGAAGGTCGAAGAGCGCTTCAAGCTGGGTATTCGCGTGTACGAGCCCACCGCCGATGGAGTGTGGGTACCTCATGAAGGTTCCGGCAAATTACGACGTGGTTGGGGGGAAGACAATGACGATAGGAATGTTTGGAGGTCACTCGTTCCTCATAACGAATCTCCGCAAGATGACGAACGAGTACGGGTGCACCGGATGTCAACAACGGTTCACAAAGTCGTGTAAACATGCACAGGCACGTGACCACTTGCATGGGTGGGAAGACCGTGGTGACATGTCCAGGTAAGAGGGTAGAGAGACCGCAGTCGGCCTACGAGAAGGCGTTCTATCCTAAGGGGTCAGCGAGTGTGAGGTCGATTCAATGGTTGAGCAGAGAAGAGGAGAGGGTGGGAAAGCACATACATTACGCCAACTGCGGTCACGGTGGTGAGAGGTGGGTGGCCGGTGATCCGGTCGACGGTTACTGTCACGAGACCGAGACCGTGTTTCAGTTTCACGGATGCTACTGGCACGCGGGTGTCCGAGGCATTGCATGAGAGGTAATGCGAGATCGCTGTACAAGAGGACGAAAATTCAAGACGCCAAGATAAGGAAGGCGGGTTACGAGCTGGTGGTGGTGTGGGAGTGCGAGTGGTTGAATGAGGTGAATACCTACTATCCACAATTGCCACGCGAGGAGGAGACGACTCTGTACCCCCACCAGATAGTCTACGACTTCGAGGCGTATCTCGACAAGTCAAAAAGCACGCGACCCACCAAAGACCTGACCTTCGAGGTCGAGCACGTTCCTATATCGGTGTCGTTGGGGGATACGATGCATGAAGGGATCACACACCTATGCGAACGAGATCCCGACACGCTAGTCGAGAAGTTCGTGACCGAGCTGCAGATGAGAGGCAAGGCAATCAGGGAGGGGGTTAGAAAGAAGTATCTGCCGGCCGACATAGATATGTTATCGAAGTCTCAGCAAGCAAAGATTATCTCATGGATTGACCAAGTCCCGGTGGTGGGGTTCAACTGTAGCAGGTACGACCTGAACCTCATCAAGCATACTTTGTAGAGAAGTTGGCGGCCACCGTGAATAAGGTATGGTCGGAAAGAGAGCCAGCACGACGATGTTTCTGTTTACCCCGGAGTTTAAATTTCTCGACCATCATCCAGTATCTGGGACCCGGTACACGTACGACCGGTGGGTTAAGGCGTACGACTGTAAAACGGTAAAGTCTCACTTTCCGTACGAGTGGTTCGATAGCGCGGACAAGCTCGACCATCCGGGGCTGCCAGACTATCCCGAGTGGTACTCGAAGTTGAAGGGTGAGTTCCTACTGTCGTTGTCCGAGTGGAAAGAGTGTAAGAAGGTATTCCGAGAAAAGGGGATGAAGACGTTCAAGGAATGGTTGCAACACTACAACGACTTGGATGTAGGACCGTTCCTGGAGGCTCTGAATAAAATGACGGAGTTCTACAGGGGAAGAGGTGTGGACATACTCAAGGATGCCGTGTCTCTACCCGGTGTTTCCCTTCAGTACCTACTCCGCGGGTCGATCGATGGGAAGGCGGACACGCCCGAGCTGTGGTCACCGAAGTCTGAAACTTACGAGATGATGAAGCAGGGATTGGTCGGTGGTCCGTCCATAGTATTCTCCAGATACGCCGAGGCTGGAAGGTCGACGATCAGGGGTCAGGTGGGGAGTCGGGAGGAGAAGATGTGCAAGGCGGTGCTGGGGTACGATGCTAATGCTCTATACCTATCTACTCTGTCGAAGGACATGCCGTGTGGTGAGGAGCAGATATGGACGTGTGACGACCCGGAAAGGCAGTCGTATATAGACCGTTTCGTGAGGAAGGTCAGGAGTGAAAAGTGGTTCGGATTTGCGGAGTTGGATATAGAGGTCCCTGAAACGTTGAGAGACAAGTTCTCTGAAATGTCACCGCTGTTCGTTAATCGAGAAGTCGATGAGAACGAGGTTCCGCAGCACATGAAGGACTACCTGGCCGGGACCGGGAGGAAAAGAGTCGAAGGACAGAGAAAGCTCGTGGGGGCAATGTCCGCCAAGAAGATGATCATATACTCCCCGCTGCTAAAGTGGTATCTGGAGCACGGTCTGATCGTCAAGGCGGTGCATAGGGTGATAGACTACACGCCCGGCAAACCGTTTCAATGGTTCGTTAAAGAGGTCACCGCTGCTAGACGGACGGGGGACGTCGACAAGAGCAAGGCGGTGTTGGCGGAGATATTCAAACTCGTTGGCAACGCGTGTTGTGGCAAGCTGATAGAGGCACAAGAGAGACACCTGAACACCACATATACGAAGGATGAGAAGACTGTCGATCGGGCACTGAGGTCGGCGTGGTTCGAAGACCTGGAGGAGATTGGGGAGGCTTACGAGATATCGAGCAGGAAGACTCGAGTGGTGATCAACAGACCGTTTCAGTGTGGCATAGCGGTCTACCAGTTGGCCAAGCTCCGGATGCTGGAGTTCTACTACGATTTCTTGGACAAGTACGTGGATCGTGGAGATTTCGAACTGATACAGATGGACACTGACAGCATGTACTTCGCGCTGTCGGAGAAGACGCTGGCGGCAGTGGTGAGAAAGAATATGAAGAGAAAGTTTAATAAGGAGAAGACCGAGTGGTTGGCGTGGGACGTGTGGAGCAACAGAACTCCGGGACTGTTCAAGCTGGAATTCGAAGGGGATAGAGCCATCGCTCTGTGTAGCAAGTGTTACTACGTGAGCGGTGATGGAAAATCTAAGCACTCGGCCAAGGGGATGTCGAAGAGATCTAACGATCTGACTTGGGGAAGGTATAGAGCTCTCGAAGGGGGTATGGATATGGCGGAGAACAGGGGATTCCGAATGATTAACGGGGTGATGAAGACGTACTGTCAACAAAAATTAGGACTCTCGGCGTACTACGACAAGAGGAGAGTGATGGAAGACGGGTTACACACCGAGCCTATAGGATAGATAAAAAAAAGAACTCTGAGAGAATACTAAAGACTCTGACGATCCGGGGTAGCTGAGTGTCAGAAGGCACCGCGAGAAGTTCTTCGCGAACAAACCCTCGAGATGGCCCACCATCCAAATAGTAGAGCACGGGCTCATCGGGCTTGGTAATAGATCGATCTAGATGATATACATTGAGAGACCACACGGGATCAGTCGCGCGGCGGCTGCCACCTTCGAGCTCTCCCGGTTGATAGAGGTACCGGACGTCAATATCTGATGGAAGCCGTTGCTCCTCTAAACCAACAGGTCGCCCGCGCGAGACGGCAGAGGGCTCGCTCGTCACCCTTTTAAGCTTGATAGCATCTACGGGCTTCTTACCTATCAATCTGGTCACCTCTCCGTTCAGTGCGGAGACCACGGCGGGCAATCTGGCCACCCACTCGGTCGATCGCGAATGAGGGTCTACAAGTTCTTTAGCGTATTGGTGTCCGAACAGTCTCTCAGCAGGGTTCGATTGAAGCGTTCCACGATCCCCTGGTCCCGGTGGATGTTGACGCGGCGCGTCTGACAGAAACTTCGTGCTTAGACAATAGATGACAGACCGCGCCCATGAACTCGCGGCCGGGATCGACCTGGAGAAGATTCGGCCATTTGAGAGGACTCCTCTATATATTCGGGAGAGAGCCTCGGCCACCTCCTTGACTCTTTAGTGGCCAACGGCTCAGCCCCCTTATAACGACTCGCTACGTCAACGACTGTCAGCGCGTACTTGTACGTCTTACGACCGACGCGATCGTGAGGGAGAAACAGGAGATCCGCTTGGTGAACTTGGTTCGGTACCGGCACGTCGAATTTCGGGCGGGGAATATTGTGAGGCGCGGGTAAATAGATCTGCCAGATGGCCTGCTTCTTGAGCCATTCCTTGACAGCGTTTTCGGAAACCTTGGTCGCCGCCGCGAGGTTCTTGATGGCAGCGAGTCCCTTCCAGTAGCCGCGGGGGCTATAGTACACGTTCGCTAGCTTGCGCGTTAGGCGAACCGATAGTTTGGTATTAAGTTTGCGCGTGTTCATCGTATGCGATGTATTCTATATACTGACAATCTCCAACATGCCCTCGCCAGATCGTCGGTAACTGCGTCGATAATAATAAACCTTTATTGGAAGTACAATCGCGATTGGGGGTTAAGTTCTGAAGGAAATTGGGAAAATATAATCCCCCAGGATTGGTGGAGGAATCTAACATCCGCTTTGCGAAAAGGGTGGCCACTTTTTCGTCCTCCTCCCGCCACGTCTCGAGAGAATCTCGGGCCAGACGAATCATACCCTTTGCACCAACCATACGGTGTTTAAGGGCAGTGTAGCCTACATCAATCATAGTAAAATAAAGTTTGTCAACTGACATCGTTCTATATATATATATAAAAAAAAGATTATTTAAAATAATTAATTTAAAATCTCGATTGAATATAGTAGCCGACGAGCCCCACCACACCCATTCCCACGACGATGAACGCGATCTCGCGGTCTTTTTGGGCTCTGACGGTACATAGAAATCTGAAAGTTGGGGCTCGCGATCCAGCGGCGCGAGACTTTTCTGCGGATATGCCAGCGCGTACTCGCGGTTGGCTTCTTCAACGTTGTGAAAAGTTTGTGCGGCGTGATTTTCGCGGCGAAGCTCTTCATTGACCCAGTCAGATGGGCGTTCGTTTTTTCGACCACGCTTCCTTTGCGCTAATGAGTTGTTCTACAGCTAAATCGTGACGCTTACGCTCCTCATCCGCGTTCGAGTTTTGTAGTTTAGAGAATAGAAAGTTGCTGCCGCTGAACGCCAATGCGTTTACGAGCGCACCACCTATCATTATTGCGATTGAAGCCATTTATTTATTTCCATATATTAACTGGTAGAATTCCAGCTTTAAGTAGATAATCTCGGGTCCAAACTGCGGCCGCTACATCTAAGGTCGCGAGCCCTACGTCTCTCGCAGTAAAGTCCAATTTGGAGCGGATCCTCCTAGGGCCATCTTTGATAGTCGAGCATACCCGATACTGAAACCCGATATCACCACGGCGTGATAAAGCGCATTCACTAACATTTTACCATCTTGTTCAGCCATTATAATTATTGCATATAAAAGGGGTCGCGATCAATGTTTAAATGGGGCGCGTCCAATCGCGATTGGTGTTTCGTAACTTTCTTCTGAACACTGGCTGGTTGTTTTTTCGATAATAGGGGGTATTTCCACACGCACAAGGCACCAACAACTGCCAGACCACCACCAACAACCCAACTCCAATTCACGAATTTGGGTTCAATCGGATTCGCCCTACCTCGATTGGGTGTTCAGTGTGCTTCCAATTCGTGAATTGGGGGTGTTGTTGTACTCAACTCTGTCTTCAGATGTTTTGCTGTCTCCGTCCCCGATTGCAACGACTGTTTAGCCTCTCGAAGCTCGGCGAGTATTTTATCTTGTTTAACTTTTCGGGTGGCAGCCGCCGCCCGCCCAGCTGCCTGTCTTTTGGGATTTTTTATATGCGGTATGTCATCCAGTGGCGGAGTAACACTCGGTTCGATTGGGTTGGAGCAATCGGGTTCAACTCCGTCATCTCTCGCGGGTGTGTCTTGTGTCATCATTTTCAGGGCTTATAGTTCGTGGGCATATATGTCCAAATTGACAGTGTTTACCCGTGGTCAACGCGGTTGTCAGCGGAGCTAAGTACATTCCAAACTTGTGATAAATTGAGCAGCAGGCTGTTCTAAGAGTGTGACCTATAAAAGGGTTAGTCTCTAGATCGTCAATCAATCCCGCGGTGTTTGGTATAGGGAGAAGTATACTAACGGCGGTTGCGTACAAATGAATAGCCGCCGTTCCAAGAGTTTTTGTCATCTCCGCACCTAACCTAGATTCGTATCGCGCATACATTTTATTTTAAACGATCTCCGCATCTGACATCTTATCCACCACCGAAAACTGAGAGACGCCTACCGAGATAATGCTCCGATTGTCCCCCAGCAACCAGCGCAGCTAGCCGCTCTCGTCGCGCCGCATTTTCATTTTCATTCGGAGTCGTTGCACTCAACCCAATACCAACCGCCGTTGGAGTTGATTCCGATTGCTCTGTCGGATCATTATCTATGTTGGCAGTCGGTGTTGAGGTTTCTTCTATTAGCTGATCGAGAAGTTCGTCGCAGTTCATTTTTCTTAAAATTAATTTAACTATTCTAACAAGTCTCATCACTTTAACATATTGCCAAGCGCACCACCCGATACTTATGATCACCATTATGCTCGCAACAAAGCTCGCAGCGGAGCACCAAATTGTAAACATTGTTAACCATTGTTCAGCATTTGTTCAACATTTGTTAAGTATTTGTTCAGCATTGTTCAGCAATTGCTAAGCATTGTTCAGCATTGTTCAGCATTTGTTCAGTAATTGCTAATTAATTATAAAATTAATTGATAACTTCGTAAGTAGTTGGTTGATCAGTCTTTAGCAAAAGCTTGGCGTGCTTAGTTTCCGAAAGCATCCGTCTAACCTCCAGGCACTCCTCGCGCGTTGGGATAACGTCATTCTCTCGAAGACAGTCATCGAATGAGTCTCGGTCCTTGCAGTGAAAGAGGGCGACCCATTTCGTTTGCTCGCGCAGATCCTTGAGGACGGCGTTGTACTTTTGAGTGGATATCCATACGCTTTGCCTAGCATGGCGGCCAGAAAATGCGAGCTCGGAGAGCATGTCCTTCTTTTTGGTCATCGCCGCCTTGGCCGAGCAATCGTCAATCACGTATAGGTTGGGCTCACCCTGGAATTTTTGGTATATAAAAACACGCAACCAATCGTGAAGCCTATCACCGGGGTCAATAACGTATACCTCAGGGTCGGTCCATATCCACGTTCGCCGCTGATAAGTATCGTTGTGCCGCACAGTGGGACACAGGATCACAATATGACGAAAGGCATCGCGGTAGGAGCCCTCGAGCAGTCTAGGATTAAAACCGTTTTTCCACATCCTGTCTGCCCACATATTATGGCAGAGTGGGCATCTCCAATCGTGAATTGGTATTGATTGCTAATTTTCTTAATTAATTCTTTAGAATTATCAAATTTATTAATTAATAAATCGTTAGAATGATTGCTAATTTTCTTAAAATTAATTAATAAATCGTTAGATTTAGTAGAGTGCTGAGACGTATCGGCCATCTTCGATGTTGAGTTGTGCGTCTGTAATTATATATAAGTACACGTTCAATGGCCCGGCTCCGTCCGCCTCTTTGGTTATCTGGATCGTCACACCCTCGCTAGCGTTCTCAACTTGGCGTCCGCTGCCGTGTATTTGGTCGTCGTCGCTGGCTCGCATGTCTAGCCATAACGCGTATTTGGTATTCAGGAACTCCGCGAGGTAGACGGCCGAGAGATGCAGGTCTTTGGCAGCCGCTGCAACCTCCGAAGAGCGCTTAGAGCCGGCAGCAAACTGCTTTCTTACTTAGTCCCACTGCTGGTGCGCGCGAAGACCCGCGCTGTAGAGTTAATTGGGAACTCCCTCGATCGTCACCTCTACCTTCGTGATTTTGGGGTTACAGAATTTGTCGGTTTTTCTAGCACCGAACGCGAACCGAGCATCCTCGAACAACATCAGTATACCTTTCATAGAGCGGGCGGGTACGTTGACGTTAATATTCCACAATGTGTCGCCTTTGTCTTTCGTCATCTTGCGATGGCGAAGAACTGGTCGTAAAGTATGGCAACGCGCCCGGCGTACTGGGTTCTGATCAATCGTGCGAGTTCGGGCATCGTGACCATGTCGTACTCCAGCGAAACATTATCGATCGTATACGTCGATAACATGTCGCTGGTTATGAGAACTCGGCCGTAGTCGTTGAACGTTAGTTCGTATTCGAGGCGGTCAGCCAAAGCGCTCTGATAGTAGGGCATGTGACTCTCCAGCAACTCGAAGTCGAGCGGGATGTAGAAGCGGTTGTCGTAAGCGCCCGCGACCGCATTGTCACTCGCTTTGTTATATACCTTGTTACCAGCCCCGATTCTAAGTTTGGTTACGTTCTTATTTTTGCTGGTGTCAATACCCTGATAGACAGCGTTTTCGCGCTCTTGCGCCGTCTTCCATAGGTCCTGATAACAATGGTAGACGTCGCTGTCGTCGATCGACATCACCTCATTACCAGAAATCTTTATCATGGTCTTCTTGACGATGGCGCGACCAAGGTTCTGAACGACGGTTCGGTCCTCGTCCGTCGACGTCCGCGAAATAGTGAAAGCGAGGCGAACAGTACCCGGCACAATGACGTCGTTAGCTCCGAGGTTGGGGAAGCGGACCAAGAGCTGCTGGTTCTGGTCGATCGTCGATGGGTTTGTTCGTATAACGACACTCTGTCTCACGCCTTTTGCCCCGAGGGGCTCACGCAGTCTGCGGTATGGATTGAGTTTGCGACCGTATTGACTAGAAGACATAATTTAGTGAAACTATATTAAACCCTTATGGTTTTGTCTTTAATACATAATTAATTTTAAGAAAGTTATAAAGATGGATGATTACGATATTAACATGGATGAAATCGGCAGAGACGATTTCCGCGATGATGATGACATCGATGACTATGATGAAACGACCTTCATAGAGACACCAGCACCCCCAATTCCACTTTTGTTTGATCCAGGCGCACCACGAAATACGCCTTTGGTTAATCCACGCGCATCTTTGTTTGGTCCAGACGCACCGGGAACTTCATTTGCTGGTGTCCCTATATGGGAGAGCCCCACCCGCAACTCCGGCGTGGGCGGGCGGTGCCGAGATTCCTGCGGGGATCTCCAAGGATGAGCTGGCGCCTCTCGAGGAAACGAATTCTCGGGTGAAACGGTGGGAGAGTGAGGTGTCTAAAAACGGCATCAAGGCCACGTTGGAGTTCCGCAGCACTAAAAGAGGAGACTTGTGGGTTAAATTGGGGTAATAGCTGGAAGGTTGCTGACGTACAAGAACGACCCGACCCAGTTCCTCAGCCCCTCTTCCGTGAACCGATATGGAGTATCCCTCGCTCGAGCTCTCGGAGTGATCGATGATCAGTCGCAGCTGCCTCAACAAATGGTAAAAAACCCTACAGTCTACCGACGAAACGCTGGCGAAGACGGCCGCCGCTATAGAAATGAGCGAGCTCAGCGATGTCCCTCGTATAGCCACCGACACTATTAACACAGTGGAAACCACGGTCAACGAAATGAACGGCACGAAATATGACCCACCATTACCTCTTCGCGAACTCCGGGGACTCGATAAGGCTCTGCAAACAACTCGGGGCGAACTTGTCAATAACCTCTCCAAACTCACGGCGCTGGACAAACATATCGCGCTAGAAGAAAGAAAACTTGGGGAAATCCGTGACGATAGAGAATAGAGATTACTATTCTTCGCCAGAGAGTTCCTAAAACCAAAGCGTAAATAATCCGATCGCCACGAGGGCGACGACGAGCGCTAATTTCTCCTCCTCGTGTGTTGTGCTTCCAATCTCGATTGGTGTTTCAACATTGTTGATGGAACTCGATGGTGCATCCAATTTACGAATTGGGGGTACTGGGTTCGATTGTGTTGAGGGATGTGTATCCATTTTGTGTTTTGGGATTTTTATGAAATCTTTTTCAAATTTATTTGAATTTACAACTCCGCACCCGATCATTTTGGGGGTGCGCTTGATGATATCCGTGTTCACGATACCGTTGTGACCGATTTTTTGATTGGCGGTGGCGATTATGATTTGATTATTGTAACCATCAACCGGGTCGTCTCGTAGTATCATATTGCTCGGCGCCATATAAAGACCTATTCCAAATACATAGTCCACTGGGGTGCTGGCAGTCTGCAAAACGTCTTGATAATTCTGGATCGCCTTCTCTAGGTCCACCTTAGCTGAGATGGCGTCCTCTACAAGTGCCAAGAATTGTTTTTGTGCATAAAACGCTGTTCCTGTGCCCAGTATATAACTGCGAGTTTGCTTCTGTGCGCCGAGGATGGCCCAGAAGTACGTGCGAATAGATTCGTTGACGCGAGTAACCCCGGCCTGCGTGAACCCTAGACCCTTATCTAACATAAATGTGGTCCACGCGTTCTGAACCTCAGCAGCCTGCTGTATGTAATCGACGTGAGCCCGTTTCGGAGGTAACATTTTACAAGAAAACACGCCACAGTGCCGACCTCCAGACACTTCTGGCCCGAAAGTCATAGTCGCGGGGTCAAAATTCCCGGCGTTCCGACTGACGATGTGGTCACCGGAGTAATCGTGTCTAAAATCAGTCTGCGTCCAATTCCCGGACTGGCCCCGAATGAGAACGTCCCCGAGGCCGGTGGTGGTAGGAAATGCTTTCTGCCTCCAGTCCGCGTCTTTTGAAACGTTAAATTCGTTACACAGTCTTTCAAACGCCATACGGTCGTATGCGTTGGAAATGGGATCCCAGGCGTCGTCTTGAGGTAGAGAAATACCTAGTTCTTTGAGAATCCTCCTAATAGTATAATACGTGTGAAAGTTGTAGACACTTCGGAGCATGATATTCTTGGATGTTAGATGGTCTTTATGTGAAACTCCACACCCGGCTGTTGCGCACCATACAGCAAAATTTAGCTGGTTCTGCCAAAACTGCATCGGTGTGGCTTTCCACCCGTTTACCGCCTCCATCGTAGTAATCTTGGGCAGCCTATATTTCTCAAACGTGTTAGGGAAATCCGGTGGCAAAGCCACTGTCCGGTCTAACCGTTACGGTTGGGTGTACAAGGCGGTTAACAACGTCTTTTTGCGTGTATTTACCACCAACTTTATACTATGCATTATAATTAAAGCTAAATGCTTTTGTATCCATTGAAAGATATTATTATGTTTGCTACTATCACTAATGTTCAAAAAGGGAGTTGTGAACTTCAAAAATCAATCGACAACTGCTGCGGAAAACGCCGGGTGGGCCTCAGATCAATCACCTTCACGGTCGGGTGGCAGAATTTTTTGTGAAGAGCGAAGGGTTTTACTATGTGAAGGATGGACAACAATTAGGTGTAAAGCTGCCTCACGGACTGTGGGGAATAAGACAGCTCAAAGATTTTGTCAACTCAGAGCTTGACGGTATAATCAACCTCACAGTATCGAATGCTACCGGGCTCGCAACAATGACCATCAGCAGTGATAATGTGGTAGTGGTCTCCCCGGGGTTGGGTATTCAACTCGGTTTTAGAGAGACATACTCCTCAAAACAAAGGAGTGTTTACCCCGGTGAGTACGTCGGTGATAACCCGGTGGACTTCGCCTTTACGAAAACTCTCAGGGTGCACCTGGATCGGGTGAACACATCGTACAACACGGTAGACGGCACTCCCAGCACATTACTGAAAACCGTGCAAGCAAGCGACTGTTTCTATGGCGAGACTGTGACCTTAGACTTCCCACACCCCGAGATGAAAGTTTTGGAATCGGGACATATCCACGAATTTACGTCTCTATTCTCGATGATCAAGCGAGAAAGTTGAAAAACGATTACCCGATTTCGGTAGTTCTCGAAATTTCCAATTGAGTATAGGTGCCCAATATATAATTATTTTTTATGAGTATATACGGACCAGGTAGTTCTTCGATTGGGTGACAAATTCAAAGAATTTGGAACCGGCAGAAGGTGGATTCATCCCGACAGACGGAGACTTTTTAACTACTGGAAAAACCAAGGCCCTGATCAATAAAACCATATCGAAGGTCACAAACGGGATTCACAGGAGTATATAGGATGTTAGAGTAGAAGTGCTGACGGCGACTGCACAAATTGAGGGAGTCCGAACGGATATTGAGAAAGATCAGGCGGCTTATGAGGTGTTGCACTCAGAGGACTCTCTCATCAGAGAAACGGAACTAAACGAACTAGGTAAAAAAATAACGAAATTTAGAAAAGAGAGCAGGTCGGATATTGATAAAGTCCGAGAAGACCACCAGGCGGCCCTTACGGAGGGTTATGATACGTTGCGCTTAGAGGACTCTCTCATTAGAGATGCGGCACTTACCGAACTAGATAAAAAAAATAACCAAATTTCGAAAAGAGGCCACGTCGGGTATTGAGAAAGCCCGAGAAGACCACCAGGCGGACCTTACGGAAGCTTATGAGGTGTTGCGCTCAGAGGACTATCTCGTCAGAGAAGCGGCGGTTGCCGAATTAGATAAAAAAATAACAAAATTTCGAAAAGAGACCCGGTCGGGTATTGATAAAGTCCGAGAAGACCACCAGTCGAACCTTGCGGAGGCCCTTGCGGAGGCTTATGATGCGTTGCGCTTAGAGGACTCTCTCAACAGACAAGCGACACTTACTGAACTATGAACTAGACGGGAAAATAGCCGAATTTCTGAAAGAGACCCGGTCGGGGGTTGAGGGGGTCCGAGAAGACCACAAGGAGGCCATTGCGGAGGCTTATGGGGCGTTGCGCTCAGAGGACTCTCTCAACAGAGAAGCGGCACTTACTGAACTAGACGAAAAAATAACAACAAAATTTCGAAAAGAGGCCCGGTTGGGGGTTTGAGGGGGTCAGAACAGGTATATTGAGAAAGCCCGAGAAGACCACCAGGCGGACCTTACGGAGGCTTATAGGGTGTTGCGCTCAGAGGACTCTCTCAGAGAAGCGGCGGTTGGTGAACTAGACGGAAAAAAATAACCGAATTTCAAAAAGAGGCCCGGTCGGGTGTTGAGAAAAGCCCGAGAAGACCACCAGGCAGCCCTTGCGAAGGCTTATGAGGTGTTGCGCTCAGAGGACTCTCTCATCAGAGAAGCGGCGGTTGCTGAACTAGACGGGAAAATAACCGAATTTCAAAAAGAGGCCCGGTCGGGGTGGGTGTTGAGAAAGCCCTAAAAGGCCACCAGGCGACCATTACGGAGGCTTATGATGCGTTGCGCTCAGAGGACTCTCTCAACAGAGAAGCGGCACTTACCGAACTAGACGAAAAAATAACCGAAATTTCCGATAAACTGAAACATGATCGTATAGCCGCGACCAAAGCTCTTGAGGAGGCCTCTTATAATATTCGTACTGAGGCATATAACGCAAACAGTGCGCTTGCCGGAATAGTGCGAACAATGAAAACGCTCAAACGTGCCATAGCAGTTTGGGCTGAGAAGCGGGGCCCATTGGTTGAGGGTCACTATAAATATTCGTTCGGTGCCAAAGCGAGTAATAAATGTGGGGGATACACTATGACAGCCGCAGGTGAAGTTATAAGTTATCCAAATGGCGGTCTGCTCGGTTAATGGTAGTGGTAAACCTGTGGGCGCGGTCGCGATAAATATTGTAGTAGATGGGGAAGAACGGGGGGTTGGAGTCACTCAAATCTCTGGAGATAGTTCGACGGTGGTTTCGTTCTACGGTTATGATCGAATTAGACTTTCCAAAGGTAGTGTTATTAACTTTGTTACGAAAATCGGTGACCCAGAGAGTTCTTCCACTATTGTCTCGTTGTTAATTGAACTTATTTTGTAAATACTAATATATTGAAATAAATTTGTAAAATTTAAATATGAACGAATCAACGCTTCCAATTGTCAATACCACTCCATCAACACTGTGTACAATTAACGAAAGAAGTTCAGATTTTAGGTTGAATAATATCGTCGCTATGCAGGATATTTTAGTTAGAGAATATACAAATAGAAAAGAAACGCTAAAAAATATAGGCGGCGCGGTGAACATGGCTGAAGTATCTAGCACGGCTCTGGCGAGTGTTTCTGTGTTGTGTGGGGCGGGGACAGCTGCAACTATATCCACCATTATAACGGTTCCCGTAGCGGGGATTTTATGTGCGGTGTCGGCCGTTTCTGGGTTGTTGTGTATGGTAATTAGGGCGTCGGGTGGAAAACTCGAGAAAAAATGTAGAAAACATGATAGAATATCCGTTCTCAAGCCAGGTCGAAGAAAAATACCATCGACGTTATGGTGTCCAAAGCGTTGGCCGATAAGAAAATATCAAATTTAGAGTTTGAATCCGTGGTGGAAGAAATGGGGAGATATGAACAATTAAAAAATGATATAAGAATCAAAGCGCGCGCCACCATGCCCAAGATTGAGTGTACTGATTGGGATAAATTTAGGGAAAAACTTGGAGATAAAGTCGGAAGAAATGCTACAGCACCATTGTGATATATATAATTAATTATAATTATAAAATTAATTAAAATTAATTATATTGTCGCAGAAAACAATTTATTAATTAATTTTAGGAAAATTATTACAATTTAACAATTTAAAAAGAAAAAAAAAATAATTTTTTTTTTAGCTTCCACCGAGGCTCGAACCCACGCCAGCAAAACCCTTCTGGGTCCACCCCGCTAAGCCTTCATTCTCATTCATTCATTCTTATTCATTCTTTCTTTTTGGCTTAGCGAGGTGTATGTAGCTACCCGTACTGCACACCCCCATCTTTCGGCTGATCTAGGAACCAGTGTCGAAAGTCTAGGCAACCTTGGAAGTGTCAGCACGGGTGCACTGAGCGCTCTATTTTTCGTCAAGGGGCGTCCCCCAAGACAAAGTATTGTTGTTAATTTTACATATATTATGCTAAAACCGTGTTGTGCAATACCAATATTTACTCTTTTTTTTTTTATTTGCTTTTTATATAATAAGTTCGTTTTTTATTTAATAATATAGGTTATAACGTTCTAAATTATTAAAAGAAAATAAAATTAAAAAAATAAAAGACATGCCAACCAATCACAATGTAAGAAATACTTCCGGAATATCGATAGCGGGTTGTGTAATACACACCACGTGTGTGTAGTATATATTACAGTGTGTTTATGTTTAATTCCGGAATATCGATAGCGGGTTGTGTAATACACACCCACGTGTGAGTAGTATATATTACAGTGTGTTTATGTTTCATCCCGGAAGACGTAATCGTGTAATCTCTCTATAAAATGGACACTTAATATACGTGTAAGGTAGGACACATAATTTGCGTGTTTATAACACGTGTAAGTGAAACATTGTCGTCTGCTTGGTGTTGTGATTACAACATAAATTTATAAGTGATATCGTAGAAATGTACGTTCGTAAACGAATCGTTGGGTTTTAATAGTTTTATATAATACGCCTTAGTTTCATATACGATACGCATTATCTGTCTTAATGTTCGTATTTGCCTCTTGTATAGTTGACATAATTGCCGGTATAATATTGGAAATGTAACGTTTTTATCGGAGCGTAATAAATTACGCTGGTATTTCATATATTCGATATCGCCTAGTGTTCTCATTTTATAGAATTTATATACATGATTATAACTCCCGTATTCTTCGTAAACTTCTTCAACACAGTCATTAAAAATTTGCAATTCAAATTGTATTGAATTATCCATTTTCTCTTTTATATTGGTACTCGTTTTTTCTGTTCAATTTTATAAAAATTAGTTTGTTTATAATGTTTTTTACAGTGTTTTAATGCTGTAGAAACACCGTGACTTATTAGATCGATTCTATCTTTCTAACTGACTTTCCGATTTGAATTATTACTAAACGATAATACTTGCGAGCACGTAATCCCTTGTTAACCATTCGATGAGTAGCCTGAGTGCCACCGCATGGTGGACATAGCAATGACTCAGCTTTGGTCCCTACCCCACAATGCCGACATGGGCGAGGTGAAACGGAACCTCTTCGCATCCATGCACGGTGATGTTTGCAATATTCGTAAATACCGGTGCGAAAACATCTCTCTGACTACCTGTCTTCAACCATGCACACTTAACTAGAACCATTATGTTGTATATATATACTGAGTATAACATAGGGATTCTTATCTCTAATAGGGTGTATCTTCTCATGTCATAAATATATGGTCTCGCGGTAGTAGTATATAAGAGTCACAAATGATACCACCATCATGCTGTGGAAGGTGCCGCGCGTAGCTGGCACCTTCCATAGGTGATGGTGGTATCATTGTGACTCTTATATACTACTCGCTCAGTTTAGAGAGGTGCCATTGTGGGAGGTGCCCAGGGGTGCCCAGTTTAGAGAGGTGCCACTATCATTCCACAATACCAGAACATGGATACATACCTGTGTACTTTGCAATCCTGAACAGAACCTCAGAGAATAATTACTGACCAACATATCCAAGTAAACCGCACGGAGGTCGTCGATGTGTCTGGTTTACAGAGTTCTACTGTGTACAGTCTACATCACTGTCTGTTTCACGAAACCTGCCCAAATTTCACGAAATAAAAACAAGGCTCATTATTAAATTTTGCTTTAATTTAATATTATCAACAAAGAGAGATTGTTTTTGCATTGTTTATATGGCCGTAACATTTGGGCAGGTTTCGTGTAACAGACAGTAGTTACTTCAAACTCTCTAATGTCAAATTACTGATAAAGTCAAATCCATGGTCCCACAGTGCATGTTTTCATATATAATAACTATTGTTAACTTAAATTTTCATTAACTCGATTTTCCTCAGTCCCTTGGACCTTGAGTAAACGAGTTTGGACTGTATGTGACCAACTAGAACCTGCAGTGAACAGTGAAGAACCCAGTCAGATTGTGTCGATGTGCAGGCTGAGCTGTGCCATAACCGGTCGCCAAGGCAAAAACAGTTTTGTTACATACATGAAGTGATTATTGATGGCAAACATTTATACACACGTCAGTGCGCCGGCGTAAAATGTTTCACGTCGAAAAATACAGTAGTTTCCAGCAGCCCGTTTCACTAAACTTTGTACGACTAAACTGTTCTTAAGTGCAAATTAAGGATCGTCTGTAAATTTCAATTGATGGATTTACATTTATTGAGCATAGGCTGCATATGCAGCATATGCTCAATAAATGTAAATCCAAATATTGTTTACAAGAAAAAATTGTTAATGTGAAATTTACAGACAATCATAATGTTGCACTTACGAACATTTCAGTCGTACAAAGTTTAGTGAAACGGGTCCCTGATGAGATGCCACTAAGCTGTCGCATAAACGCATTTTTACTAGACGAAACTTGCGTTTATAAATGCAGTATCTCCTGCAAGTAACTGAATGAGAATTTGTCAGGAATCCGGCGCCTATTTCTACATGAAACATTTTATACAGGTGGGAAGGGCAGCACAAGTGCACATGAATCGTTGATGAAGGGATTTGTTAAGTGCAAGCCGATCACCATTGTCAATACAATGATCGACTTTGATTAAGGTAGCAATTTATCCCGTCAACACAGTACGTATGTGCCGTTTTTATATGTTTGATATCCTGTCAATTCGACCTAATCACTGCGTATGAATATGTGCGGTGGCTGGGATGTTTTTTTTGCATTTTAAAGCCATTTGTAGGTGTTGACGGGATAAATAGAATAGTAGGCTAGTGCCGTGAATAGGAAAAGTATCTGGTGCGGCACGGAAACGGGATGTGCTCGGCAGAGCCTCGCCCATCCCGTTTCCTAAGCCTTGCCAGATATGTGTTACCCATTCACGGCACTAACCTACTATTCTCTATATATATACAGGTGCACGTTTCTTCATAATTTATGTTTGCATTGTACTAGATTAGATGCACTATTAAATGCACTATTTTCCATGTATATTACACTTGTTATTGCAATAGCTATCATTTATTGTTAGTCGTCTACATTCGTTTACTCAAAATCGGTTACGTCGAATTCCCTCGTTACGTGGAATTCGTGTCCAAGTCCCGTTTCAAATCATATTATTTTTAATGTAACTGGATACCGTAACGTCTAATTTCGCTGCGTCAAATATTGGCCAATTCGAACTAATTGTTAGGTTCCGAAATCAGAAATGTGTGGTATTTCACTCTCGTTAAGTCAGTTAGCGCTCGAAATCTGAATTCGAGGCGCCAATTTACCGGATCAAAGACTGGACTTGTTTACCCGTGTAATCAAACTTTGAATAAGTGTTAAAGGTGATTTCCTCGACACCAATTAAACTTAGCTCATCTGATTGAATCACCACCGATCAATAACTGATTTTTCGAGACGAGTTGTAGGGATTATCCTTAAATCACTTCAAAAGTAGTCACACCATGTCAACTTTCGAAACAATTTACGGAAAATTTTCCCGAATTTCGTTTCAATCAACAATCGAAGATACAATAAAGATGGTTTTCTCAAATATGACTTGTCCAAACTCGTTTGTATGTGTAATCAGATCCGAAACGTCGCCGGAGTATACAGTCCGGTATGCACAACAACTTGTTAATTTCCGGTTTACATGCTTTATTTATTAAACGTAATAAAATGTTACTTTACTGCTTTGACTTGTCTTTTCTTGTTCCACCCTGATAATACAGATGTGTATACTTAGTTTGACAACACACATGCGTGTATAGGCAAATGCAAGTAAATACATTAGAGTTTCAAAAGTGTAACTCCGTGTGTCACAGGTCGTATGGGAGTTGCGTCCCGTAACGTGTATGGCAACATTTCGAGGTCCTGTTCAGATTTCGTTATGTCAAACTTCGGTTTACTCGAAGTAGTTATCACAGTCTGATGGACTTCGCGTAGGCTGTATATTGTATCCCAGACAACTTAACTGTGTGCAATGGGTAATTTTGAAGCGATGAGGGCGGAACAAATGATTTATATGGCCCAGCAACAAATAGGTCATACACTAAGATATTTAAGTTAGGACAGCCAATAATGCCATAATATGTGCAATACTTCGCTGTTACAATACAGTATTCATATGAGACGCGCCATGTGATTTTGTACCTTCGAACATCAGCGTAATTTCATAAAACATGTTTACAAAATTTACAATATATTCCGTAAATGGCGTCAAAAGTTGACCAAATTTTTAGAATAAATGCGGTATATTCCGCATGTACTCTGTCAATATTTGACATTATTTATGAAAACAGTTGTGAACGTATTTAATTAAATTACGGAGATATCTGAAGGTACAAATGTAACGGGAGGAATGGGACGGTTTGTTATTAGCCGATCTATTTATAGATCGACTATATATTGGTTATCCATTGGTTTGGGAAAAAGTTTCTCTTCTATATTCAGTAATCTACAAACGCGAAATGTGTTGTATCACTTCCAAACTACATCAACCGGATACATTATCATTTGTGGCCATTATCTCTGTTTAAAACTTTAAATATAGCAAAATAACACAATTTGGCTATAAATAAACGTTTTAACTACAATAGTTCGGTAATTTGGCTATAAATAAACGTTTTAACAAGAGTTCGATAAACTAAAGTTAGGCGGCTTGCCTTCTATTCGTTACAAAGCGTGATATTTTTTTATCGTTACAAAGCGTGATATTTGTTATTCGTGATTTGATTGAACCGGACCAATGTTGGCTGACCCAGCTGACCAATCAATCGAACAGTTGCCGATCACGTGATCTTGATATGCGCGCCAGCTTCATTTGCGAGAAGATAGACAACCAGATACAGGTAATATGTTTTGCAAAGTACATTTGATTATAAATACCGTCCAGAATATACGCTACAAACTGTTAATTAACAGTATACGAGTAGGGATTGTCCCTGAAGTATATTTATACTGTACCGAGAGAAAAGTAGAGCCATTACGGCCCTCCTTAGATGCCAGATGTTTTGGGGAAAGTTTTGATTAAGCTAGGAACTAAAGAAGGCAAAAGAAAATGGCCGTCATTAAGTAGAGTGGAGGTGACACTGACAATGCTCGCGCATTGACAATGCTCGCTAGTAGTATATATGGAGTCAAAATGATACCACCAAGGTTGGGAGAGGTTTTAGGTGATAATAACACTTCTATACACATGGCAAAACACCAAATATGAAAAGTAGTCCCCAACAAAAAACAAATGTTGGCGTTGGGTGCCGCAATACAGAGCAACAAAGCCACAAGCGCAGGTGGTATTATTCTGACTCCGATATTTCGAAAAAGAGAAAAAAAGAGAGAAAAAAGGGGAAAAACTGGTACTTTTTGTGGGTGCTGGTACACACTTTTGTTTTTTGGATTTTACAAAATAATTAATTATTTTAAATTTATAGGAGCACAAAAAAGCTTCAGCAACCAGATTTTCGGCAACCGGCATACGAGAGTGGAAAAAGGTCGAGAAATCCACAATTGGGACGCGAGTATACACAACTGGGACACGATATCCACAATTGCACTGGTAGTACAAAAGACGTCGTAGGAGAAATTCATCTCCCAAGAGGCAAACAGAAATGATACCACCCATTTGTGTATTTGGACACATTTGGAAAAAGTGTAGAAAAATTCGCCTCCCAAGAGACAAACATAAATGATACCACCAATTTGTGTATTTGGAAACATTTGGGAAAAGTGCAGGAGAAATTCGTCTCCCAAGAGGCAAACAGAAATGATACCACCCATTTATGTAGTTGGACACATTTGCAAAAAGTGTAGAAAAAATTAACCTCCCAAGAGGCAAACAGAAATGATACCACCCATTTGTGTATTTGGACACATTTGGGAAAACTGTAGAAACAATTCGCCTCCCAAGAGGCAAATAGAAATGATACCACCCATTTATGTATTTTGACACATTTGGGAAAGACAGGTTGGCAAAAATTCGTCTCGCAAGAGGCAAACAGAAATGATACCACCCATTTTTGTATTTGGACGCATTTGGAAATGTGTAGGAGAAATTCGCCTCCCAAGAGACAAACAGAAATGATACCACCCATTTGTGTATTTGGGCACATTTGGGAAAAGTGTAGAAGAAATTCGCCTCGCAAGAGACAAACAGAAATGATACCACCCATTTGTGTATTTGGGCACATTTGGGAAAAGTGTAGAAAAAATTCGCCTCCCAAGAGGTAAACAGAAATGATACCACCCATTTTATATTTGGACACATTTTGGAAAAGTGTAGAAAAAATTCGTCTCCCAAGAGGCAAACAGAAATGATACCGCCCATTTGTGTATTTGGACACATTTGCGAAAAGTGTAGGAAAAATTCGCCTCCCAAGAGGCAAACAGAAATGATACCGCCCATTTGTGTATTTGGACACATTTGGGAAAAGTGTAGAAAAAATTCGCCTCCCAAGAGGCAAACAGAAATGATATCACCCAGCTCGGGTTCTCCTGGGTGCTCAGCTTGCTTCCCAGGATTTCTATTTTTACTATCCTTGTTGGCTAGAAAAGGAGAACCCGAGCCCCCTGGGAATCGCGAGCTGGCATTTCGACCTTCCCGAGCGGACTGAATTTCCTGGCGCGGAATCCGAGCAATCTGGTGTGCAATCCGAGCAATCTGGTGAGCAATCCGAGCAATCCGAGCACCGCGAACAAGTATTTCGCACATTTCGAACGATTTGGAAATTCCCTGTTGGACAAATGTCCCCCTCTCTAGATAGAAAAGGCATTTTTGCAAACATGCCAAAAACCTATTTGTCTCCGGAAAATATTCGAGAAATTATTTTCGCCCTTGGAAAGTCGACGGCCGACGAAACAAAAAAGAAGTACGGGATCGGCAGTGCCAGACTTCGAAAAATATGGGACGATGTCGATGGGGAACGTAGTACAAAACCCGAAGAAACCACCGAAGAACAAGAAACCCCCACCCCCGTAGTACACAGGGTGACCGCGCCTGGTTTTGCGGGCCCCACCGAGTTCCCCACGGATCTACTAGAAGATGTACGAAACGCCAGCTCATTCGAAGAATCGACGCACCTGTCAGACATGGAGAGACGTTTGGAGAACCGGTTGGACGCGCTGGAACGCAGGCTGTTGGACGCAATTTCCGGCGATGCCGATTCCGAGTGCCAGGAGGAAGACGAGTGCCCAGAGGAAGAAGAGTGCCAGACGGAATCCGGGTGGGAGGTGCACGACATCTGGAGAACCGTAGAGAATGCGAAGTGGTGGATGGGAGTCTCTGTGGTGGCGTACGCGGTCTGCAGACCACTGTTCCCATTCGTGGCTCCAGAGGCCCGTAGACTCTGGAAGAGCAAAACAGACTCCGACGCCCAGTTCGTGCACTCCACAAAACAGTCTGGTACGCGGAAGGAAAAAAACAAAACTAGCGACTCCGTACACCAGCACTCTGGTAGTAGCGACCCGTTCTACATGGAGCAGCCGTTTATGAAATTTTTCGAATTGTCTTTTCGCGTTGTATTTCCGAGTTGTCTTTCTTGTTTTGTACCGAGTTGTCTTTCCTGTTCCGAGTTGTCTTTCTACCTCCTTTGGGAGAGGTTTTCTGTTTTTTCGATGTGGTCTAGATTTTGTTTTGCTCTTGGGAGACGATTTTTCTTCGACTTTCCGAAAAGTCCAAATGTGGACAATTGGGTGGTATCATTTTTCTACCTCGTTTGGAGCCAAATTTTTCTACACTTTTCCCAAATGTGTCCAAATATAAAATGGGTGGTATCATTTCTGTTTACCTCTTTCGAGGCGAATTTTTTCTACACTTTTCCCAAATGTGCCCAAATACACAAATGGGTGGTATCATTTCTGTTTGTCTCTTGGGAGGCGAATTTCTCCTACACTTTTCCAAATGTGTCCAAATACACAAATGGGTGGTATCATTTCTGTTTGCCTCTTGGGAGGCGAATTTTTTCTACACTTTTCCCAAATGTGCCCAAATACACAAATGGGTGGTATCATTTCTGTTTGTCTCTTGGGAGGCGAATTTCTCCTACACTTTTCCAAATGCGTCCACATACACAAATGGGTGGTATCATTTCTGTTTGCCTCTTGGGAGGCGAATTTTTTCTACACTTTTCCCAAATGTGTCCAAATACACAAATGGGTGGTATCATTTCTGTTTGCCTCTTGGGAGGTGAATTTTTTCTACACTTTTTGCAAATGTGTCCAACTACATAAATGGGTGGTATCATTTCTGTTTGTCTCTTGGGAGATGAATTTCTCCTACGACGTCTTTTTTACTACCAGTGCAATTGTGGATATCGTGTTCCAGTTGTGTATACTCGCGTCCCAATTGTGGATTTCTCGACCTTTTTCTACTCTCGTATGCCGGTTGCCGAAAACCTGGTTGCTGAAGCTTTTTTGTGCTCCTATAAATTTAAAATAATTAATTATTTTGTAAAATCCAACAAACAAAAGTATGTACCAGCACCCACAAAAAGTACCAGTTTTTCCCCTTTTTTTTCTCTTTTTTTCTCTTTTTCGAAATATCGGAGTCAGGATAATACCACCTGCGCTTGTGGCTTTGTTGCTCTGTATTGCGGCACCCAACGCCAACATTTGTTTTTTGTTGGGGACTACTTTTCATATTTGGTGTTTTGCCCTGTGTATAGAAGTGTTATTATCACCTACAGCGTTGGTGGTATCATTTTGACTCCCTATATACTACTTTGCTTAATATTTGCTTTTCGCCACAGGTCTCTGTTGCATATCAAAATATTCCAGATTTTTGTTTCTGAATGTACAAAATAATTGTCTTGTCTCCATTGTGTAGATTGTCGTTGCAAGATTATTTCACGTGACGATGTGATGTCACGTGACGTCACTGCAGATGCAGCATTTTACTGAGTTTAATACGAGAGAAAGCTGCTTCACAATTTAATAAAAAAACATGCTGAAGTGGACTGATAATGATCTGTAGCTCCAGTATGTAGAAGTGTAATTAAAATTATTGTAATTTTCGTTCCTTTGTTGCTTATTTATGGTTAAACTTTATAAATCGCTCATTCTTTTACTTATGCATCAGTAAATGTAAATCCCGCGCCCCCCCCCCATCACACACACACACACACACACTCACAGCCAGGGAATAGTGGGGCTTTTATTTTTGCTACCGTTAAAGCCCGGCCCCGGGGAATCATGAAAGGTTAAAGCCCAGGGGTACCCGGGGGGGGGGGGGGGGGGATTCACATTGACTGATGCATTAAAAATGTGAACATTATAACAATAGCTATGCGCGAGCATTGGTGAACTATTGCTCAAACATGGCATATTTTAGTGGTATAAAATAATAACCGCTCGCTCGGTCTGGTGTAAATGTCACATGATCATTGGTAAATTACTATTATAAAGTAGGGTTTCTCGGAGTTTGAAGAAAAATGGACACATTGAAACGCCAGATCAGGATGTCGTAATTTCACTGCGGAATATTTTGTTGTAAATTCAGCACCGATGCTGCGATCCCACCCCCACCCCCACCCCATACAGTGCAGAGTACTGGTTCTACCCAGTCTACCCGGTTCTAAATAACTTAAGTTACAAGTCACAATAGGTTGAATAAGGTCAACTGAAGTTAGGCAATAACATATAAATTTATAGATTCTCATCCCCACCCGCCCCTAAAAAAATTGCCAGATTATTTTAATTTTTTTGCATATACTTTGATGTTTTCAGCTCACCTGAGCTCAGCAAAGCTCAATTGACCTATTTTCATTACCGCGTTTTGTCCGTCCGTCGTCCGGCAACATTTTCAATCATCTTCTACCGAACCGCTTGGTCAATGGACACCAAACTTTACCGGCATGGTCCTTAGGTGAAGCCTTTTCAAAGTTGTTAAAAGAAAGTCGACCTGAATCCAAGATGGCCGCAATAAAAAGGTTAAATCCTTCGAACGATGAAACCAAGATCATCCAAATTTTCAATCTACACCCCTCCCGTGCGGCCCCTGTGCCCAATGTCAAGGTCTAATTACTTTTAAGTTTCTGGTTAAAGTTTTTTCATGTACTATATCTCTGCACCTTCTTTGCCCATTACCTTCAACCTTCACATGGCTGTTTATCATCATCTATATTTTTATTCTACCCCCCTCCCGTGCGGCCCATGTGCCCAATGTCAAGGTCAAATTACTTTGAAATATTTGGTTAAAGTTTTTGTCGCGCCCGCTTGCGGAAAGCGCGATATAGTCGGCACTTTGGCGTACGTCCGTCCATACGTACGTGTGTCCGGTTAAAGTGTTTTGGTTAAAGTTTTTCCGTCTACTATATCTCTTTTGTTAGTGCCCATGCCTAGCCCCAAGGCGTGACATGCAGGCCGCGGCCATCTAGTCTCAAAATGAAGTCATTCAATGGACACCAAACTTTACCAGCATGATCCTTAGGTGAAGCCTTTTCAAAGTTGTTAAAAAAAGTCGACTTGAATCCAAGATGGCCGCCGTGGAAAGGTTAAATCCTTCGAACGACGAATCCAAGAGCATCCATATTTTCATTCTACCCCCTTACCGTGCGGCCCCTGTGCCCAATGTCCAGGTCTAATTACTTTTAAGTTTTTGGTTAAAGTTTTTTCATGTACTATATCTATGCACCTGCTTTGCCCATTACCTTCAACCTTCACATGGCTGTATCTATGTTTTCATTCTACCCCCTCCCGTGCGGCCCCTGTGCCCAATGTCAAGGTCTAATTACTTTGAAATTTTTGGTTAAAGTTTTTGTCGCGCCCGCTTGCGGAAAGGGCGATATAGTCGGCACTTTGGCGTACGTCCGTACGTACGTGTGTGCGGTTAAAGTTGTTTGGTTAAAGTTTTTCCGTCTACTATATCTATTTGTTTAGGGTCCATGCCTAGCCCCAAGGCGCGACATTCAGGCCGCGGCCATCTAGTCTCAAAATGAAGTAATTATGTCATTCAAGATGGCCGCCAAACGGTCAAATTTTTATTTTGTTCAAATGAGGTCATGTAATATGTCAAATCGAAAGTATCGATGAGCCGATCGCTGTCATATAATGTTTCTTGAAATAAAGTCATTATGTCATTCAAGATGGCCACCAAAATGTCAATTTTTGATCTTGTTCAAATGTGGTCATGTAATATATCAAATCGAAGGTATCGATCAGCCGATCGCTATCATATCATTTTTCTCAAAATGGAGTCATTATGTCATTCAAGATGGCCGCCAAATGGTCAAATTTTGTTTTTGTTCGAATGTGGTTATGTAGTCACTATTCAGGTGAAATCAACACTTCTCTCAATTTTCCCTGAGATTCGGTAACTACTAAAATGTGGACATATATTGAACCCTGATTTGATCGGCTAATAACATCATGCTCTGAATGACTTTTCATTTGTTTGTTTGTTTGCTGGGGTTTAACGGCCTATCAACAGCTAAGGTCATTTAAAGCCGGGTCGATGGGTTTAGTACTAAATCCCATATATTACCTGTACAACTACATGTACAAATGGGGGGAAAATCCCACCATCAGAACTGAATATTTACAATAAAAAAACTATATATTCAGTCCTGAAATCAGAATAATCCTGATCTGATGTCAGGTCCTCGCAAAACCAGAATCACTTGGCCCCCTCCAGAAAGCAGTAGGACCAGTAATAATCTTATTACTGGAAATGATTCTGAAGTGCTGTCAAAATATGCTTTTATTGAGAAATAAGGCAAGATCTAAAAGCAACAGCAGACGACAATTGTTGTGAGTAGCGGTCTAAGGGTTAAGTGTTGCAAAATAACATTATCTTTCAGGAAATGTGTAAACATGTTTTGGATTGATATCTTAGGTATACAGCCACCGTTTTAAGTCTACAGACAACAAAGTCAACAACTGTGTAGATTCAGTCGAGGCGAATGAGCATAATACTCAGGATCTATACTGTCTGCAAATTGCAGATACATTCAGATTTTTACAGGTACTAAGTTTCTCGTTAATGGAATGGACTGAACATGAACGATTGATTGATTTATTGGTGCTTAACAGCCTATTAACAATAACCGATTTTACCAACATTGCAAAGTATACTTATCTAGCAAAGTATATTTTAAGGGAGAAATTTTAAATTTTAGGGTAAATTTATTAATTTATATTATACTGAATTTATTACATTATCACAGCCATTTTGGCAAATGGCTGTGATAATGTAATAAATTCAGCATAATAATTATGCATACTTTTCAATCATCAAATATATGCAGTCGTTAGTTCTATACGACATAATGCATTTCGGGAAAAATAAATGATTACTGCCTCAAAGTATACTTTGCTAGAAAAGTATACATTGCAATGTTGGTGAAATAGGCCACATATCTGGTCATTTAAGGCTGGGGCAAAAATCCCAAAATCAGAATGGAATATTTATATAAAATAAATGTATATGCATCCCTAAAATTAGAAAAACCCGACCTGGTGCCAGGTCCATACCACACCAAGCAATTTGGCCCCTACATGTAAGATTACTCTTATAATTGGTATAACCAGATTCAGCTCTCAAATACAACAAAGCCGAAGACGTACCCGACGGTCAAACCAGTTCTCTGGTCGGAATTCCGGTACGGTTAAAGTCCGATCGTTAAATTAGCCATCGTATGTTCCCAACCAATCAACACATCGTCTCATCAAATCATGGTCTGGTGGTCAATGGGCAATGAAAGAGTCGATGACAGTTACTGAAGACAAGACGTGACCAATATGAAATGTGGGTTGCTGACTGATATGAGACACGCCATGTGATTTTGTACCTTCCGACATCTGCGTAATTTCATTAAATACGTTTATAAATTTTACAATTTTTCATAAATACAGTCAAAAATAGACAAAATTGTCGGTGTTAATGCAGAATATAATTACGCATGTACAATGTACTCTGCAAATTGTGTCAACTTTTGACGCCATTTACAGAAAATATTGTTAATTTTATAACTTCATGCAATTACGCAGTTGTCCGAAGGTACAAAATAACATGGCGCGTCTTATATGTGGATGTGACTGGAGAAATGGGGCTTATGAGTTTTGTGACCAGTGTAGATCCAGATCAGCCTGTGCATTCCTGGGCTTAGCGGGAACGATCGTGGATTTGGCGATAGACGACCATTAGAGCAATGCGTGTATGACATATCAAACATATCTCTGTAAGGAAACAGAAATTAGAAGACATTTACCAGAGCGTAAAGTTTTCGGTACGAACTTACCTACGGACGGGGCATACGTACGCCAATAACACTATGCTCTATGTGTTACTAAGCCCATAACTCCTAAATGTTGGTCCGGACAGACGCTGACTACGACGCCGGGGCTCTTCGGAAGGCGCCCTACAATGTACCTGAGGGCCAAACCAGGTATATCAGGATTCCGTTTAAGAATGAAGAATGAAACCCAATGTATACCCTTCACAGGCTCCAAATGCTATATTATAGCTGCACATCGACCTGCAGCCTGGTCACTGATCAGGGTCTACACTAATGGTCCACAGATCACTGAACTCGCCTAACGCACTGCCAGAACTGACAATTGCTGCAAATGTTGTAAGGCTTCGTTTGTCAGTTGCTGGCCCATCATTCTTTACAATGTGACATAAGTGACTTGAGAAATGGGCCTTATGAGTTTTGCGACCAGTGTAGATTCATAACAGCCGGGGGCCGTTTCACTAAACTGTGAACGACTAAAATGTAAGTGCAAATGTATGATCGTCTGGACATTTCAATTGATGGATTTACAGTTATTGAGCATAGGCTACATATTAAGGAAATAAACTATTTTCTGATCAAAACAATGGTTGTGGTAATGTAACAAATAAACCATATGAATTCTGCATAATTTTAATCATCACATATAAACAGGCATTTGTTCTATGTGAAATAATGCATTTCAGTAAAAATAAATAATTACTCCCTCTATGTATGCTTATTTAGATAAGTATTATTTAGCAATTTGGGTCAAATAGGCTACTGGTCTGTGCGAACCCTGGCCTACAGTGTGTGGGATAACTTTAGGTCGCCAACACCGCCATTCAGGAACCGCGCGAAGTCACCGCCAGCCACCACGCCGTCGATCCCCTTCCCCACCGCTCCGTGTCCCCGCCCCGTCAACGCGCCCACCGCTCCCCACCGCCCCCACGACACCGCCGCTCCCCATCCAGCTACAGGTGCCGGTCACCACGACGACGATCCGCGTCACCACGACGACGATCGCCGGACGACTTCGCCAAAGAGTTGCAGTTGGAGAAAGAGAGATAGGCGCGGGAGAGGGTGTCGCCCAAAGGTGAGACAGACCTCTCTGTTTCCCTTAACCTTGCACAATGATTATGGCTATGTACGTGCTGTAGCCATTGCGAAAACTATACATTTTGAAATCATAGAATTTGCTAATTCTTATATATTGCGAAGTAATTGCAGTTGAAATGCAATTATTGATATTTAACAAAGTAGAGAGCTGTTTCTTTCTATTGTGATTTTTTTTAATTGAGGAAATAGTTTCACAGCCCCAGATCAGCTGCGTATTTGCTTAATTACCCAATTAAAATTGCCAAAAAACCCAATTGAAATAAGAAGTAGCGAGTATCAAAAAACAATAAAAAGCTGGTGCGGTGGAGATGGCATACACATTTAAAGATTGTAAAAATTCCGAAACTGGGATAGATAGCTTGGATGTAATCTAACAAATTAAACTTTGAAAATCGGCAGGGCTCCATATAAGCAATTATTAATTGAGTATTGTCACTCCATCATGTCTGAAGCAATTGGTTATTTCAAAATTTAATTGGGTAATATAGAATCACACATCAACAGACTTATGATTGAATAGTTTGCTTTGAAGTGAAAATATGTATTGTTTTCTGCACCATGATAAAGGTACCACACATTTGTTTACAGTGGGTTTCAATCTTAACGGAATCCTGATATACCTGGTTTGGCCCTCAGGTACATTTGTAGGGTGCCTTCCGAAGGAAGGAGTGTTTATGGAATAGCAGAGCCTTGGCGTCGTATTCAGCGTCTGTCCGTCCGCCTGTCCGGACCAACATTTGGGAGTTATGGGCTTAAGAACACATATAACACATATAGCACATAGAATACACCAATCAGTAAGCTCATGCTATCTTAAATAGTATGAGCTTTTTGTCCCGCCTGCTTTAGCAGAAGCGGGACATAATCATAGCTTTTCCGTCGGCGTATGCGTCGGCGTCGGCGTAGGCGGCGTCAACATTTCACGTTAAGTTTTTGCGTTTAGCTCAGTTTCCAGAATACTGTAACTCCTACGACCTCCATACTTGGTATACATCAACACTGTGTTGTAACCATCTCACACAGAGGGAGTCCATGTGACTTTGACCTAGTGTTCATGGTTCATTGATCTACTTTTCACATGCATTCACCGTTTTTGCGTTTAGCTCTGTTTATAAAACTTAAAGGTGCCCACGCAGCAGGTTACACTGTACTACTATTTTTCATTTTCTGTCATGCCTTATATGAGCCATTTGTCTACCCACTAACGAGTTATTTTTAATTACGGCGCGTGTTAATTGGTGTTAAATCGCATTTTATATGCCGCGATCAGAAAGGGTATTTTCCGACCTCGTGCTATTTTTACCAATACGCGTCACGTGACACGGTCAATCATATCACATCTTTGACATGCGCAGTGAAGTATCGGAAGTTGAGAAGAAAAATCTCTGTTCGAGTCCAAATCTAAATCTCCACGTAACTCTTTCCATTTGGTGATCTGGTCGCCAATATCTCTCTGTACTGCCTGTCCCTCAGACATTTCGACTTTTTTTTTGGCCGACGCCGCTTCATACAATTTCCGTCCTGGACGTTTCGACATGTTGATATTGATCTTGTTTACATATTGGGAAGCCTACTGGCGCGCGTAGTATACTGCGCATGCGCACCGCAAGCCGTGATGTGAAAGTCGTCGTCCCCACACATTATCAAAATAGACTGTTACCGCCGCGCGTCGCTAAAAGTAAATTGATAATTAATAAATGATTATATTTGTATAGCGGGCACTCGTAATATTTAGAACTGGTGGAATAGTGACATCATTATACACTTATTTAATTCCTATAAAAAACATTTTGCGCCTACTGCGTGGGCATGTACCTTTGACGCTCAGGTTAATTCATTGTAACTTCTGTTTCCCTCAATGGAATGCTTTAATATTCCATACATGCATTTATAACAACATCTCGCATCATTCTACAGAAATCCCATGGTGCCCGCTAACCCCAAAGGTCAAGGTCACTGACTTAGAAATGTCCGTGTTTGGAAAAGTTAGCGCTCAGTTTATGCTTTAATATTCCATACATGCATTTGTAACAACATCCCGTATCAGTCCACAGAAAGCCCATGGTGCCCGCTAACCCCAAAGGTCAAGGTCACTGACTTAGAAATTTCCGTGTTTGGAAAAGTTAACGCTCGGTTTAAGGTATTACAACTTCTGTTTCCCTTGATGGAATGCTTCGGTATACATCAACACTGTGGTGTAACCATCTCACACGGATGGAGCCCATGTGACCGTGACCTAGTTTTCATGGTTCATTCACCTACTTTTCACATGCATTCAACGTTAAGATTTTGGGTTTAGCTCTGTTTCTAAAACTTAACGCTCAGGTTAATTCATTGTAACTTCTGTTTCGCTCAATGGAATGGTGTAATATTCCATACATGCAGTTGTAACAACAACCCGCATCATTCTACAGAAATCCCATGGTGCCCGGTAACCTCAAAGGTCAAGGTCACTGACTTAGTAATTTCTAGGTTTGGAAAAGTTAACGCTCAGTTTATGCTTTAATATTCCATACATGCATTTGTAACAACATCCCGTATTATTCTACAGAAAGCCCATGGTGCCCTCTAACCCCAAAGGTCACGCCACTGATACTCATAGCAAAAGCATTTATCAACAACGGATACAACGACCACCTAAAAATATATTCAGACGGCAGAAAAAGCCCAGAAAATGGAAGCACAGCCTGCGCATTTGTAGTACCAGCCGTAGAAAATAAAGTACAAGCTTAACGAAAATCTAACTGTATTTACATCAGAACTGATAGCCATATGAAAAGCACTTGAATTGAACCTTAAACAGGAGCAAAATCCAACCACGGTCACACTGACTGATTCGCCATAAATTCAGGTAAATCAAAAACCAGACCTGACAAGATAAATATAATAAAACATCTTATAACCCAAAATAGGACAATGGGCAAAACGATAAGGATATAATGGGTATCATCTCGCATAGGAATAGCAGGAAATGAACTAGCAGACAAAGCAACAGCAGATGCTCACACGCTAGGCACCACCGACAATACAAATCCAACACATGTAGAACTATACACAAAGATAACCCAAATACGCAAGGAACGATGGCAGGAAGCCTGTAACGCTATACCGCTATCCAACCAACTCCGAGGTAACTGCCCTACACTCCCCACTAAATGCAAATAATATAGTATGTACCGAAGATCACATGTGATACTAACAAGGCTCAGATTAGCTCATAATGGGCTAGGAGCCAATCACTTTACAATGAAAACGAACAAACCCCTACATGCAGAGCCTGCAGTGACAGTGAAGAAATAGAAACACTAATGCACTATATATACCACTGTCCCGCGCAAACAGAACATAGAAATGAGCTAGCTGCAACATTACACAAAATAAATCTAGAATACAGCATATACACCTTGCTATTTCCTCCACCAGAGTTGGAAGAAGAAATACACTAGGCCCTATTAAAATATATAAAACCTACAGGACACTGGAGTAATATATAATACATTAGCCATACAGAGGTATATAATATATAATAATAATACATAATATATACAATAAACCCAGCCAGACCCCGGGAGAATAAAACAGTCCTATAAGACTCTGTAAGCACACTCTAGCGCAATATGGGGAGTGAAGCAAGGCACGGCACATTTAACTTCAAAGAAACCACGTATAAACACACAATCAATTTCAACACATCCACAACAGTCGCCGAGCCACACAAATTTACCCGGACGACAGGGGTTTGTATGATCTCAAACAAAAAGCGTAACAGCCCAGACAAACCGGCCGGACGCCAGGACGATATGTGGGTTAAGAAAATTTAATTATAAGCTTAGGGTCATTAAAGTGTGTATGCCGATAACAGGACACACCAGCAAGAGCCTAAATACGATATAATGGGAAATGCAACGAAAAACACACAACTTGACCCGGACGACAGCGGGTTACATAGTCTCAAACAAAAAATGTAACAGCTCAGACAAACCAGCATGACGCCGGGCCGATATGTGGGTTAAGCAAATCTCATTATAAGTTTAGGGTTTCTAAAGCGTATGTCCCGATAACAGGACACACCAGCAATAGCCTAAAGACGATATAATGGGAAATGCAACGAAAAACCACACTTATTGACCCATATCACTAGGCCTCACGAGCATGTGAAAAAGATTGCCTCATCAACTATGTCCTCACAAAAATATAAAATGGTAAAAAAAGGAGCACAAATGTGTATATTGAACCTTGTTACTAATGACAATTTCTGTTTCAGCTCAAATTTGTCCAGCCTAAGTGTAACTAATATGCATGCTTGTCTGATAATAAAAGCCACGAAGCGTGTCCGATAATGACAAGAGCCGCATGCACATAGCCCGGCTACACAGGAAACACACCAGCTGGTACAGTATAGATGGAAGACCAGAAGACGGCTATCGATAATATAAAAAAAACAATAAAAAATAAAAAAAACATGTCCCGGTATGCACAAAATGACTGAACAATCAGTTACGGGATAGCCCAAACGCTTAAACCTCCAACAAATATAAGGAGGACACGGCACAACAAACCCTATCCCCTATCCCAATGTCGAAAATAGAAATAAAGGTATCAACGACCCTAATCTCTCCCCCCCCCCCCCCCCTATCCCCGTCCTTCCAACTCTTCCTTCCCCTCCCCTCCTTCCCAACCTCACTTTTCTCTGTCCTTCCTTCCTTTCCTTCTGGTAATTCCCCCCCCCCCCCATCCCCGACGGCCCCCAGTCTCCAACACTGTACCACCGGCTGTTACATGTTGCTTTTATTGCAGGTATAATCGTATTGTAAATACTTCTTGTTAAATAAAGGCAAAAGCCCTCAACATTTAATCAAAAACAGACAGGCCGGATCAGACTTCGCAGCTACACAAATAAGAACGACAACAGGGCCACGTCACACATACGCACCTACAGTAAAGCCACATACTATAATGGCAGATGCAACATTCTGACCAGCAGAAGTACCAGGACACACACACAAGCAAAAGGCAGCACCGGCTCAAACGCACAAAATAACATACACAAACGCGCAATCTAAAAGGAAAATAGTAACAGCATTATGGAGAGATGATGGGGTCAACGTAATATATAGGCAAAGCCGCCTGCACGGAACACAATTACCGGCAGTAACATGGTAACCCATGGAAAACAATGGAAATGAAAGAAAAACCTTCCGCACAGGGACACCTAGCTGCCAACACGCCAGCAAGCCAAACATAATATTACAGCCCTCACCCCCAACACAGACCCAACATTTAGTCCCTAAACAAAACCGTATCACCTAAAAAGGGGGTAAATTAAAAACGAACCACACCCCACTCATGCAACAAACCCATAGGAAAAAAAGTAAACAACATATAAACTTGGGGAACAAAACAAACACCACAAGTCGGGGCATGGTCCACTGTTGTCCATATGACATATGTCACAAGGGGGTGTATCACCACACAACATCCTAATCCCCGGGAAGAAGTCTAAACAGATCTAAACGGACTGCCTGTTTACAAGCCCGGCTGTGGAGCGTGGGTGTGCGCCTGGATGATGGACGCTTGCCGCTGAATCGAAATACATCGTGTGCTCCTCTGAGCGTGCTCGGGGTGACGGTGTCGCGGGCGGCGGGCTCAGGGTGGGCCTGAGGACAGGTGAACCACGTGTCTCTTCAACGATGAAGCCGGCGGACTCTCATCACACCACCTAACATCACTTCACGACAACAGCGACCGGGCATTCCGAGTGCCTCATTTCCCACCAAAAGATTATTATCCTAAATATAAGTAGACTCGCAAACAATAATATCCAACAATAGGGCCACTGGCGGGCATCATCACCAAATTCAGACAAGTTTCTCTTTTTTTAAGCTGTTTTTTTCTCTCTCTCTCTCTCTCTCTCTCTTTCTCTGTTTTTTTCTCTGCTTTATGCAGACGGAGTGCAAGTCCATTGAGTCAGTGCGGCCGTTAAACGTAAGCATCAAGTCAAGTCAAGTCAGTCGGTAGTTGGTAGTGGACTCATAATGAGCCCAGTTCGGTAGCATGCAAGCAGACTGAAGATATAGATTGCATTGTAGGGTTGTCTAGCTAGCTTCATAGAATTTATTGACAGAGATAGAGATACAGTATTGTACTATTGGTGAGACTGGACAAAGTGAATCTGCCGGGCTTCAGATAGCTTGTACAGTGAGACGCCGTGCAAGAGGAACATACTGCTCGGGAGACGACAAGTCTCCCCGGGCTTAGCAACCCGGGTCGCGTTAGCATTGGGCGAAAACGTTGGCTCCTGGAGCTGTGTGTTGTACCTTGCACTGGTATGTAGGAGTTATCCTTGGAGCAGTGATTATTTGGTAGTCAGTGAAAGGCTTGCCTTATGTAGCTCGTGAGCTACTCTCCGAGAGCGGTGCTCCTTGGGCGGCTAATCCTGGGTCGCGTTAGTACTGCCTGAGATTTGGCTTCGCGGGTTGTTACCTACGCTAATCCTTACTGGCAGCAGTTTCTCTCCTTGGAAACTACCTTTTTTATTGTATATCTTTAGGTGCCGAAATCATTTTAATCAAAGTATTAAATTCCCCTGATTACATCATACAACTAATTGACAATCATGTTTGTAGATAGAGTTTAATTAATCTTGATTAAGATACACATATCATTTGCTCACGGTGTACGGACTTCATACACCATCATTTCATATGCTGGGTAATTTTCAGTAGGACCGGATAAGACAAGTCCGCCTACGTTTCGGACAGCTTATACTGTGCTACCGCACAGTATGTAATACTATGCAGCTCCATGGACTGTATACATTGCTCTACTACAGTGGTATACTTCGTGTGGGAATTAGACCATGTTATGCAGCGACGGGGCGAGCAACATGAACACGCAAGGTACCAGTCCACCAGAATTTGTGACTTGTTTAGCAATTATTGGCCGAGCGAGCACTTCCGCAAGTTTTTGTCTCAGATATCCTCTTCATATATTCACAGAGGCTGTTTGCTGTAGCTACACAAGTCAAATTGGCATACAGCTAAGAGCATTTATAATGTGTAAAAGGTAAACTCTGCGACAAAGATGTGCGCACCCGAATCACATGATGTAAATCCCGCATTCTCACGTTCCGAGGGCACGGCCGAGGCAATGCTAATGTATGTTGGTAAAAAGTCCAGATCTCATGCAGTTTTAGACATTTTGTAATGAAATAAAAAGGACTGGACAGGTATTTGATAGTACTATTGTGCAGAATGTGAAATAGTAATACAGCCCTTTATAAACAATGGAAAAATTCCGAAAATTAAATAAATTTATTAAATTTCAAATTAAAATTTCAAATGTCGGAATCAAATGCGAGCACTTTTTTCAGATATATTTTCCATATGGTGCCAATATTGAACTAACAAGTACCAAACGTTACATATGTTACATATTCAATCATCTATGATAGCAGACAATGAAGCTATGGCGACGTATAACAACACTACGGATATTCATGTTATGATTGTTGCTGCATTGTCGGGTCACCAGTCACGAGTCACATTGCCTGCATGCACCCAACATTAGCTATGTGCCAATCTGCCTCCTGTACCCAGTGTTAGCCCTAAATTGGTAAAAGAAAATTCTCATATGGCGTACATGTAATTTTTTATACTTTCTATGCTGCTTTAACTGGGTGTTCGGCATGTTTGTCCGCAGATATACCACCAAGACTAGACTCAAACCCACAGCATTAGCAGTGGTGTGTGGCAACACAGGCAAATGCAGTTGATAACCTGACCTGTGTGGCATGCAACAATACTTGCCTTAAGATATAGGCTATTGCAGGTGTATTGCAGACTACAAACACAGCTTGACCATGCAGCAGGGGAGATAACCACTGCAGGTAAAATGTATTACTATTGCAGGAGTTGATGTTTCAGAGACCAATTTGCTGCACAGGTGTGCAGTCTGATCTGGGTCTACACTGTTGGGTACAGACAGGTCTACATAATTGGGTACAAACAACATTCTGGCACTTGATATTTCTACATGGCAAACATTGTAGACCATGATGACGATTTGACCAAGGTGTTGACCCCCGGATGATAGACGACCACTCCAAATGTGCTCCGAACTCCGTCGTTTGCGCTGGCGATGAAACCGACAACTGGCGAGCACGTTCGAAGTTCCTGGGCCCAAATCAGCTACCACCACTGCAAATGAATGAAAGCGACAGTTAGCTGATGAGAGATATACTTAAAATTAGGCTGAGCGATCAGGCATTCAACATGACATGATACGGCTTATACAACGTAGAAGAATGAAGCATTCAACCGATCATGTGGAGTAAACCTGCCGAAAAATATAAACTATTCGCGGAATTTTACAGCGAGGATATAATCAACAATACTGAAATATAACTGTGGCATTGCAGACTCTATACGACGAAAGCGGAGTCGCATATCGAGAGGGCGCTCGACTTCTCTGCACGTGCAAACACTGCATTGAACCGTCAGAACACCGAGTACAACTTTCACAGAGACTATAGTAAGCGGCCAGAAGTTATTCGAAGGCGTCATCTGAAAAAGAGGTTACGTGGAGAAGGCAAATTTCCAGTACAAGCAATATGGGAGGATATCAACTAGACAATGTGGACCAACCACAGCTACTCCAAAGGACAGAAGTTGCCACATGACCAGGATGAGATACCGTCAACATCAGGAGATGCATAGGGGATCCCATGACTGCGATACGGTGTATTCCTTGCTGCATGGCTGACAGTATTATCTGCCTTGTTCTTAGTACGTACTAACACTGTCAGTTAGATAGCGGGTTATTTGTTTCCGAGGTAGTGGCTGTGTGGTTTTAAAAAAACCATCGCCTATCATTATCAGCAGACGATTACCCATACACCCAAATGCTGCAAATGGGATCCACAAACTGAAGATAACATTGAATGTCAGTAACACAGAGGGAATTATGGAATTTGCAACCGGCCAGTGTAGATCCAGATGAGCTTGCACTACTTCACCGAGTGATATATATCAAGTGCGTGTTTCGACGACCAGAGTAGATTAACCGAAACTTTCCGCTGGGTCTGCACTGGTTGAAAACTCTATAAGGTACATTTTCTACAATTTCATGTACATGATCACTGCATGCTGTCTGTTTTTGCATGCCGGTTACACATGAAAGCAATGGAAACATGTTGATTAATTATCTACTTACTACAACATCAAATTCACCAGGCAGTCCGGATAGGCACCATTACCGACACAACAGCCATTCTGGAAACACCATTTTCTGCTATTATTTGTGGCCCGAGTCTCAAGGCTGAGATGTTCTACATTAATACAAAGTTTATTATTGCACAGGTGGCTGCAATCTACAGTTGCAGCCATATGGATCTGACCCTGTGCAGCCATTAGTGCCACTCTGTGTATATTTTCTTATGCCACACAACTGTCTCAGGGTCACGGTATGAAAATACACCATAGCGACACTTCTTCCATAATGGGCCTGTCCATAGCTGGCAGGTACCATCTTCGGCAACTACACTGTTCACAGCAATTATTTTCATTCACTCCTAAACAAAAGGCATCCATCTTAATGATGTAACTGGAAATGTACATGTCCAGCTGTCAATCAGTGTTCTAGAAGAACATTGAAGCATTTCAATTTCTGCAAAAAAGAAGAAAATGCCACACTCCTGCAATATAATGCATCCAAGATGTTGACAACAGAAACAAATACTATTAATTACAATTGCCTCTGATTTCTTAGGCCCTACAGACTAAATGCTGAAAATTTATTTCATCTGGCTGCAGAACATTTTTGTCAATATTGATTTTGCTGTCAAACATGGCTGCTCTGACAGAATGGGGCAAATATGAAAAAACAAGAAATACAAGCTCAGACATATCAAGTAGTCAGTTGACAATGAGAACCAAGTGACTTTTATCAAATCTGCCACTCTGCGACTAAAATGTGTGCACCTGAATCACATGATGTAAATCCCGCATTCTCATGTTCCGAGGGCACGGTCGAGGCAATGCTACGTCTGTTGGTAAAAAGTCCAGATCTCATGCAGTTTTATACATTTTGTAATGAAATGAGAAGGACTGGACAGGCATTCGATGGTACCATTGTGCAGGCTGTGAAATATTAATGCAGCCCTTTATAAACAATGGAAAATTTCCGAAAATTAAATAGATTTATTAAATTTCAAATTAAAATTTCAAATGTCGGAACCAAATGCGAGCACATATTCACATATTCAATCATCTAGGACAGCAGACAATGAACTTATGGCTACGTGTAACAACACTACCGATATTCATGTTATGATTTATCCTGCATTTTCGGGTCACCAGTCACGAGTCACATTGCCTGCATGCACGACCAACACTAGCTATGTGCCAATCTGCCTCCTGTACCTAGTGCTAACCCCAAATTGGTAAAATGTAAATCTCATATGGCGTACATGTATTTTTTTATACTTTCTATGCTGCTTTAACTGGGCATGTTTGTCCGCAGATATACCACCAAGACTAGACTCAAATCCACAACATTAGCTTGTGTACCGAGGTCACATGTATTGTTTTACCGCCATTGTTTTAATTGGCAACGTTGCAAGATGTTCCTTTTCCTGGTTTAAGCTCCCCACAAATAATTGTAAGTCAATGTGCGCAGACAAGTAAAATGGCTGTGGTAATTTAATAAATTCAGTATAATAAATATTAAAAAAAATTATTTTTTAAATTGAAAATACTTGAAAAAGTACACTTTGTAATTTTGGTGAAATAGGCTACAGGTTTATTTCATATAGAACAAACGACTGCATATATTTGATGATTAAAAGTATGCAGAATTATTATACTGAAATTTATTACATTATCACAGCCAATTAGTTTTGGTACCATATGGATGTATAGTTGTGGATTTTGGTAGATTTGGGTGGATTTCGTTGGTTTTGTCTAAGTTACATAGTTTTGTTTCAACTACTAATGTTCAAACATTGCACACGACAGAAATCGCCAATTATCTTAACATTCATGTTTCCGAACTCTCGGGTCTCTTTATACTGTCAAAATACCGAATAGTGTTAAATGTGGGTCTGTATGTACAGGAAAACAAATGTTATGATAATTATCAAATTTATACAGAGCAATTATTATGACAGATGGACGAACGAATGAATGGGCGAACGAACTGTTAGAAATAGCAATGATTCTAAAGTACTGTCAAATCATGTATTTGATGAGAACAATGGAAAATAGAAAATAAACAGCTGACGACAAAACTTAATTCAGCAGTGTAAGGGTTAATAGGAACGATATTGTACTCATGACATTCGTATATGTACCCATGACATGACAATCAGTGCTTCGTGCGTTCATTTTGGAATTTTTTTTTATATTTGAAAATATCATATGACACCGGGCCCTTTGATAACAAACAAAGCACGTAGACGTGCATTATTTAGTACAATGTAGTACAATGTAAGAAAATTAACAACAATCTGGCAAAGTCGGACTTCTTAAATGTGTAAATGTTGGAGACCTGTGCATCTGTGCAGTCTGATCAGTGTCTGCAATGATTGCAAATATACTAGTAAAATTACTATACATTCATATAACCATATTTACAAGTGGTCATTTTAAAGAATATTTACATTGTTATCAAACAAGGCTACGTCCTTGGTGGCTACAAGTATGTATTACAATTATCATGATTATTGTGTCGCATTAAATATGCATGTGACACAATACCAACACACTAAATACAAAAACATGTTTGGCCCAGTGTCACCATGATGTGATATGCGAGGAGCGGCGTATATTTTGGCACTACCATAATTTTACATCTGTGATACGCTTATTTTTCTGAAAATTTCCAAATTGTATTTTTATGTTGATTTTTTAAACATTCGACAGGCGAAACAATAAATGAAACGAATTAAGCCCTGTGCCCAGTTCTATTTGTTACATAATACTGATTCTGTGATAGTGTTATTTAAAAATTATCGGTTGTATGGTTATTTAGTTTCAAATGTCAGGGCATAAGTCGTCTATATATTATAAAAAAATAATCGACAAAATCACTACGTGTTTCCTTGAAGGAAATCGAAAAAAACAGACAACTGTTTGAACCACTATGGAAACAACTGTAAAATTCTGCTACGCGTATCCAGCATTAAAGGTACATGCCCACTCAGTAGGCACAAAATGTTCCTTATAGGAATTAAATAAGTGTATAATTGTGTCACTATTCCACCAGTTCTAAAAATTACGAGTGCCCGCTATACAGATATAATCATTTAGTAATATTTATTTTACTGATAGTGACGCGCGGTGGTATCAGGCTATTTTTATATGCAAATGAGGCATGATATTGTTTAGTTATTTATGCTACTTAAATGCGTCATCTGAACAAATATATTTTCGACAGATTATAAAGTATAATCATTGCACATCAAAATATAAATACAGAGAATAAATAGTAATGTATGTTAACATTTTAAGGAAACACGGTTATCAGTGTGGAAATTTATGTTCAATATAAAATGTATAATACTACCAATCAATACGTGGTGTAATGGTGAATGAATGTTTATTTTGCCAGAAAATGTCTCAGATGATGTATCTGATATAAAGAACATTTTGTGCCTACTAAGTGGGAATGTACCTTTAAAATGTTTGTGAGCCACAAATAGTAAAGCGTACGGTTATAAATAGGACAACGTGAACTTATTTCAATGACGCAACTATTTCAAGTGACAAAATCCCACGTGACGTTGGTAAATTTAAGCGTAACTTTGCGACGTCATTTTCAGGCTTTCATGACGTTGTCATTAAGTCTGGTTTTCACAGAGGGCGGCCCATATATTCCCTTTTTTATTTCCTTATATTTCATTATACAAATGTACTTGTATATTTCTTTTTATATGTGTTGCTCTTATAAATTGCATTAACTAAGTTTGAGATAGATTACATGTAGAATGTTAGTCAAACTTCGAAAAGAAAACTAATATCTAAATGCACATTTCATATGTGTCTACATGAAGAATCTGGGAGTATGTTCTCGCCGATCATGTCACATTGAGGTCATACAGCAATAGTGATAACCCTTGCCGTTTCACCTATTTCCATCTTCAGCAACCATCATAAAAATAATATCGACACAAGTTTAATGAGGTTCGAACTGTCGACCAGATAGATTGAACAAACGTTCTGGAAACGTATGAATATTCTCTCGCTTCGATACTACTGAGCCACACTACATGTCTATTTGTGATCACCAATATACACTATTATATTGACATGCATGCACGTGCACTCTATAATGTGTGTATTTTGTTATACGCGAAAATGAGGATATTATATGATAATACACCTGGTCTACATATTTTTGAACTCGTCGATTGACCTCCAGCAACGTATTATCCTCTGTCATTTATACATGTTTCAAATGTTAGGAATTTGAAAACTTTAGCGTTACTTTCTTTGTTCAGTATATACAGTAGCGCTTTTCTGCAGGTCAACTATACGTACTATACCAATAATATACGTATACATGTACCATACCAATACGATATGTTTTCTATACGATATGCATATAATATAAACGTACGGTATGTTTGTACCGTACAAACCAACCAATATCGTATATATATACCATTCAAATCGTACGTTTATACGATGTTTATACATGTGTATAATTATGGTACGTTTGTATCGTACAAACATACCAGATTATGGTATATTCATACCATATCCGTACGGATATATCGTATATACGAACGGATATCGTATGTTTGTATAATATTCGTATAGTACGTTCGTACTATACGATGATACGGTACAAACATACCAATATTATATGATCATACGATATGCTCATTAAATATACCAATACTATACGATTACGATATTTATACGATATTAGTATATACAAATAGGTAAGGAGCAGAAAAGCGCTACTGTATACCTGATAAATAACCTGATATATCTCTATACATGTTATTCGCCGTTCACAGGTGAATACTCCCGCCCCCATCGATGAAGACAACGATGTTCCGGACACCGTGAAGAGTGAGACCGTGGAAGACGGCCGACCTCCAGCTCCATCGGGTACACGCGCACGCACACACGTACACACGCGCGCGCGCTCGAGAATAATGTTCATAATATGTTCTGCGACTAACAAAAGCTCATTATTATATTAACAGTAACACTGCTGAATTAAATTCTTTGATAGCACTTTAGACTCATTCTAATGGAAATGAGTGATAGCACTGTGCTGTCAAACCATGTTTTTATTGAGAAAGTCGGTAAAATATAAAGCAACAACAGACGACAAGTGATGTGTGCAGAAGTTTAATAGTTAGTTTCTGAGGTATCTGCGCTTGGTCGAATCAAACTTGCTCACGTCTAAGTGCCCGGGATATTTAACCATCTGAACCTGGAAGCTCGTTATAATAACGGTTTATGCAAACAGTGAAGATCCAAATGAGCCGACTCGTAGCGAGCCGTCTCATCAGGATCTGCACTAAATATCCCCTTTTTCATCATGTAATGGTCTATTCTGAAAACCATTTTGTGACGATTGGATTGGTTGCAAAATTAACATATCAAAATCCATTCCAGTGTCTTAGGGATGAGAGGGTTAAGACAATGTCCGATATATGCGTGTATATGGGGAAGGTGGATATACACCCACGTGCCATAAACATGGAATACATATTATTATTAAACGTACATGCAACACATGTTTGGTTGTATTCCAATTATATTTGAACTACATGTATTCAACACAAACACATTATTTTAGTTGGAAATCATATATAAATGCACATTATTTAAGTCACTATTTTTATTAAATTTTCAACCACATATTTAATTCCCATGAAGAACATGTTGTGCCTACTGAGTGGGTATGTACCTTTAAGACACAAAGAGATCACTTGAAACTATATTCCATTGTCAGTCACATCGCATACTTTCTTGAAAATTGATTACCAGGTTTGATGTGTATATGCTATAAATCAACGTCCATTTCTCATTTGAGTATATGGGAGTTGAACAAATATTCCATATGAATGGCTGTTCATTGGGATTTAGACTGCGGAGCATGCACAAGGGGATTTAGAACTGCGGAGCATTGGGCCAAGTGGGATTTAGAACTGCGAGCATGGACATTGGGATTTAGACAGCGGAGCATAGGACATGGGGAATTTAGAACTGCGGAGCATGGACATGGGATTTTAGACTGCGAATCATGTATTATAACACATGCTCCGCAGCCTAAATCCCCATGTACAGTTTAATTAAAAAAATACACGGGGGTTTATATTGTAGAGGTGGCCAACCATCGTCGAATTTTCCTATATATACTAACCAATTACCGCAATGTATTTTGCTATTCTCTGCTACTTTCATGTTTCGTATGGATGTTGTGGGATCTATTTTCCCATAACCTGCAGCCATTCTGCTCTAGATGTTCACTAATTAAAATATAGGTTTAATTATTGCTAAGATAGATCAATTCAATTTTCCTGTGACCACCGTCGTCGTGGCAGAAGAAGTCAGCGACTGTATTTGAAACGGCCTTACATGACAAACGTGTTCCGACTAACAAAATAATCCTAAAACATATTCTTGAAAATGGTGTAGTAGTATATAAGAGTCACAATGATACCAATCTCTGAAAGGCAACGGCTAACGCGCGGTGCCCCCCCCCCCCCCACCAACCGCATGGTGGTATCATTTGTGACTCTTATATACTACTTGGATTTCCTCCATTTTATGAGAATATTTATGAGAATCGGAGTAATTTTCAAAAAAAATTTTCACAAAGGGGGGAGTAAGCATAATTTTAATTTTTTAAAACACAAAGGGGGGAGTAAGCATAATTTTAATTTTTCAAAACACAAAGGGGGGAGTAGGCATAATTTTAATTTTTAAAAAAAAAACACAAAGGGGGGAGTAAGCATAATTTTAATTTTTCAAAACACATAGGCATAATTTTAATTTTTTCAAAAAAAAACACACCTATTATTCGGCGGGTATGTATGAGACCATATTTTTCATCAACCGCGAGACCATATATTTATGACATGAGAAGATACACCCTATTAGAGATAAGAATCCCTATGTTATACTCAGTATATATATACAACATAATGGTTCTAGTTAAGTGTGCGTGGTTGAAGACAGGTAGTCACGAGAGATGTTTTCGCACCGGTATTTACGAATATTGCAAACATCACCGTGCATGGATGCGAAGAGGTTCCGTTTCACCTCGCCCATGTCGGCATTGTGGGGTAGGGACCAAAGCCGAGTCATTGCTATGTCCACCATGCGGTGGCACTCAGGCTACTCATCGAATGGCTAACAAGGGATTACGTGCTCGCAAGTATTACGTTTAGTAATAATTCAAATCGGAAAGTCAGTTAGAAAGATAGAATCGATCTAATAATTCACGGTGTTTCCACAGCATTAAAACACTGTAAAAAAAACATTATCAAACTAATTTTATAAAATTGGAAAATTGAACAGAAAAAACAAGTACCAATATTATTAGAGAAAATGGATAATACAATACAATTTGAATTGCAAATTTTTAATGACTGTGTTGAAGAAGTTTACGAAGCTTACGGGGGTTATAATCCTGTATATAAATTCTATAAAATGAGAACACTAGGTGATATCGAATACATGAAATACCAGCGTAATTTATTACGCTCCACCGATAAAAACGTTACATTTCCAATATTATACCGCAATTATGTCAACTATACAAGAGGCAAATACAAACATTAAGACGGATAATGCGTATCGGATATGAAACTAAGGTGTATTATACAAAAAATTTAAAACCCAACGATTCGTTTACGAATGTACATTTCTACGATATCACTTATAAAGATATTGAAAAATTATTATTGAAAAAAAAACAACTACTAATTAATTTATAGCCGAGTGTATTTTCCTTATCGAAGGTATATAAACGGGCTATCTGAAATTATTTTTCATCAACCTCGAGCGGTCTTATAGGAACGCCGTTGTCATACTTTGAGTGTATTTTTCCTTATCGATGGTATGTAAACTGGCAATCTGAATTTATCAATTTTAATTTTATTCAACCTCGAGCGGTCGGATAGGAACGCCGTTGTCATGCAGTTGTTTACCATAGCGACCACATTTGTAGGGATAGAAATAAATAAATAAAAAATGTTTAGCTCCAACCGTGCGCCGAACCCACGACCCTCGTCTCTATAGAGTATCGCCTTAACCCACACGACCATGTAGGCTGTTATGATAAACATTACCTAGTGTTGTACAATTATCGATTTACGACAATGTTTCAATTACACGGGTTATGAACCATGCGTAAATTGATAGCCGAGGTAAACAGACAGTTATTTATAGCCGAGTGTATCAATTTACACAGGCGATTACAGTGTAATCCTCGACTGAATTTGTTATGCGATTACGGCGTAATTCTCAGTGAAAAACACATGTTGTATAGGTATGTAAATTTGTTTACTGCACCAATATAAGAAAATTAATTATTTTTCTTATATTGGTGCTGTAACATTTCTTCCGACTTTATCTCCAAGTTTTTCCCTAAATTTATCCCAATCAGTACACTCAATTTTGGGCATGGTGGCGCGCGCCTTGATTCTTATATCATTTTTTAATTTTTCATATCTCCCCATTTCTTCCACCACGGATTCAAACTCTAAATTTGATATTTTCTTATCGGCCAACGCTTTAGACACCATAACGTCGATGGTATTTTACTTCGACCTGGCGAGAACAGATATTCTATCATGTTTTCTACATTTTTTCTCGAGTTTTCCACCCGACGCCCTAATTACCATACACAACAACCCAGAAACGGCCGACACCGCACATAAAATCCCCGCTACAGGAACCGTTATAATGGTGGATATAGTTGAAGCTGTCCCCGCCCCACACAACACAAAAACACTCGCCAGAGCCGTGCTAGATGCTTCAGCCATGTTCACCGCGCGTCTATATTTTTTAGCCTTTCTTTTTCTATTTGTATATTCTCTAACTAAAATATCCTGCATAGCGACGATATTATTCAACCTAAAATCTGAACTTCCTTCGTTAATTGTACACAGTGTTGATGGAGTGGTATTGATAATTGGAAGCGTTGATTCGTTCATGATTTTCAATATATTAGTATTTACAAAATAAGTTCAATTAACAATGAGACAATAGTGGAAGAACTCTCTGTGTCACCGATTTTCGTAACAAAGTTAATAACACTCACTTTGGAAAGTCTAATTCGATCATAACCGGAGAACGAAACCACCGTCGAACTATCTCCAGAGATTTTAATTACTCCAACCCCCGTTCTTTCCCATCTACTACAATATTTATCGCGAGCGCGCCCACAGGTTTACCACTACCATTAACCGAGCAGACCGCCATTTGGATAACTCACCTGGCGGGCTGTCATAGTGTATCCACATTATTACTCGCTTTGGCACCGAACGAATATTCATAGTGCCCCTCAACCAATGGGCCCCGCTTCCCAGCCCAAACTGTTATGACACGTTTTAGTGTTTTCATTGTTCGCACTATTCCGGCAAGCGCACTGTTTGAGTTATATGCCTCAGTACGAACTCGTTTTACTTGATCATCAACCGCAACAAGTGATTCATCAACGGCGCGGATAGATTCAACCACTCGGGCTCCTAATTCCGCAATCCCCGTCCGATCCTCTGAGCGCAACACACTATAAGCCTCCGTAAGGGCCGCCTGGTGGTCTTCTCGGGCTTTCTCAATACCCGACCGGGTCTCTTTTTGAAATTCGGTTATTTTTTTGTCTAGTTCGGTAAGTGCCGCTTCTCTACTGAGAGAGTCCTCTAAGCGCAAGGCATCATAAGCCTCCGTAATGGTCGCCTTGTGGCCTTCTAGGGCTTTCTCAACACCCGACCGGGCCTCTTTTTGAAATTCGGTTATTTTCCCATCTAGTTCAGCAACCGCCGCTTCTCTGATGAGAGAGTCCTCTGAGCGCAACACCTCATAAGCCTTCGCAATGGCCTCCTTGTGGTCTTCTCGGGCTTTCTCAACACCCGACCGGGCCTCTTTTTGAAATTCGGTTATTTTCCCGTCTAGTTCACGAACCGCCGCTTCTCTGTTGAGAGAGTCCTCTAAGAGCAACACCCTATAAGCCTCCGTAATATCCGCCTGGTGGTCTTCTCGGGCTTTCTCAATACCCGTTCGGACTCCATCAAGATCCAACCGGGTCTCTTTTTGAAATTCGGTTATTTTTTTGTCTAGTTCAGTAAGTGCCGCTTCTCTGTTGAGAGAGTCCTCTGAGCGCAACGCCCCATAAGCCTCCGCAATGGCCTCCTTGGGGTCTTCTCGGACCCCCTCAACCCCCAACCGGGTCTCTTTCAGAAATTCGGCTATTTTCCCGTCTAGTTCAGTAAGTGTAGCTTCTCTGTTGAGAGAGTCCTCTAAGCGCAACGCATTATAAGCCTCCGCAAGGGCCTGCGCAAGGTTCGACTGGTGGTATCTCGGACTTTATCAATACCCGACCGGGTCTCTTTTCGAAATTTCGTTATTTTTTTATCTAGTTGGGTAACCGCCGCTTCTCTGACGAGAGAGTCCTCTGAGCGCAACACCTCATAAGCAACACCCCGTAAGGTCCGCCTGGTGGTCTTCTCGGGCTTTCTCAATACCCGACGTGGCCTCTTTTCGAAATTTGGTTATTTTTTTTATCTAGTTCGGTAAGTGCCGCATCTCTAATGAGAGAGTCCTCTAAGCGCAACGTATCAAAACCCTCCGTAAGGGCCGCCTGGTGGTCTTCTCGGACTTTATCAATATCCGACCTGCTCTCTTTTCGAAATTTGGTTATTTTTAAGCCGCCTGATCTTTCTCAATATCCGTTCGGAATCCCTCAATTTGTGCTGTTGCCGTCAGCACTTCTACTCTAACATCTGATATACTCCTGTGAATCCCGTTTGTGACCTTCGATATAGTTTTATTGATCAGGGCCCTGGTTTTTCCAGTAGTTAAAAGTCGCCCTCTGTCGGGATGAAACCACCTTCTGCCGGTTCCAAATTCTTTGAATTTGTCACCCAATCGGAAGAACTACCTGGTCCGTATATACTCAAGAACTACCGAAATCGGGTAATCGTTTTTCAACTTTCTCGCTTGATCATCGAGAATAGAGACCGTAAATTCGTGGATATGTCCCGATTCCAAAACTTTCATCTCGGGGTGTGGGAAGTCTAAGGTCACAGTCTCGCCATAGAAACAGTCGCTGGCGGGCACGGTTTTCAGTACGAGCTTTCTCTGTCCTTCGACTCTTTTCCTCCCGGTCCCGATCAGGTAGTCCTTCATGTGCTGTGGAACCTCGTTCTCATCGACTTCTCGATTAACGAACAGCGGTGACATTTCCGAGAACTTGTCTCTCAACGCTTCCGGGACCTCTATATCCAACTCCGCAAATCCGAACCACTTTTCACTCCTGACCTTCCTCACGAAACGGTCTATATACGACTGTCTTTCGGGGTCGTCACACGTCCATATCTGCTCCTCACCACACGGCATGTCCTTCGACAGAGTAGATAGATATAGAGCATTGGCATCGTACCCCAGCACCGCCTTGCACATCTTCTCCTCCCGACTCCCCACCTGACCCCTGATCGTCGACCTTCCAGCCTCGGCGTATCTGGAGAATACTATGGACGGACCACCGACCAATCCCTGCTTCATCATCTCGTAAGTTTCAGACTTCGGTGACCACAGCTCGGGCGTGTCCGCCTTCCCATCGATCGACCCGCGGAGTAGGTGCTGAAGGGAAACACCAGGTAGAGACACAGCATCCTTGAGTATGTCCACGCCTCTTCCCCTGTAGAACTCCGTCATTTTAGTCAGAGCCTCCAGGTAACGGTCCTACATCCAAGTCGTTGTAGTGTTGCAACCATTCCTTGAACGTCTTCATCCCCTTTTCTCGGAATACCTTCTTATACTCTTTCCACTCGGACAACGACAGTAGGAACTCACCCTTCAACTTCGAGTACCACTCGGGATAGTCTGGCAGCCCCGGATGGTCGAGCTTGTCCGCGCTATCGAACCACTCGTACGGAAAGTGAGACTTTACCGTTTTACAGTCGTACGCCTTAACCCACCGGTTGTACGTGGTACCGGGTCCCAGATACTGGATGATGTCGGGAAATCTAAACTCCGGGGTAAACAGAAACATCGTCATGCTGGCTCTCTTTCCGACCATCACCTTATTCACGGTGGCCGCAAACTTCTCTACAAAGTACTGCTTGATGAGGTTCAGGTCGTACCTGCTACAGTTGAACCCCACCACCGGGACTTGGTCAATCCAAGAGATAATCTTTGCTTGCTGAGACTTCGATAACATATCTATGTCGGCCGGCAGATACTTCTTCCTAACCCCCTCCCTGATTGCCTTGCCTCTCATCTGCAGCTCGGTCACGAACTTCTAGACTAGCGTGTCGGGATCTCGTTCGCATAGGTGTGTGATCCCTTCATGCATCGTATCCCCCAACGACACCGATATAGGAACGTGCTCGACCTCGAAGGTCAGGTCTTTGGTGGGTCGCGTGCTTTTTGACTTGTCGAGATACGCCTCGAAGTCGTGTACTATCTGATGAGGGTATAGAGTCGTCGCCTCCTCGTGCGGTGGTGGTGGATAGTGGGGATTCCTCTCATTCAACCACTCACACTCCCATATCACCACCAGCTCATAACCCGCCTTCCTTATCTTGGCGTCTTGAATTTTCGTCCTCTTGTACAGCGATCTCGCGTTACCTCTCATGCAATGCCTCGGACACCCGTGCCAGTAGCATCCGTGAAACTGAAACACGGTCTCGGTCTCGGACAGTAACCGTCCCGTCGACCGGATCACCGGCCACCCACCTCTCACCACCGTGACCGCAGTCGGCGTGATGTATGTGCTTTCCCACCCTCTCCTCTTCTCTGCTCAACCATTGAATCGACCTCACACTCGCTGACCCCTTAGGATAGAACGCTTCTCGTAGGCCGACTGCGGTCTCTCTACCCTCTTACCTGGACATGTCACCACGGTCTTCCCACCCATGCAGGTGGTCGCGTGCCTGTGCATGTTACACGACTTTGTGAACCGTTGTTGACATCCGGTGCACTCGTACTCGTTCGTCATCTTGCGGAGATTCGTTATGAGGAACGAGTGACCTCCAAACATTCCTATCGTCATTGTCTTCCCCCCAACCACGTCGTAATTTGCCGGAACCTTCATGAGGTACCACACTCCATCGGCGGTGGGCTCGTAAACGCGAATACCCAGCTTGAAATGCTCTTCGACCTTCTTAATATCGTCCAGGGGAATTCCCTGGCTACCCGGTCCGTTATCATGCCCGAGATATTCGCGAGCCAGAGCTCGTGCCTTCTCACAACAGCGGTCTGGTCTCCCTCCACGTTGGATGGCTATGCACCTAAACAGACACAAGTAGTCGTCGTACGTGTCGACGGAATACATTCCCTTTTTCTGTCTTAACCAGTCTGGGAGTTTTCCCGCTCCCATGAGAAGCTGTTGCGCGTCGATGATCATCTTCACCTCGACCGATATCCAACGAACGAAGGTCCATTTTGTGTTTGGTCTATCGACTTTGTCGATGTCCATTCGACCTTTCTCTCTATCGGATATCCAACTCTCGGCTTTGGCGATCTCGTTTATCCACGGACTGCCCTTTGATTGTGTGTGATAGATCATAGTAGCGTCGGTCTCTATGTTCCTAATACGATAAGAGCACGAATACCTCAGATAGCATGCTGTGGTCATCTCTGGGTGAATTTTATTCATTATGCGATTAGCGATCTCCCCGTCTACCCCCCTTTCGAAAGTCCATACTATCTTCCTCCTACCCCTATCAACAGTTTCCCTAACTTCCGCTTCTTCGGCGAGAATCCTGGGACCCTCCTCCACCAAAGCTCTGGCGATATCTTTCCTCCTCTTGGGAGGTCTCCCCACCAACCCTTGATAAATCTTATTGTAGTACGCCTTGTATAGGGGTTTTCTACGTGCGCTGGGATCTTCTTTTACACGCTGCGCGTAAGCGGTGGCGCGCAGACTGGCCGTCGTCTCGTTCTCCAATTTCTCGGAGCGTTTTCCGGGGTCGGTGGGCAGTCGTCCGGTCGAAACTGCACGCCGCAGCCTCTCCTCATAGACGACGGCTCGCGCGTCACTTATCCTATCTGCTATATCTTTCTTGAGTCTCAAACCTCTTAGGGAAATTCCCCACTCTTAGCTTGCTCTCTCATTTGCTTTATGGTAGGCATTATACTGAGTATAACTAATAGATTTTTATCTTCAATAGGGTGTAAGTTTATATTTTATTCGTAATAAATATATGACAGATTGTTGTAATATACTTAGTATAACTTATGGATAACTTGTCTTTAATAGGGTGTAAGTTTATATTTGTGACAGATTGGTGTAAAATACTGAGTATAACTTATAGATTTCTTATCTTTAATAGGGTGTCAGTTTATATTGTATTCGTAATAAAGTATGACAGATTGCTGTAAATATACTGAGTATAACTTATGGATTTCTTATCTTTAATAGGGTGTCAGTTGTTATTTTATTCGTAATAAAAGTATGACAGATTGTTGTATATATATATTGAGTATAACATAGGGATTCTTATCTCTAATAGGGTGTATCTTCTCATGTCATAAATATATGGTCTCGCGGTTGATGAAAAATATGGTCTCATACATACCCGCCGAATAATAGGTGTATTTTTTTTTTGGAAAAATTAAAATTATGCCTACTCACCCTTTGTGTTTTGAAAAATTAAAATTATGCTACTCTCCCCCCTTTGTGTTTGAAAAATTAAAATTATGCTTACTCCCCCCTTTGTGTTTATTTTTGAAAAAATTAAAATTATGCCTACTCCCCCCTTTGTGTTTTGAAAAATTAAAATTATGCTTACTCCCCCCTTTGTGTTTTGAAAAATTAAAATTATGCTTACTCCCCCCTTTGTGTTTTTTTTGAAAATTACTCCAAGTAGTATATAAGAGTCACAAATGATACCACCATGCGGTGGTGGGGGGGGGGGGGGGGGGGGGCACCGCGCGTTAGCGTTGCCTTTCAGAGGGTGGTATCATTGTGACTCTTATATACTATGGTGTAAATGATACATTAAAGGTACTTGCCAGTCAGTATGTAAATTTATAGGGAAACAAATAGTTTTGTATATTCTGTAGATATGGCATATTCTGGCAAAACAAACATACATTCACCATTACCCACGTATTGATTGATTCATTATTATACAATTTGTAGCAGACGTAAATTTCCACACTGACATCATGGGGCGATAACGTGTTTCTTTAAAACTGTTAAACGGACATTACTATTTTGTATTTATTTTTTGATGTGCACTGATCATACTTTATAATGTGTCGAAAATACTATTGTTTCAGATGCGCATTTAATGAGTATTGATTGGCATTATTATACAATTTATATCAGACGTAAATTTCCACACTGATATCAGGGGCGATAACCGTGTTTCCTTAAAAGGACATACTATTTATTATCTGTATTTATTTGTTGATGTGCAATGATCATACGTTATAATCTGTCGAAAATATTATTTTTTCAGGTGACGCATTTAATTAGTATAAATAATTAAAAAATATCATGCCTCATTTGCATATGAAAATATCATGATACCACCGTGAGTCACTATCAGTAAAATACATATTACTAAATGATTATATCTGTATAGCGGCCACTCGTAATTTTTAGAACTGGTGGAGTAGTGACATAATTATAACACTTATTTAATTCCTATAAAGAACAGTTAGTGCCTATTGAGTGGACATGCACCTTTAACATGCATGTGAAGTATATTAGTACACCAATTGACCGGTTTCTGCAAGCAAAGAGTGTCTATAGAATAAGCCATCTTAATTACTGTACTACTACACAGCGCATGAATATCTGATGAGTTAGTTCAGTTACACATAGAGCAGGTAGTGTGACACATTACTTTGCTTTAAATTACTTTATTAAAAACTCAATATGTGAACAATAACTTGGGTATCGTTTACCCAGCCCAATCGCGAAGTTCCGCCCGCCGCTAAACGTGATTTTGAATCGCTATACTAGCTGTGATTGGCGGGGTGATACGAAGTGAGCGCGTTTGTGGGCGGTAATATGTTTTTCGTCTCGTGAACTGATGACAACAAGGCATAAAATCAGTTCTAAATATAGCGCTGAACAGTTAATGATTAAATTAATACTTAATGGCGATATACGATTAATTGAGACGAAATGCCGTCCTTTCATTGGTCGAGAACCTAGGATAAAAAATAAAAATATTATATAGCACACACGGGGAAATAGTTCGAGATACATGGGCGGGCATGCACAGCAAAATATGCCATATATGAAACTCATATGAAACAAATGCACATGCTGTAACAGTGTTCATATGCAGAACATAATGTATAAGTCTAATATATACATGTAAGTCTACGGAGCCCCGTAGGGGACGTAGAATTTCTTTTTTATTAATTCGTTCCTTCAATTTAACAATTCGTTTCCACGAATTAACAATTCGTTCCCTCAATTTAACAATTCGTTTCCACGAAATAACAATTCGTTCCCACGGGAACGAATTGTTAATTCGTGGAAAACTAATTGTCATTTCGAAGGGAACGAATTGTTAATTCGAGGGAACAAATTGTTATATCGTGGGAACGAATTTTATGGAAAATTGCCAAAAAATTGCCTTTATTCCAAAAGAGCAAAATTATACTAATATTCTCTTTTTCGGAGGCAGATTTGCATTTTTTAATGCTCTATTTGTTCATTTTCTGGACCCCAGGGTGGAGATTTCCACCGCATGTTAAAGTGATTTTTATCAAAACAAAAAAAAAGTTTACTTTTTAGATATAAGGAGGGGGGGGAATCCCCCTTCAACCATCCATCTGCATTCATTCGGGATAAACGTACAGAATTGAAGAAAAAAGTCAAAAGAAAAATCATTTAATTTAAATTTAAATATATTAATTATGGGTCTATTTGTAATGTACAAACAACGAACTATCAAATGTTCTTCATATTATTATACATCAATCGACAAACAAAAGTAGCAGGAGAAAACACCAATTTTGATGCTTTTTATAATATTCACATAGTATACAATCACGACACAAAGAAGCAGAAACCAACAGACGTAGGGGGTGGGGGGAAATCCCCCCCCCCCCCCCCCACCCTGTAGAAACATATCACAATTTTGATGCATTTCACACAATATTCAACATAACATACAATCAACGACAAAAAGTAGCAGAAATCCAACCAACGCGGGAGGGGGGGGGGGGGGGAAATCACCCCTCCCATGTGAGAAACATAGTGAGAAAAAACAAAATATCACAATTTTGATGTTTTTCACATAATATTCAAAATAATAAAATACAAGGGGGGGGGGGGGGGGAGATTCCCCCCTTCCCCCCCCCCCCCCCCTGTGAGAAAACATATGTGAAAAAACATATCATTATTTTTTTTTGCTTTTCACATAATATTCACCATAACATACAATCAAAGACAAAACGTAGCAGAAACCAGCCACTGGTAAATATCACAATGGAGAAGGGGAAGGGGGGGGGGAATCCCTCCCCCCCCACCTGTGAGAAATATATTCGTAGTTTTTTGATGTTTTCACATAATATTCACATAAAAACATACAATCAAAAACAAAAAGTAGCAGAAAACCAACCACTGGAAACATATCACAATGTTGATGCTTTTCACATTAATATTTCACATTAAAATACAATCATCGACAAAAATGTAGCATAAACCAACCAGTGGTTCTCCCCCCCCCCCCCCCCCCCCCACCCCCTCCCCCCCCACCCCCCCCCCCCCCCCCCCCCCCCCCCCCCCCCCCCCACCCCCCCCCCCAACCTGTGAGAAAACATATCACAATGATGCTTTCCACATAATATTAATATAGCATACAATCAAATGACAAAACAAATAGCAGAAACCAAACCCCCCACTGTGGGAAACATATGTGACAAACATATCACAATGTTGATGCTTTTCACATAATATTCACTTAACATACATCAAAGACAAAAAGTAGCAGAAACCAATGAGCGGAGGGGGGGAGGGGGGGGGGGGGATTTTCCCCCCTGGGAGGAAAACATGTCACAATTTTGATGTTTTTC